>ML664188.1:1548949-1672391 GCA_007570785.1 Antilocapra americana | reverse complement strand
CAAGAGTCTTCTCCAACACCACAGTTCAAAAGCATCAATTCTTTGGTGCTCAGTTTTCTTTATAGTCCAACTCTCACATCCATACATGACTACTGGAAAAAACCATAGTTTTGACTAGACGGACCTTTGTCAACAAAGTAATGTCTTTGCTTTTTAATATGCTGTCTAGGTTGGTCATAACTTTCCTTCCAAGGAGTAAGCGTCTTTTAATTTCATGGCTGCAATCACCTTCTGCAATGATTGTGGAGCCCCCAAAAATAAAGTCTCTCACTGTTTCCACTGTTTCCCCATCTATTTGCCATGAAGTGATGGGACCAGATGCCATGAACTCATGTTTAGCTTGATACAAATGCAGTTGGTTACATGCAGGAATATTTAAAATTTTTTATATTCACAAGTTAATGTATATGTATATATATCCTCATTGATTAGCTTAGAGTGCCTCGAAGCAACTTAACATCCAGATCTTGGTTTCAAATACCATTCTCCAATAAAACGAAGCTGAGTTCCTTGGAGAAATGGCTGACTCTAGGACTGGGGCAGGAAATATGCAAGATAATTCTGGAGTATCTCATAGTGCCTGAGAGTAAGAAAATGCTCAAACAAAACTCAAAACCCCAAACCCAAGCCCCTATGGGATGGGGGTATGTCAGTGGGCTACAGGAGCCAAATGAAAGTGCTCTCAACGGCCCAAGGTGGAGCGCTTTGAGCAAGAAAACTAATGAAACAGTGCTGTATTATAACTTGTATAAAATAAATGAGTCCATATTGATATAAAAAAGAGTGAGCAAATAGATAAATGGAGAAGAGACAAATCGACCTTCAACAGGATTGTATGTAACAGGAGAAAGAAAATAAAATGAGTAATTTTACAGTACAAAAGCCCGACAGAAACACTGCTTTAAGCCAAATGATCAAGGTCAAAATCAATAATGATGTCATGTTGATAGTATAGACCCTTCCTATGCTGGAGGAGAACCCCATTCTTTTTAAAATATTTATTTGGCTGTGCTGAGTCCTAGATGCGGCATGTGGGATCTAGTTCCCTGACCAAGGCAACTGAACCCCCACCCCCTGCACTGGTAGTGCAGAGTCTTAGCCACTGGACCACCAGGGAAGTCCCAAGAACCCCATTCTAACTGTGATAAAAACAAACAAATCCAAATTTAGGGACAGTCTATAAAATACCTGACTGGTATTCCTTAAAACTGACAAGATAATTAAAAAAGAAAATTCTATAAAACTATCACAACCAAGAGAACCCTAAAAAGACATGATTTCTAATGTAAATGGTGTCCTGGAAGGCACTCTGGAACAGAACAAGGGAAGAAGTGATGAAATCTGCATAAAATGTGGTCTTTAATAATAATGCATCACTGTTAGTTCATTGGGCTTCCCTGGTGGCACAGACCGTAAAGAATCTACCTGTAATGTGGGCGATTCACATTCAATCCCTGGGTTGGGAAGATTCCCTGGAGAAGGGACTAGCTACCCACTCCAGTATCCTGGCCTGGAGAATTCCATGGACTGTATAGTCAGTGGGGTTTCAAAGAGTCAGACACGACTGAGCAACTTTCACTTTCACCAGTGTTCTTGCCTTGCCTTGAGAATTCCATGGACAGAGGAGTCTGGCGAGCTACAGTCCTTGGGGTTTCAAAGAATAGGACTCGCCTGAGCGACTTTCATGTCACTTCATTAGTTCATGAGCAGTGACAGAGATACCTTTCTAATGTAAGAGGTTACTAGAGTGTTGTGGTGCATTCTGTGAGTTGACCTGACTGGGTCATGGGGTGCCCAGGCTGTAGATCCAACATTATTTTGGAGTGTCCCGAAGGAGCGTCTGAATGAGATGCATTGAATCTGAGGACTGCAAAGCGAATGGGTCTTCCCAGTGTGGGCTGAAGGACTGAATGGAACAAAAAGGCTGAGTGACGGGGGGAGTTTTGCCTGCCTGACCTTTGAGCAGGCAGACCTCTTTTGCTCTCATACTGGAATTCCAACATCGACTTTTCTGGCTTTCGGACCTTTGGGCTCAGACTGGAACTATATCACCAGGTCTCCCACCAAGTCACTAGCTTGCTGACTGCAGATCCGGGGATGGCTCAGTGCCCATAATTGCCCGAGCTGATTCCTTAATAATAAATATCTTTACACATACACCTCTATTGGTTCTGTTTCTCTGGAGAGCCTTGACTAACATATGGGAGAAACTGGATATGAGGAGCTCCCTGTCCTGTCTTCAATATAATTCTGTAAACTGGGAACTACTCTAAAATCAGTGGATTAATATCCTTATCGGGTGACTGCTTCCTGGCTGCATATGCATGCAGAAATTCACTGAGCTGTACATTCATCCATGTGACGGAATATACATCATACCCCAACTATTTAAAGTGAACCTGAGACTGCTCTGGTGGTGCAGAGGTTAAGAATCCGCCTTCCAGTGCAAGGGACACAGGCTTGATCCCTGGTCGGGAACAAAGATCCCACATGCTGCAGGGCACCTAAGCCTGAGCACCGCGGCTGCTGACCCTGCGCGCCTAGAGCCTGTGCTCTGTGATGAGAGTCGCCCCCGCCTGCCGCTGCAGAGACCCCGTGCAGCCAGAATCAAAACAAATGAATATACAAAGTGGGCTTATCGTAAAAATCTCAACCGACAGCTTCTCTTGGAAAACCAGGAGATCCTGTAGCTCCAGCCTATTCCAACTGGCAGCACTCAGTAAGCTGGATGGCAGGTGCCCCCTTTAGGCAGGGAAGGGGTTCTTGGCTCCATATAGTTGCCTCCTGGTTATTGCTGGTCCCTGCTCCAGCTGTGTCTGCTTGGAACTTCTGGGCTAACAGCCTTTTTGGGGTGGGAGGGCATGTGGGGGGTTCGGGGGAGCTGTGGGCACTGCTGATGCCAGCAGACACAAAATCCCCACCAACCATCCCCCCTCCCTGGTTCCAACCGTAGGGCCTGCCAAGCTGGGGCCAGTGGGAGGCTGACCTTGAGCAGGGTCTGCTCTTCCCCTGGCCCATGTCTATCATTCTCGTCAGCCCCTGCAGAGGGGACAGACTTCTTCTCGGGCAGCAATGCCATCTGTGCCCACCAGTGGAGGGTAGGGGGAGGGAGGGTGGACTATGGCTCCCAGACAAGCTGAGACTCCCCCCTCATTCCCAAGCCTGCCAGACTGGCAGGAGAGATCACCTAATTGGGGATTAAGGATTAATTGTGATCTGCCAGGCAAGTGGCGCTGAAGCTGCTGCAGCCAGCCCTGGCACCTTGGTGTCCAAGCTCCGGACAGAGCAGGGTGCTGGTGGCTGCCTGCCTGCTCTGTCTCAAGGCCATCCTGTTGGCAGTAGAGGTGGTGAGACCAGGCACAAGCACTGGAAGCTCCTCCCCCTTCTGGGCCTGGAGGTCAAGTTCATCCTTCCTCCCAGCAGGTGGGAACGGCGGCTGGTCATGCAGGGCTAGAGGAAGCCTCAGCCTGTCTGGGGTCGACTCCGACCTGGAGGCGCCCTTTCTGGTTGGCACTGTGACTCTACAGTCCCCAGGCCTGGCTGAAGTTCCCCCAATGCTTTTTCCTCACGTGTGTGACAGTATGCCAGTTCCTCATCCCCATGGAGCCTTCCAGTGCCAGGCACAGGGGCCGGATCAGCCCGGGGGCAATGGGGGACCATGGCCAGTTTCTGGATAGGAGGGTGACAAAACACAAATGGCATTTTAGGAAGAAAAATCTGGCAGCACGTGCTGAGACCTGGCCTCCTGGGTCCCTCGATATGGAAAATGGGGTTATGAAGACCATGCAGGGCTGGAGTGAGGAGGTGTGTCATTTGGTTTCCCTGGGAGGCAGACACCAAGATGAAGTTAGGAATGTGGAAAAGAGGAAGTGTGATGAAGAAGGATTGGGCAGAGAGTCGCTGATTCGAGGCTGACCTGACCACACCTCGGCTAATCCTGAGGGGAGCTCGGAACAGAGACCACCTGTGTGCTTGGTCAGTGGGTGCGGGCTCCTGGGAAGGGCGAAGCGTGTGCCCAAAGGCTGAGATATATCCTGAAGGGGCCTGTCAGCTCCCTCACCCCACCCTGACCCCCGCAGCCCGCCAGCAAGCTTTTTCCTGCAGGAGCTCTGAGCTGCGCCTCTCTAAGAGGAAATGGGATGGAGCTTGGGAAAAGCCCGTAGGCACATGGTCCTCGGTTGTAACCCTGGATCCAGCAGGAGCCCTCCACAGGGTGAGGGGCCACCATGCGCCAGCTCTGGGAGAAGCAGGTTGGCTTTACTCATCCGGGAACATTTCCCAATACTTGCTCTGGGCTGGCCGCAGGATCCAGGGAGGGCCCCTTACCCACCCAAAGTTCACAATCAAGAGAACTTCACTTTGGGGGCCAAATATTTGCAGGATGAACAAGTGAGCAGTGGAAGCTGTGTCCCCAGCTCGAAGATGCTTTATTGTCAGAGAAACAGAGCTGGGCAAGGGGGAGTGGTGGAGGAGTGGGGTGGGGGTGATGCGGGCGAGGGCTGTGCACACAGGTGAGGGCAAGGAGGAGAGGGGGTGGGGTCCCAGCTGGAGGTGAGGGGCTCCAGGAGCACACTGGCCGGCGGTGTCTCTGGTCCCAAGTCCTGTCTGCTGCTTCCAGCTTCTGTGCAGACTCAGCGAGACATCATTCGCACAAACTCTGCCAGGACAAAGCCAATATTTCAGTCTGCTCTCTGGACCTCGACCCCCCTGCTCCCTGCTGGAGTGAGGCGAAGAGGCTGGCTTCGAGGTGGGAGGGAGTGTGGTCAAGGGCAGGGCCTGCAAGGGGCTCCCCAGAATTTGGTGGAGAATAGGCCAGAAAGAGGGGCTTTGTCTTATGGGGGAAAAAAGTCCTGTAACTGAACCTACTTTCCTCTTTGCTTTGGCTGCTAGGAAGCTCAGGAACACTTTTGGGCCTACCTTGGAGAATTTCTACACACTGACTTTCCTTGTGTGTGTTTATTCGCTCAGTCATGTCAGACTCTTTGCGACCCTATGAACTGTAACCCACCAGACTCCTCTGTCCATGGAATTCTCCAGGCAAGAGTACTGGAGTGGGTAGCCATTGCCTTCTCCAAGAGATCTTCCTGACCCAAGGATTGAACCCTGGTCTTCTGCATTGCAGGCAGATTCTTTACCATCTGAGTCACCAAGGAAGCCCTGACTTTCCTTGGAAGTGAAAGTGAAAGTCGCTCAGTTGTGTTTGGCTCTTTGCGACCCCATGGACTGTACAGTCCAGATTACCTTTCCCTTTTCCAGGGGATTTTCCCAACCCAGGGATCGAACCTAGGTTTCCTGCATTGCCAGCTGAGCCACAAGGGAAGCCCAAGAATACTGGAGTGGGTAGCCTTTCCTTTCTCCAGCAGATCTTTCTGACCCCAGGAATCCAATGGAGGCTCCTGCATTTCTAGCGGATTCTTTACCAGCTGAGCTATGAGGGAAGACTTTACTTTCCTTGGCTTCCTTTCATTATTTAAACCTTGTTTTCCCTCTGTTGGGAACCGGTAGGCTTCCTGGATCTAGATGCTCCATCCACTTCTTTTGCTAAGCACCCTCGCCCCCCTAAGAACCGACTTTCTCCTGCTTAAGGGGTTAAGCGTGGCTTCCTCCTAGGTTCTCCTGACGAGAGGAGGTAGGTGTGCTTAGCACAGAGCCTGGCACACACACAGCGCCTGACGCTCTTCCCCTGTGAAAACCCGCGCAGGGCCCGCGGTGCTGAGCTTGGGGGAGCTGCGGGCGGTACCTTCGAAGTCCACCAGGCCATCCCCGTTGAGGTCGATGTCGCGGAGGATCTCGTCCACCTCCCGCTGGCTGAGCCGCTCTCCCAGCAGGGCCTTCAGGGCCGCCCGGAGCTCGCCCAAGCTGATGCGGCCGTCCCCGTCGGCGTCGAACTGCGGCGACACGGGGTCACGCACCGACTCCTTCATTCGCGCGGCCCCTGCCTCGCTGCAGGCACGCAGGCCCCGCCCCGCCCGGCCCGGGGACCTCACCTCCCGGAAGGCGTCCCGCAGCTCCCGGACGCCGATCATGTCCGCGGTCTCCGCCAGCAGCTTGGGGCCCATCAGCTCCACAAAGTCTTCGAAGTCCACCTTCCCGCCACCTGGGGGCCGCGCCCATAAGAGACCCGGAGCCATCAGAGACCCCTGCCCAGACCTGGCCTCCTCCGCCCGCCCTTCCTGGCCTGTGTCCCTCTCCCTGCCCCACTGAACGGGCCTTTCCCTCCCTCTGGGTCTCCTGGGGGGTCTCATCTGTGTCTCCTGCCGGCTTCCCTTAATTCCCTCCCCTCCCCACAAGAGCTCAGCTGGAGCTCAAGTTCCTGGCTCCAGTGACCTGGCTGTGTGACCTTAAGCAAGTCACCAGGACCTTTCAGAGACTGTGGCTGTGTGCTAAGTCGCCTCGGTTGTGTCTGACTCTTTGTGACCCCATGGACTGCAGCCGGCCAGTCTCCTCTGTCCATGGGATTTCCCAGACAAGAGTACTGGAGTGGGTTGCTATTTTCTTCTCCAGAGGATCTTCCCGACCTAGGGTTTGAACCTGGGTCTCTTAAGTCTGCTCCATTGGCAGGCGGAATCTTTACCACTGGTGGAGACTGTTACCTCATCTAAAAAGTGGGCATGATGGCCCTTGACCCACCCGCCTCATGGGGGATGATGAGATTCTCTGGAGGCAGAGAGCTCGCTGTGAGAATGACCAAAGTCCTGGGTTCTGGGAGCCAACCTGTGTAGACACCTCGGTTCCCTGGGCTGCCCAGCTGCCCTGACCATGATCATGGCCTCTGGAGAACTGGGGGTGGGACAGGTCTCAGGCACATACTGATTTGCTGGGAGATCTCAATGAGCTCCATCTCGGTGGGCATGTAGCCCAGCGTCCGCATGCAGGCCCCCAGCTCCCGGTAGCCGATGTAGCCGTCCCGGTCTCGGTCAAACTCCTGGAAGGCGGCTTGCAGCTCTGCCAGGCAGGGCGGGGTCAGTCCTTTCCGCACATCCCCTGGGACCCCAGCCTGGATTAGACCTCCTCACCTTGGTCCAAGCATGTCCATGCTTTCTAAACAGCCGTTTCTCTTTGCTACCCCAGGGCCTTTGCATACGCTATTCCTTTCATTCACTCTGCAAATATTTAAGGGACATCTGCTCTGTGCCAAGCGCTGCTCTAGGTACTGGGGATGTGGCAGTGAAGAAAGGAAAAGATGAAGGAGAGAGAGAGGGAGGGGAAGAAAGGGAAAGGGAGAAAGAAAAGAAGGAAGGAAGAGAGGAAGGAGAGAAAGAAAGGAGACAGTGAAGGAGGTGAGAAAGAAAGAGAGGGAAAAACAATCCTTGACCTCATGGAGCTCACATTCTGGAACATTCTTGGTCTTTACACCACCTATTCAAGGAGGTCTTCCCTCTCAATTCAGTCCCCTCTGGCTCCTTTGATCACTTCCTTGAGAGTGCATAGCACCATTTGTACTTGCAGTTGACCTGTTGAAGTCCCTCTCCAGAGGACACAGGCCATATCTATCTGGTTGACCATGTTTCCCAGTACTCAGAATTGGGCCAGGCCCACAGTGGGCACCCAGGAAGTGTTTACTGGGTGAATAAAAAGGGACCATGTCCCTCCGGGCAAATAGAACCAGGAAGCTGACAGCTGGGGGTTCTCTCAACCCTGCCCTGCTCAGCCTGGTCCCCATCTTCCCGCTCAGATCCCCTGCAGACTGCTTGCTCCCAGTTCCTCCTGGAGACTACTCAGACCCCCACCCACGGCCCCCCACCAGGAAACTCTAGTTCTGTCCCCAACCCTTTACCTTCAATCTCCTCTGGCCGCAGCTCCCGGTCCTGAGGGAACACAGAGGGGTTAAGAATTCCCTGGACAACCCCCAGGTACCCGCACCTCCTCTTTCTTGTTCTCTGGGGCTCCCCACCCAGCCCCCACAACATGCAGGCACTCCTCTCCTCCCACCATTCCTGTTGATGGGCTGGGCATCTGGGCCCCCTTCCCTGTCCCCTGTGCCCCCCGTCCTGGACCTCCATTAGCCAGAGGTGGTGCTGGGGTTGGGCAGGCCCTTGGGCTTGGCCATGGGGGCCTCGGTGTCAATGTGTCTCTCCTGTTCTCTCTGTTCCTCTTTGGGGGCCCTGTACCCTCCCTGCCCATCCTCTTGGTGCCTCTGTCTCTGCCATTTCTCTGAGTTGCTCTCTGCCCCCCTCCTCTCTCTTTCCTGGCCTGTTTCCCCAGGTCACCCCCACGTTTTGATCTAATGTCTGTTTCTCCATGCTTCTCTGTCCCCTACATCCCTGGATCTGTGAGCCTTTGCTCTGAGATCCCACTCAGTCCTCTCCCCTCGCTCAAGGAGAGGCAAAACATGGGGTAGGGGTGGGGGCTGGAGGCAGGCAGATGGTGGCCGTACATACGAGCTGGGTGGCGGCGATGCTGGGCCGCAGGAAGATGCAGGCGGGCCCCACCACGCTGCTGAGCACAGAGTAGCCCTGGACGCCTGGCCCAGGGGCCCCCGGCTCCTCAGGACTGGGGCTGGGGCTGGGGCTGGGGCCCAAGCCATGGCGGGACCCCCCTGGGGGGGAGCCAGGCCACTGCCAGCGGTCCTGCAGCAGAGCCAGCCATAAGCTGCAGCAGTGACCCCTCCCCGCCCTCACTTGCCAGCCTCTCCAGTCATTAGAACCCAGCACAGGACAGTGGACCCTCCCCGTCAACACTCTCAACTAGAAGGGTCCACACCTTTACTGTTCAGTGGGGCAAACCGAGGCCCAGAAAAGGGGCAAGGCACAGGGCCATGGTCACTCCAGAGGGCAGGGGCAGTGGCAGGAAGGGGGCAGTTGGATGGGCAGCTGGGGGGCCTGACGAGTTTGGCAGGGGGAGGCCCAGAGGTCCGCAGGAGCCAAGACCACGATGGGTCAGAGTCTGGGGTCTTCCAGGGAAAGTCTTGGTCAACAGTGGTGGGCGCCAACCCCTCCATCCCCCTGCTGTGCCCACCTGCGACCCCAGTCAGGCCCTGCCCACCCCATCAGACCCTTTCAGGGTCTAGCCCAGCCTCCCGGCTTGGCTTCTCCCCCTTAACCCTCCTACCTTAGGCCCCCGGTGCCGGGGCCGCTTGGCACAGTTTCCCATGGGCCCTTGAAACATGCCAGGCCTGGAGTCCCGGGGACAGCCCAGGGCTGGGCCTCAGAAGATGCTGTGGGCTCCCACTGGCCCCCAGCTGCTCCCAGTGAGAGTCTGGGATCACTGCAGGGGATTTTCTGAGGGTTTTGTGGGGAAGATCGCGGGCGGGTGGGCGGGCGGGGAGCCCGGGGCACAGGGGCTTGGGTCCTAATCCGGGATTATCTCTGAACATCTCTGCTGATGAGGGGGGCCACTTGGGGCGCAAGGCCCCCCTGGAAGGCACAGCCTCCCCGTGCTCACTCCTGAGAGTCTTGCAGACACCCCCTCTCCAGCATCCTCTCCCCCCAGCTCAATGCTCACTCCTGAGGGTCTTCAGAAGCAGGGCCTAGACCTGGGAGGAGGAAACCAAGTGCCTTGATTGCCAGGATGGGCTGGGTCATCTCTCCTGGGAATGGCAGACCCAGGAGGCACCTGTCCCTTCCTTCTGGACCCCTGCTGTCACCTCAGAGCATCTGCCCAGCCTGCCTGCCCTTGGCACCCCTGCCTGGACCTGCCCTGGTCCTGCTACTTGGGTGATGACACAAGGACAGCTGACTCTGGGCTCTGCGGGCTGGAAACAGGGTTCAGTGATGGCAGAGGTGGGGAGGGACGCCAGCTTCTCTCTGGACAGCTGAGTGGCTGCTGGCCCCTCCATCAGTATGCATGTCAGAGCTCCCCTCCCTGGGTTCAGCCCTGGGTTTGTCCTATGGGGCCCCGGCTAAGGCGTGGGGTCCCCACTGTCCCCTCATGGTCCCCTCAGTGGAGGATGACCCCACATCCCGGCCCCCTTTACCTGCCCATAGGCGGCCTGCACCTGAGCCTCCAGTTCCCGGAGGAGTGCCCGCCGCCTGGTGGCTGCTGGGCTGGCAGGGGCCTGGCTAGGCCCTGGTGTGCCCTCAGAGGGGCTGGGGTCCCCCGTGGGGAGGCTGCCATCTGCTGGGCCCCGGGGAAGGGCCATAGAGACGAGTGCTTGGCACCTCCTGCCGTCTGAGGGGCACCGGCCCACTCCACTTTCCCAGGGCCTGCGGGAGGATGGCTCTGTGGGCAGCTGCGGGTGTGGTCCCCACAGGCTCCCTGCTACTCTTCTTCCTGTTTCCGGCTCCAGGGGCTGGTGGGCCCCAGGCTCTCCAAACACCCCATCTTTCCTAGCTCCCTGGACCCCTCACACAGCACCTCCCTGAAGTGCTGCCTCGCCACTCGCTGTGCTCAGGCTGCCACAGACGGTGCTCGGGGCTCCTCGCGTCACAGCGGCCTCTCTGCCCATCTCCCCATATGCCCCTCCGCCTCTGAGTCTGGGTTGCTCTCTGCCCCTCCCTGGCCCCTCTGCGCTGGGGGACCTCTTTGTATCTGTCTCACCTGCAGTTCTCACTCTGCCCCTGCCCCCTGCTGACATCTGCCCAGCTGTGTCCCCGTGGGTCCCTCTGCCCTCTCAAGCCCGTCTCTGTTAGTTTCCTCCCTCTGTTGGGTGAGACCCTAGCCCACATCAGTCTGCCCCTCTTTCTATCTGTGCATTCTCGCCCTTCCTGTTCTCCATAGGATGCCCTCTCCCAGGATGGCTCCTGGACTCGGAAAAGACCATCCCCCTAAGCCCCATCCCAGATCTGCCCCCCTTTCCCCCACCCAGGGCCCTGGGCTATCTCTGCACTTGTCCACCTCCCTACTTCCGCCGGCACCGCTCACCTAACCTGTGCAGACCTCCAACTTCCTGCTTCTCGGGGAGAAGGGTGGGGGTGGGCTGGGCAGCCTGCAGCGGCCTCTTGCGCGCCCCTCCTCCCCCAGGTTTTGCCCCCCAGCCCACTTACGGCCCAGCTGCCGGCTCCTCACCTCCCAGAATGAGGTCAGTTGTCCTGCCCCAGCCCTGCTCCAGGCCCCTCATGATTTATTCACCTGCCCCCCACGCCGGCCTTTGTCCAAGGGAACCAGATCCCACCAAGCTCCTGCCACCTGAGCTGGTGACGCTGGCCTCTCTTGGCCACAGCATGGCCATCCATTCACGTATTTCTTCTGCAAACACCCGAGGTCTGCCAGGATCCAGCCCCGGGCCAACACTAGAGACCCTGTCTGCTCTGAGGACCCTGCTTTCAGGCACATCTAATTCAGAACAGGGCTGAGAGACAGTCTCCAAGTGCTTTGGGACGTGGACCCAGGCATCAGGAAGGCTTCATGGGGGAGATGGGCGGATGGGCAGCATTCTAGGTGTTGCCCACTGATGTTTATCTGGGCAAGTCCCAGGGTCCCCAGCGGGGACCAGCTGTGAACAAGGGGTGTTCCCAGGTGCTGGAATCCAGCAGGGTCTGTGGGTGGAGGCCCTCAGAAGGGAGGCAGGGCTTATAACCCCTGCAAAGGGTGTAGGCTGCAAGAGGTAGGAGAAAACTCCCGAGAGACTCAATTTCAGGAAATGTTTGTGGACCCCCTGCTGTACGCCTTCCTGGGTGCTGGCAACCAGTGTCTCCTGGGACCTCCCACCTGGTTTGCACCTTCAGCAAACCCAGAGCCGCTGTGGAGGGGTGAGCACAGGGAAGGGCCTGACCGGCTTCGAGGAGCGTGGGGACCTTGCTTTGATAGGGGCTGGGGAAGTGACCTATGAGCCGAGACCAGAGGGATGAAGGGAGTGAGCGCATGAAGGGGGGCAGGCAGACTTGCAGGCAGATTCACAAAGCCCTGAGTGAATCTGAGCAAAGGCCAGAGTTGAGAGGTGAGTGGATGCCGGCCGGTGGTCAGGGGTGGCTCATTGTGACCATTCACATTGATCATTTGAAGGCTCAGCTTCAGCATCCTTCAGTCCCTCTGCACCCTGGGTCACAGCTCCTCCCAGAGGCCTGGTGTGCACAGCATCCCCAGTGGGACTGCAAACATCCCTCAGAGAGTTCTGTTTTCTGTAAGGTCTTAGAACGGACCTGTAAGCCTGAGATCCCCTCTGCATTTGCTGTGTGACCCTACACAAGGTATTTCACCTCTCTGAGTCTTACTTTCCTTATCTGGAAAGTAGGGATTGACCTAGTATTTACCTCATGCTGCCTGGCATATTGGAAGGGTTAAAAAAACTGTGGATGTCACACGAGATGAAAACATCCATGTCCGAATAACTTCTAAGAAGGTAGGAAGTGTTGAGAAATATGTCCCAAAGTATAAGCTAAAGAAGTGGGGATGATCACTTGTCAGGGTATGTGGGCTGGAAGCATTTTCAATGAGAGAGCAAAGCCTTCATGTCTGGTTCGTGTCCAAGATGACCAGGTGGACCAGTGGTAGACAAACGAATGGATGGATGGTTGGGTAGATAAGCGAGTAGTTGGATTTGTTGGCAGATGATTTGATGGGTTGATGTTTGAATGGTTGGTGGTGGGAAGGATGAACAATTGAGAAGATGGATGGATATATAAACATGGATGGAAGGATAAACGAATGGACAGGTGGATGTATAGTTGAGTAGATAGATGGGAAGTTGGATGAATGAATGGACAGACAGTTGGGTGACTGCATGGAAGGATGGGTAGATGATTTGATGGGCTAGTGGTTTCATAGACAGATGGTTGGTTGGATAGATAGATGGATGAATGAAAAGATGGTGGGGTAGACAAGTAGAGGATTGGGTAGGAAAATGAGTAGTGGTTGGGTGAATGAAATGGTGGGTAGATGGACAGGTAGATGTTTTGATGAACTACTGGTCTAATGTTTGGTTGTTGAATGGCTGAATAACTGGGTGAAAGTAAAAATCGATCAGTTGTGTCCAACTGTTTGCGACTCCATGGACTATGCAGTCCATGGAATTCTCCAGGCCAGAATACTGGAGTGGGTTCCTTTCCCTTCTCCAGGGGATCCTCCCAACCCAGGGATTGAACCCAGGTCTCCCGAATTGTGGGCAGATTCTTTACCAGCTGGGCCAGAAGGGAAGCCCAAGAATACTGGAGTGGGTAGCCTATCCCTTCTCCAGTGGATCATCCTGACCCAGGGGTCTCCTGCATTGCAGGTGGATTCTTTCCCAACTGAATAACTGGGTAGATGGGTATATAGATGGACAGACAGATAAGTGGAGGTGGAGAGACGGTTGGATAGATGGACTCGCTGGTGAAGGTCTTACATTCTTCATTCAAAGAGTTCATGAGGATAAAGACCATATTTTACTTGTTTCAGTGTGTCCCCTGATGTCCAGTCCAGTCATTGCTGAGACACACTAATCAATATGTGAATAAAGATTTGTGCCTGGGGACTTCCTTGTTGGTCCAATGGTTAAGACTCTGTACTACCAATGCAAGGGGCATGAGTTTGATACCTGGTTAGGGAACTAAGATCCCACATGCTCCACAGCACAGCAAAAACCAAAAAAACCAAAAAAAAAACCCAGTAAGAATTTCTTAAAAAATAAAAAGACTTGTGTCTATCTCCTCCTAATCTGAGTTGAGTTGTGATTCACTTAAGGGCAAAGATAATGGCTCCTTTCCTACCCTTTTCCCCACAAGCCAAACCCAAGCATGGCCCATGGTAAGATATCACTTAAGATATACACACACTTACTAAGATAGCTACAGTGCCACAGACAAACAAGAACAATCATTGGTGAGGATGTGAAGCTAGAACCTTCATAGGCCGCTGCTGGGCTTATACAATGGTGTAGCCACTTTGGAGAAGAATTTGGCAGTTCCTCAAAATGAGTTACCACATGACTCAGCAACTTCACATTTAGGTATATACCCAAGGGAATTGATAAGTTCACACAAAAATGTGTGTGTAGCACTGTTACTCATAAAGCGAAAGTGCTCAGACGTGTCCGACTCTTTGTGACCCCATGGACTATACAGGCCCTGGAATTCTCCAGGCCAGAATACTGGAGTGGGTAGCCTTTCCCTTCTCCAGGGGATCCTCCCAATCCATGGATTGAACCCAGGTCTCCCACATTGCAGGCGGATTCTTTACCGGCTGAGCCACCAGGGAAGCCCAAGAACACTGGATTAGGTAGCCTATGTCTTCTCCAGAGGATCATCCCACCCAGGAATCGAACTGGGGTCTCCAGCATTGCAGGCAGATTCTTCACCAACTGAGCCATCAGGGAAGGTGTTACTCTCAACAGTCAAAAAAATCAAGCAGCCCAAATGACCATTAATACATAAATGGGTAAACAGAATGCGTATGTCCAGACAGTGGAATGTAATTGGGCCATAGATGGAAATGATGTCCTGACCCATCCTACAACACTGATGAAGCTTGAAGGCATTATACTAAGAGAAAGCAGCCAGACATCAAAGGCCACGTAGCGTATGATTCCATTTATATGAAATAACCTGAAGAGGGAAATCCACAGTGACAAAATAGATCGTGTGCGTGCGTGTTAGTCACTCGGTCGTGTCTGACCCTTTTTGACTGTAGCCCACCACGATCCTCTGTCCATGGGATTCTCCAGGCAGGGATGGCAGGAGGGGGAATGAGGCATGATGGATAATGGGTCCAGGGTTTCTTTTCAGAGTGATGAAAATGCTCTGGAATTAGTGGTGATGATCACACAACACTGGACATACCAAAACCCACAGAACATACACTTTATACGGGTGAATTTTGTGTAGCAATAAAGCTATTACATGTACTTTAAACACTACCAAAGACAGGGGCTGACATGTACATGGACTGGAGGTGGGGGGCAGATACGGGAAGCTGCCTGCCCCATGCGACTGGGAAAGCTGTGCTCTGGGCCTCAGAGGAAGAGGCCCAGGGTGGCCACAAAGCTAGACCACAGGCTTGGCCGGGGAGCAAGAGGACTATGGGTAAAAGCAGTCACCAGAACACGGCAGCATGGTGCGAAGGCCTGCCCAGCAGGCCTGAGCATGACGGCTGGGGTGCGAGCTGCCAGGAGGCCTGCTGGCTGGCAGGATGTCTCCACGCGCCCAGGTCTGTGAGGCTTGTGCACAGAAGGAGCGCAGGTGTGCTCCAGGCCAGAGCGGGTAACTGAGTCTTTCTGAGCCTTGGCGTCCACTTCTGCATAAGGGGAACACGACCCCCTTCCTCCCAGGCTGTGGTGGAGTTGACATGAAACCATTTATGCGAAAGCTCTTTGTAAGCTGATAAGTGCTGGGCAGATGTTCCTGCAGCTGCGAGTCAGGGATAGATCCCAGCTCTGGGGCCACCTCCCCCACCCCCTCCCAGACCCAGGCAGCCGTGGGCTCCAGGAGGCTCAGGGCTGCTCCTAATCCGACTTGCCTGGCGTTTTCCCACGCTTGGGCTGGGTACTTCTGCACCTGGGGAAGGATAGCTTCTTCTTTTCGGTGTCTCTGATGGGAAAACTGGGCTCAGGGCCAAGCTCCCCAGGAGGACCCACCCCCTGCCACCCCCAGCACCAGGAAGGGGCAGCCAGGAGAACCGGGCTGTGGGTGCAGATGGGCCCCCTAGGGAGGCTGGTGCCGGCCCCGCCTGGAAAGACACAGCCCTCCCAGGTCCAGAAAGTCTGGCTCACTCCAGTTCATCTGTCTTTCCATTCACCTGTATCCCCGGGCTCAGCCTGTATTTGAAGAGTACAGAGATCTTTGTCGTTGTTTAGTCGCTAACTCGTGGCTAACTCTGTGCAACCCCACAGACTGTATAGCCCACCAGGCTCCTCTGTCCATGGGATTTCCTAGGCAAGGATACTGGAGTGGGTTGCCATTTCCTTCTCCCAGGGATCTTCCTGACTCTGGGATTGAATTCATGTCTCCTGAATTGGCAGGCGGATTCTTTACCACTAAGCCACCTGGGAAGCCCCTTACAGAGCCCTTAGACATAGTCAAATAACACGGCCCATCTTCCCTCTCCGACCTTGGGAGTGTCACCCTGTGCTTCAGTTTCCTCCTCTGTAAAATGGGATCTGAACAGGACTAAGCCTCAGGGTTGTAATAGGTGTGAATTTCTCAGCAGCAGCCCTCAGTCCCTGAGGGGTTGCTATTATTATCAAGGAGAGAGGCTGCGGAAATGGGTGTTTACTGAAATAGCATTCATTCAAGCAAAAAGCATTTATGGAGCACCTATGGTGTGCCGGTGCTGGGGCACTCAGTCCTGGCCCTCTGGGGGCCCTGAGGATGCTGTGTTCAGGTGTGGTGAGGAGGCCGGTAGTGGCTGCCTGGTGCTGAACGTGGGAGCCTCTTGTAAAACTGCTGCGCAGCAGGCAGGGTGCAGGACTGCAGAGACCCGGTGGGCCCCTCCAGCCTGGTTTCACCGCACCCACACCTCGCCCCAACCCAGATCCGCCGGTGACTCTCCCGGGGTGGGGCGCAGGGGTGGAGCAGGACCTTAAGTGTAAGGCCTCCGGGTCCTCCCCACTTCCTGCCACACTTGAACGCCGCCGCCTCCAGTGAGTAGGGTCTGGACCAGGGGCGGGGAGGGGCCGGCTGAGCCACCCCCGTCTGGGTGGCCTGACCCCGGGGCTGCCAGCCCCTGGGGGTCCTCCTCCCGCATCATCCGGTCTGTCTGCCTATCCTAGTGCCGCCCTACACCATCGTCTACTTCCCGACCCGAGGTGCGACCGCGGCTCCTTTAGGAGGGTGAAGGGCCCTGGCAGGATGCACAATCTGGACAGCGCCCCAGGAGAAGGCGGACCCGGGGCGGCGGGGTGAAATTACGGACTGGGGTCCTGCCGCCGCGTCGTCTTTGGGGACGGGGGCCGCGGGCGGTGCGCTCTATTCCTCTGTCTTGGGTCGCTTCCTGGGGCGAAATGGGCTGGGACTTCAACTCTGTCCGCCTGGCCCAGATGCTGTGGGGGCCGGGGGCTCCACAGCTCATCTTCTCAGTGGGCTCAGAATCTAGTCTGTGTCCTGTCTCCACATCAGCTCCCATCCACTCCTGACTTCCCCAGGGGGCTGCTGGGAGGCTGGGGTCTCTGCCCGCCCCCACTGCCCCCTCCTCCCTCTCCCAGGGCGCTGCGAGGCCCTGCGCATGCTGCTGGCAGACCAGGACCAGAGCTGGAAGGAGGAAGTGGTCACCAAGGAGACCTGGCTGCAGGGCCCACTCAAGGCTTCCTGCGTAAGTGATGGGCGCCCAGGCAGGTGGGGCAGCACCCGAGTAGGGGACAGCTGAGCTCAGTGTCCCTCACTGAGCCATGCCCCGCCCCTCCCAGCTCTACGGGCAGCTCCCCAAGTTCCACGACGGAGACCTCACCCTGTACCAGTCCAATGCCATCCTGCGACATCTGGGCCGCTCCTTTGGTGAGTCCTGAGGCTGAAGGCAGCCAGGTCCACCTGAAGGGTCCCACCCAGATGTCCTGGGATCCGGTCCTACGGCTGGGGGCTGGGCCAGATGGCCCCAGAGGAAGGGCAGGGCTTGGGCTAGGAGGGCTCTAGGTTACAGAGCTGGGGCCTCCAGTCCCCCCCGGGGCCAGCAGCCCTGCTGGGTTCATGGCTTCCTGGATGACAGCTCCGAGGTGGTCACTGGCCACCACCTGGTGCATGGCCAGGAGCTTCAAGGCCGGTCTCCTCCTGCCCTGGCCTCACCTGAATCTGGAAAGCCGGGCACTCAATGAGCGGGGCTGTGGCCTTGTTTCAAGGGTGGCAGGAATGTGGCTTGGGGAGGTGACTGCCTCTTTTTTAGCTAGCTTGGGGGGTGGGGGTGGGTACGGGAGAATGTAGGAAGGGGATCCCACATCAGGGAAGTCAGGGAGGGGGAGTGGAAGCAGCCAGGCCCAGGCCTACCCTGACTTCTTCGAGGCCCAGGGTGAGAGGACAGAGGCCTCTAGCGTAGCCCGCCCCTTGCTGTCCCACCCCACGCAGTCCTGCACTCAGAGGGACAGGCCAGTCTGCAGAGCCAAGTTCTGTCCAGGCCCCACAAGGCCTAGGGAGGCGCCATCAGAGGCCTGGCTGGCCCTTGCAGGGGGAAAGGCTGGAGGAGGGCCTGGGGCTGGTTTGGGCTGGGCGTTCCCGAGTCCCAGGGACCAGGGTATGGTCTCATAGATGAGCGCGTGGGCTTCTGCTGGGTATGTTCCTTGGGCTCGTGGAGATGGGAGTGGCAGAATTAGGCAGAGGGGATCCCCCAACACAAGGGACCTGGGTGCCCAGACCTGAGGCCTTCAGGTTTGGGGGGAGAGGGGAGCAGGGAGCAGGCTGGGCCCCAGCCTGGACAGAACATGACCCTCCACCCGACCGCTGACCCAGGGCTCTACGGCACAGATGAGCGTGAGGCGGCGCTGGTGGACATGGTGAACGATGGCCTGGAGGACCTCCGCAGGCTCTGCGGCCATCTCATCCACCACAAGCTTGTGAGCTGTCCGGGCTGGCGCTCAGGGCTGGGGCTGGGAGGCTGCCCTGGGCCAGGCCCACCATAGACCGCTGCGGGCATCACTTCCTTTCCCAGGAGGAGGACAAAGCCCAATATGTTCAGGAGCTGCCGGCACACCTGAAACCTTTCGAGACCCTGCTGTCCCAGAATCAGGGGGGCCAGGCCTTCATCGTGGGCGACCAGGTGAGCGCTGGGTCCAGCCAGCAGAGGTCCATTTCTCAGATGGGCAAACCGAGGCCCAGAGCGGGCTGTGACTGGCTCCCTGGAGCAGCCAGCATTCTGCCCCCCAGCCACCACCCTCCTTCCTGATCCCACTCAAGCCCTCCCGCCCCCTGCACTGCAGATCTCCTTCGCTGACTACAACCTGCTGGACCTGCTGCTCAACCACCAGGTGCTGGTCCCCGGCTGCCTGGACCCCTTCCCCCTGCTCTCGGCCTACGTGGCCCGCCTCAGTGCCCGGCCCAAGCTCAAGGCCTTCCTGGCCTCCCCGGAGCATGTGAACCGCCCTATCTTTGGAAGCCGCAAAATATGAGCCCAGCCTCCCCCGGGAGAGGGGCTGCCCTTGAGACGAATAAACAGCATGAGGGGAAAGCTGTGCTGTGGTCACTGAGGGAGCAGACGGCTGCTGGGGACCCCCGGCCCTCCCCAGACTGTCTCAGAGAGGGTGAGGGCTGGGCTGGGCCTTGAAAAAGCTTCAGGCCCTCAGAGCTGCCAGGACTTGGAGTTCCAAGTCCAGAGAGGAAGGTGAGATTCCAAACCTCCAAGATCCACCCTCGAGGGCTGCCTGCAGGAGGAGGTTGACCTCCCCAGGGCCGTGGCCACCTGGGAACCATCTCCATCTGCGAGAAGGACCACCGTGTAGGGTTTGCACATTTCCTGACACCCGTGTGATGAGTTCCGCCATCCAGCATGGGCAGGGTGACTGGTCTCTGCACTCTCCGGGGCCGTGCACATGCGCCGCTTGGAGTCACACACACACTCGAGTGTTTCACATGTGTGTCCATGTTGCCTGTTCTCGTGTGTCACCCACAGTCACCCCCAGGCAGTGTGGCAGGTAGCCAGCAGGGCCCAGATGTATGGCTGAAGGCAGACCTGGGAGTTCTGGGCACGCCGTGCTGCTTGGGGACCTGGGTGGTTGGGGGGTTAGTCAAGGTTCTCCTCCAGCTCCTGGGGCCTCTGTCAGCGCCCCCCCCCAACCATGGGCGTGCCTCATCACCTGCTCAGTCCCAGCCCAACCCTCCTTCCTGCAAGGCTGTGACTGCTCAGCCTGTCCTGGCCCTCCTGCTGCTCCTCGGACAGTGTGGAGGCAGATAATTCCAGAAGGCCTGCATTCCCAATGCAGAGCTCTCCTGGCTCCTCCCTGCTCTCCAGGCAGAGTCCTCAGACTGATGAGCCTGCCAGGCCTTCCTACATCCGAATTCTCTGGTCTCCAGAACATTCCCCACCCCCAGCCACCTAGTTCACCCTTAGAGCTGCTTTCTGCTCTCCAGACAGCCCGCCTCTCCTGCCCCTCCCTGCCTTTGTCCTGCTGTTGACCCACTTCCCCGACCCTCCCCTCCCCTGCTTTCCCTGCCACCCCCCCCATCATGCCCCTCAGCCTTCACCCAGGTGCCCTGGGCACTTCTGCCTCTCAGATCTCTGGGGTCTGGCCTGCCCAGTTGTCTCCCCTCCAGCCTTCTGCCTGTGAGGTCAGAGACAAGATCAAGTTCATTTCTGTCTCCCCTGGCCCCAGGGGAGGTGCTGCTGACTCACCTTTGTTGTTGCTCAGTCATGTCTGACTCTTTGCGACCCCAAGGACTGCAGCAGGTCAGGCTTCCCTGACTTTCACCATCTCCCAGCTTGCTCAAACTCCTGTCCATTGAGTCGGTGATGCCATCCAACCATCTCATCCTCTGTCACCCCCTTCTCCCGCCCTCAATCTTTCCCAGCATCAGGATCTTTTCCAGTGAGTCAGTTCTTTTCATCAGGTGGCCAAAGTATTGGAGCTTCAGCTTTAGCATCAGTCCTTCCAATGAATATTCAGGCTTGATTTCCTTTAGGATTGACTGGTTTGATCTCCTTGCTGTCTGAGAGATTCTCAAGAGTCTCCTCCAGCACCACAATTTGAAAACATCAATACCTGTGTTGGTGGTGGTTTAGTCACTAAGTCTTGTCTGACTCTGCGACCCCATGGACTAGCCCACCAGGCTCCTCTATCCATGGGATTCTCCAGGCAAGAATACTGGAGTGGGTCTCCATTTCCTTTTCCAGAGGATCTTTTGACACCAGGGAGCAAACCCAGGTTTCTTGCATTGCAGGCAGAGTCTTTACCATCTGAGCCACCAGGGAAGCCTTTAAGACATGCCACAAGCCAGGATTCGAACCTGAGCTCTCTGCTCCCAGAGCCTGTGCTTGTAACAACTCTCCCAGCTTGAACCACTATTTTCTATATCCTGGTCCAGGGTGACTGCCGTTACCAGGTGCTCTGCTAGTTGCTAGTTGCTAACTCTGGTGACCCCTTCGCCTGCTCAATTATAAAGAGACAGGAGCCCTAACAGTTTGGGCTTCCAGCCTTTCAGGGTCAGGGTGGAAGTGGAACTGGTTCCAGTTTAAAGGCTGGATCAGGAACTTCCCTGGTAGCACAGTGGACAAGAATCCATCTACAAATGAAGGGGACATGGGTTTGATCCCTGGTCTGGGAAGTCTCCATTCTGAGGAAGAGCTATTCCTCTCTGCCATAACTACTGATGCCCGCACACCTTGAGCCTGTGCTCTGCAACAAGAGAAGCCATCACAGTGAGAAGCCTGCGCACTGCCATGAAGAGTAGACCCCACAGTGGACAACTAGAGAAAGCCCGGATGGAGCAACAAAATAAATACAGAGTTGCAGGGGGAAAAAGTGGGGAGAGGGGAGCCGAAACATTTAAAGCCTGTTGACTGGATTTGCTCTCTAGCTGGGGAGGAGGGACGAGCGGTTACAGACTCAACGCCAGTCCTGGTGGGCGCTCCCAGTCCTCAACCAGTGCAGGTGAGTCAGAAGAGATGGAATAAGGTGTTGATCCCAGATCCTGCGAGGGTTTGCCCTTTGGTGGCAGCTTTGGGACTTGAGAGTCTCCCTCCCTGGGGTATTAATCCAAGGAGGTTGGGGCTGAGGGGTTCAGGGAGTCACTCCAGACCTCAGAGGTAGAAGCGCAGCCTGCTATGGGGCCTTGAGTCCAGATCTCAGCCTATGGGCCTTGCTCGGCCACCACTCCAGCAGCTGCAGGAATGTTAGCTGAGTCCTTCCCAGGCTTGCCTCTGGCCTGCCCCACCTTCTCCGGGCTCTGTCAAGGTCCCAGATGGCTCTAGCTTGGGCTCCTTTCCCAGCCTCCAGCCCATTCCCCTCGAGCCCACTTGGTGAGCCACCTGAAGACTCTCTTCCCGGCCCTGGAGGTTGGAGCCCCAGGCTGCCTTTCCCCGGGTGTATTCCTGTCTGGACCTGTTTCCTCTTCTGACATCACAAAGGCCACAGTGTTTACCAGGCACCTTCTGTGTGCCAGACACTTGGTGGATCTTAAAACTTCCATTTTATAGATGAGAAAACTGAAGTCAGAGCTGGAATTTGCACCCAAGCAGACTGATGACCTAGCCTACATTCTTTCCCAAAGAGCCCCAGAAAAGGCTCTCAAATGTGCTCTGCACAAACCTAGTCTTCAAAGAAGTGGTTATTTGCAATGTTAATGGTAGTGAAATGTTAAATATCCTGATTGCAATCAGGAGGGAGCCACAAGAATTTTAGAAGCCTGAGTACAGGTCCTGCTTTGCGGTTTGCTTTCATGGCCGAGAGGCTGGAAACCAGCTCTGCAAACATGTGGAGATTAAACCAGGGTAAGCATGAACAGCTGGGAGGTTCCTCTCATGACCCTACGGAGAAGTTTACCCCCAAGAACTATTGAGGATTTGTCCAGGAAGTGCTTTTGGCAGCAAAACTTGAACTCCAAATCTTCGTCTTGGAAGACTTTCCACCAGGGTGGGGATGGGGAGCCTATACATCTCCAGATGGGATTTTCCACAAAGTCAGGAAAATAGCTGAGGATCTCGCGAGCTCTGGTTACTGTCTCTCTAACTTACTTGCCTGAGCCTTGATCTTAAGAGAAGCATCCAAGGGAGAAAATAAAACAAAGGCTTTTAGTTTACCCACTGGCTCAAAAGTGTGTCAACCTTGAGAAAAGGGTGGTTTCTCAAAGATTCGGGCTCAGTATGTTTAAGTCTCCAGTTAGACCTCCTGAGTAGGCCACATCTGGGGAAAGTCGGTGGCTCAGTGGTCACGAACCCTCCTGCCAATGCAGGAGACATGGGTTCCATCCCTAGGTCAGGAAAATCCCCTGGAGGAGGAAATGGCAACCCACTCCAGTAATCTTGCCTGGAAAAATCCCATGGACAGAGGAGCCTGGTTGGCTACAGTCCATGGGGTCGCAAAGAGATGGACATGACCTAGTGACTAAACAACAACAAGAGTGGAAAGTTACCATTTTGAGAGTTTGAAGCAGTGGCTTTTTCCTGTTATGCCAAAAATAAGGCAACTGGGACTTGGGCTCATAAATCAGGCCCCGGGAGAGTGAGACACACAGCTGGCTTGGTCGCTCAGCTCCAACCTGGTGATGTCTGTAGGCTTCTCCTCTGATGCTGCCAGCCCTCATCGTCTCCTGCTGGTACCAGGCTCTGCCCTCAAGACACATGTGACCTAAGCCCAGGCCCTAGCCCCAGGCACAGTGTGGTCCAAGGGCTGAGCCCTGGAAGGGAGCTGGGCCCATCAGAGTCCTCCCCTGACCCAGCCTGGCCAGTGCTGGCCAGGCACCAGGAGCTTCCTCTGCAACCAGAGCTTTCTTTTCTTCACAAAAGTCTGTGAGGGGACTTCCCTGGTGGTCCAGAGGTTAAGAATCTGCCTTCCAATGCAGGCGACACGAGTTCAGTCCCTGGTCAGGGAGCTAAGATCCCGTATGCCACTGGGCAACTAAGCCTGGCACTACAATTTCTGAGCCCGCCTGCCACAATGAAAACCCAGCACAGCCCCCGCGCAAAGGGTCAGTGAGGGTGTGGCTGCAGAGCAGATTGTGGGGTGGGTAGAGCAGACAGAGTTGAGCCTCTGTGCGTGCGTGTGTGCGTGTGTGCGTGTGTGTGCGTGAGAGAGAGAGAGAGGGAGAGAGATTTTAGCCATGATTCCAGCCCCCCAGAGGCTATGTCCTTCCTCTGATTTGCTCATGGGACCTCATACATGCTTCTTTTTGTTTGGAGTTGAGCTTCTGTTATTTCAGCTGAAAGAGACTGTGACAATTTTTAAATATGTCCACAGATCCATTTTCCTCATCAGAATTTGGAGTCAATCTCCTACCCCTTGGGTGTGGCTGGACTTAGTGACTTGTTTCCAGCTCACAGGTGTGGGAGAGATGGTACAGTTTGTCCAGGACTAGGTCGTGGAAGGCCTGTGGCTTGATCCTGGCTCCCTCTCTCGGGTTGCCAGCCAACCATGAAGACAGTCAGGCAGCCCTGGGGAGAGGTTCAGGTGATGAGGAGCCGAGGCTTCCTGCCAAGGCAGCAGGAACTCACCACCCAGGTGAGCAAGCTGTCTGGAGGGACTCCTCCAGCCCCAGTCAAGCCTTCGGACGGCTGCAGTCCCAGCTGCAATGCTGACTGAAACCTCATGCGAGACTGTGTTAACCACGTGTTTTCGTTTCTGGGTTTTTTTTTTTTTTGGCTCTGCTGGGTCTTAGTTGTGGCATATGAGACCCAGTTCCCTGACCAGGGATCAGACTGTGGCCCCCTGCATTGGGAGTGTGGAGTGTAAGCCACTGGACCACCAGGGAAGTCTGATTTTCTGTATTCTGATGCTCTGACTTCTAGGGCCTGACTGACCCTACAGGGTTAACTAATTCTCATTGGAAAAGACCCTGATGCTGTGAAAGATTGAAGGCAAAAGGAGAAGAGGGCAGCAGAGGGTGAGATGGTTAGACAGTATCACTGACTCAATGGACGTGAATTCAACTAAACTCTGGGTGATGGTGGAGGACAGAGGAACCTGGCCTGCTGCAGTCCTTGGGGTCACAAAGGACACGACTTAGCAGCTGAACAACAACAAAAGCAACGGTAAACAACTGGCCTGACAGTGTGTCTTTCAGATGCAAAGGGTCCCACCTTCCTCAACGGGCTCTTATACCCTGGCTGTACACCTGCCATATTCACCCCAGGGCCAGGTACCAGACAACCAGGGCTGGCCCCTGTGCTCCAGAGCCCACTGCAATGATCCAAACTCACCAATCCCCAGCCTGCTTACCCTGCCTTGTGTGTTTCTTTCCGTGGAAACCACAGTAGAGACTCTGCCCGAAGTTTCCCATCTCCCTCTGCCTCCTGACCACCCCTGGTGCATCCTTGGGCAGACGCCCCCCACCCCTACCCCAGAATGGCATGCCCCATTCTCTTGGGATCTGTGAGAAGCTATCTCTTCGATGGCAGATGCCTGTTGATCTGTTATAGGCCTTGCCAGACCTAAATAATAATAAAGCCTGTATTTAAAACAGTGACTCTGGGCAACAACCACTCAGCCAAGCCACTCTCAAACTTCTGACCCAGAGAAGGAGATAATAAATGTTTATCATTTTAAGTGAACAAACTTTGGGGTTGTTTGTTAAACAACAATAGGTAACTAATACAGGATCGGAGCCAGGCCAGCACCATCTGGTCCCGGTGGGGGATGGACGTGGAGCAACTTTCCAGGCTCACAAAGCAAGGCAGGTGCTCTGAGGTTTCATGAGCTACTTTTCAGAGGTTTTCTGGTTCCTTTGGTTGAGGTTTGGTGTCTTCTCTGACACAACTGGGCACAAGTGCTTGGGATAAAGGCACATTCTTCAAACAGGAATCTTTCCTTTAATGATCTCAATTCCTGATTGCAAACCCATCACGGCCCAACACCCCAATGCACATTCCAACAATTAGTTTTTCCATGCAGGTCATTCACATTGAAGAGCAGTTAATGAGCTTGACTTCAGGTCCCAGCCCTTCCCCTCATTTGCTCTGTGATCCTGATCGCCATACCTAAACAAGGCAATACATCTAAAACAGCCCAGGACTTTCCCGGTGCTCCAGTGGTTAAAACTCCGCCTGCCAATGCAGGGGACACAGGTTCTATCCCTGGTCAGGGAAGATCACACATGATGTGGGGCAACTAAGTCCATGGTCCACAACTACTGAGCCACACGCCCTGAGCCTGTGCTCCACACCAAGGGAAACCACTGCAGCAAGAAGCCGGTACACTGCGGTGAGGAGTAGCCCGCACTCACCACAACTAGAGAAAGCCGTGCAGCAACGAAGACCCAGTGCAGCCAAAAATAAATACATCATTTAAAAAATGCTTATCTGTGTCTCCCCCACTGGTTCTCTTTCTGGATAGAATGCTGACTATACACTGTTTAAACAGAAGAATAGGATACTTCCCTGGTGGTCAAGAGGATAAGACTTCATGCTGCCGATGCAGGGGGCCCAGGTTCGATCCCTGCTTAGGGAACTAGATCCCACACTCTGCAGCTGAGACCTGAAGCAGGCAAATAAGTAAAAATAAGCATTTAAAAATAAATTAATAAAATTAAATTTAAAATTAAAAATACAAAAGAATCACCTATTGAGGGCTGTCTCTGAAAAGATCACTTTTCCATCTGTTGTGATTAGAACAATCTATTTGGTTTTTCTTCTTTTTTAAAAAAATTATTTATTTTTAGTGGAAGGATAATTGCTTTACATTATTATATGAGTTTCTGCCATACATGAACATGATGGCTTTAATTCTTGCATAATATGTTGATTTTAAAAATTGAGTAATAGAAAACTTGATTTAAAAAGCTTTACTTGGAGAGGAAATCTCAATGTAGTAATATTTCTTTGTTTCATTCTAGACGCAAGTGCTCAAATAATGACTTGGCTGAAAATGTCGAACTTCAAGTTTTGCTAGAGGTCAACAAACCATCAGTTGTTTTTTTTCTCCTCTTGCTCACTTGCATATTTGTGCAAAATGCATGGTGAAAGAAGAGATAACACCTTCTCAAGATGTTGAGGTAGCCCCGAAGGTAAAGGTGATGAAAATGCCTGCAGAGCTGGCTTCTTAGAAAAATTGTGTTCAGCCATTTATTGAACATTTATTATGGACCAGGTATTGAGCTAAACATTTTATTTATTTTTTTAAAAAATTTTGGCTTTTTCGCAACGGGTTTGCCGCCAGGACACAGGTGTCGTGAAAACCACAGTTAAACCTAAGCCAAAATGGGAAAGGAGAAGACCCACATCAACATCGTTGTCATTGGGCACGTAGATTCAGGGAAGTCTACCACGACTGGCCATCTGATCTACAAATGTGGCGGAATCGACAAGAGAACAATTGAGAAGTTCGAGAAGGAGGCTGCCGAGATGGGAAAGGGCTCCTTCAAATATGCCTGGGTCTTGGACAAACTGAAAGCTGAACGTGAGCGTGGTATCACCACTGATATCTCCCTGTGGAAATTTGAGACCAGCAAGTACTATGTTACCATCATTGATGCCCCAGGACACAGAGACTTCATCAAAAACATGATTACAGGGACATCCCAGGCTGACTGTGCTGTTCTGATTGTTGCTGCTGGTGGTGTTGAATTTGAAGCCGGTATCTCCAACAATGGGCAGACCCGTGAGCATGCCCTTCTGGCTTACAGTCTGGGTGTGAAACAACTCATTGTTGGAGTTAACAAAATGGATTCCACTGAGCCACCCTACAGCCAGAAGAGATACGAGGAAATTGTTAAGGAAGTCAGCACCTACATTAAGAAAATTGGCTACAACCCCGACACAGTAGCGTTTGTGCCAATTTCTGGCTGGAATGGTGACAACATGCTGGAACCAAGTGCTAACATGCCATGGTTCAAGGGATGGAAAGTCACCTGTAAGGACGGCAATGCCAATGGAACCACCCTGCGTGAAGCTCTGGATTGCATCCTGCCACCAACTCGCCCAACTGACAAACCCTTGCATTTGCCTCTCCAGGATGTCTGTAAAATTGGTGGTATTGGTACTGTCCCTGTGGGTCGTGTGGAGACTGGTGTTCTCAAACCTGGCATGCTGGTCACCTTTGCTCCAGTCAATGTAACAACCGAAGTTAAGTCTGTAGAAATGCACCATGAAGCATTGAGTGAAGCCCTTCCTGGGGACAATGTGGGCTTCAATGTCAAGAACGTGTCTGTCAAAGATGTTCGTCGTGGCAATGTGGCCGGTGACAGCAAAAATGATCCACCCCTGGAAGCTGCTGGCTTCACAGCTCAGGTGATTATTTTGAACCATCCAGGCCAAATCAGTGCTGGCTATGCACCTGTGCTAGATTGTCACACCGCTCATACTGCTTGCAACTTTGCTGAGTTGAAGGAGAAGATTGATCGTCGTTCTGGGAAAAAGCTGGAAGACGGCCCTAAATTCCTGAAATCTGGTGACGCTGCCATCTTGATATGATTCCCGGCAAGCCCACGTGTGTTGAGAGCTTCTCTGACTACCCTCCCCTGGGCCGTTTTGCTGCGCGTGACATGAGACAGACAGCCGCTGTGGGTGTCAGCAAAGCAGTGGACAAGAAGGCAGCTGGAGCTGGCAAGGTCACCAAGTCTGCCCAGAAAGCTCAGAAGGCTAAATGAATATTATCCCCAATACCTGCCACCCCAGTCTTAATCAGTGGTGGAAGAACGGTCTCAGAACTGTTTGTCTCAATTGGTCATTTAAGTTTAATAGTAAAAGACTGGTTAATGATAACAATGCATCATAAAACCTTCAGAAGGAAAGGAGAATGTTTTTGTGGACCATATGTTTTGTGTGTGGCAGTTTAAGTTATGCGTTTTTAAAATCAGTACTTTTTAATGAAAACAACTTGACCAAAAATCTGTCACAGAATTTGAGACCCATTAAAAAAAGTTTAATGAGACAAAAAAAAAATTTTGTGAGGTCTTCATTGCTGCGTGCGGACTGCCCTCTAGTTGCGGTGCGCCCGCTTCTCACTAAGGTGGCTTCTCTTGCTGCAGGGGCTCAAGAGCGCAAGCTCGGAGTTGCCCTGAGCCATGTGGAGTCTAGTTTATACGCAGTGATCTGTATCTGCTAACCCCAAACTCCTAATTTACTTCTCCCACCCCTTTCTCCTTCGGTAACCACAAATTTGTTTTCTATATTTGTAAGTCTGTTTCTGCTTTGTAAATAAGTTCATTTGTGTTGTTGTTTTTTTAAGATTCCACATATAAATGATATCATATGATACTTGTCTTTTTTTGTCTGACTTACGTCACTTAGTATGATAATCTCTAGGTCCATTCATGTTGCTGCAAATGGCAGTCTTTCATTTTCCCACTTTTCCCTGGTGGCTCAGACGGTAAAGAATCTGCCTGCAGTGCAGGAGACCTGGGTTCGATCCCTGGGTTGGGAAGATCCCCTGGAGAAGGGAATGGCTACCCACTGCAGTATTCTAGCCTGGAGAATTCCATGGACTGTATAGTCCATGGGGTCACAAAGAGTCGAAAACGACTGAGCAACTTTCACTTTCACAATTTATGGTAGGTGCCTGTGTGTGGGTGCTAAATTGCTTGTTATATCCAACTCTTTGCAACCCTATGGACTGTAAGCCCTCCAGGCTCCTCTGTCCATGGGATTTTCCCAGCAAGAATACTAGAGTGGGTGGCCATTCTTTTCTCCAGGGGATCTTCCTGACCCAGGGATCGAACCTGTGTCATCTGCATTGCAAGGAGGATTCTTAACCACTGAGCCACCTGGGAAGCCCCAAAACTAACACGGATATCCTTCAGTGGGTGAGTGGTTAAACATACCAAGGAATACGACTCAGGAATAAAAGGAATGAACTTCTGTAGTGGTCCAGTGGCTAAGACTCCACACTCCCAATGCAGGAGTCGGGGGCAGGTTTTGATCCCTGGACAGAGAGCTAGATCCCACATGCTGTGACTAAAAAAAAAGAAGACCCCTCATGCTGAAACTAAAAGATCAAAGATCGCAGATGGGGCAACTGAGACCCAGTGCAGTCAAATAAATTAACTAATTACTTTTCAAAAAGAGGAATGAGCTGTTGATTCACAGGGCAAACAGAATTCAGAGAAGTGTGCTGAATAGGGGAAAAAAGCTGATCCCAAAAGCTTACTTACATACTGTTTGATTCCATTTATATAACATTCTTGTCATGACTTAATTATAGAAATGGAGGACAGATTGTGGTTGCCAGAGATTAAGGACAGGCAAGGGGATTGAAAGGGGGGTGTAGGGGTAGAGGTGGGGTGGGAAGAGAGTGAGTGTGGTTATAAAAGATGACGTCAGCGATTGTGTGGTGAGGAGCTGTTCAGGGTCCTGACTGTGGTGGTGGATGCATGAACCTACACCGATGATAACATTGCACAGAACTAGACATGCACATACACATAGATACACACTCACATAGGAGTCCAGCCGAAACCAGGGCAATTGGCACAAGATGGTTAGATTGTATCAATGTTAATATCCCGGGTGTGAGGTTGCACTCCAGTTTTGCAAGATGTTATCTCAAAAGGAAACGTTTAGGTCAAAAAAAGTAAACAGACATAAAGTTTCTAATTAAAAGACACAGGATGTCAGAATGACAAAAGAACATTAAATTATACTCTATAAGAACACATTTCAGGCGTAGGATACCGAGAGGTTGAAAGGATGAAAAAAGGCATGCTGTGCAAGTACCACCTGGACCTGAAAGAGAGTAGCTGCATCACTATCAGGACAACAGCACTTGGAAGCCAAAAGTCAATACATATCCAATGAACAACTTAAAAATATATATAGAGAGAATTTTGTTAATGTGAAAAGCCTCAATATATATCCAGAAGTAAAATCCTAAGTTTGTATGTATCTAATATCATGGCCTCAAACTTTATAAAGCAAAACATGATGGAATGGCAATGAGACATACACAAAGCTGAAGTCATTACGTGTGTGTGTGTGTATTTGCCAGTCTTGTTTCATTTATATTTTCTTCCAGTCTGTATTCAGATATTTTTACATGCTTCTCTTCATAATTGATAGATTGGGCAGAGAAAAAATTCAGAATAACACGGAAAAGCCAAACAACCACAGAATGCATTTTTATTTATTTCTTTGTCTGCGTTGGCTCTCAGCTGTGACATGCAGGATCTTTCCTTTCAGTGCATGGACTCTAGTCACGGTGAGCTGGCTCAGTAGTTGAGAAGTGAGGGCCTAGTTCTGCTGCATTTGGGATCTTAATTCTACGGCTAAGGATTGAACCTGTGTCCTCTGCATTTTGAGGAGGATTCTTAATTACTGGACCACCAGGAAGTCCCAGAATGTACTTTCTTTTCAACACGCATATAACATATACCAAAATCGATTCCATGGAAATGTTAGCGCATTCCAGGGGATTTAAATTGTAGAGTCCATTGCCTGTGCACAATGCAAGTGAGCCAAAAGCCAATTTCCAAAAAGACAAGTTAGATGTTTGTGACTAAAGGCCTATTTCAGGAGCTGAGTCCTCATGCCAGCGAACCACAAGTACCACAGAGAATAATTGCTTTGTAGAAAGCAAACCAGTATGCGAAACGGCAAAAGAAAAATTCAGAAATTTTTAAATTCAGCACTTCCAAGTGCTGTTTTTAGAAAATTAGTTACTTTATTTATTTAATTTGGGCTGTACTGGGTCTTCATTGCTGTGCGGGCTATTCTTTAGTTGCGGTGAATGCGGAACTCGGGCTTCTCATTGCAGTGGCTTCTCTTGTGAAGCATGGGCTACAGGGTGTGCGGGCGCAATAGTTATGTCTCGCAGGCTCCAGATCATGGGCTCAGCAGCTGTGGTGCACGGGCTGAATTGCTCCCTGGCACGTGGAATCTGCATTGGCAGGAGGATTCTTTACCACTGAGCCACCAGGGAAGCCCAAATGTGTATTTTTGTTTTTGTTTTTTAATTTTAGGGGTACTGTGTACTGGGTACTGTGGCTGATTCAAGTTAACACACAAAATTAACCATCACAAATATATACTCAGGAGTGGAGCTTTAGTAGAGAACACAATTTTTCCGAATAGTTGAATCATTTTAACACTCCCACCAAGAAAGCATGAAAGTTCCAGTTGCTCTGTGTCCTTGCTAACACTTGGGGTTGTCAGTGCCTCCAATTTTTCTAATGGATGTATAGTGGTAATCTAATGGTACTGTGGTTTTAGTTTTTATTTCCTTGATGACTAATGATGTCACACACTTTTTCTTATGCTTGAGGGCTGTGTAATGTTGCCACACAAAATATTTCCAAACAGCAGGCTCTTTTCCCCCCTTAATTTTATTTAAGAATAGTTGATTTACAATATTGTGTTAATTTCTGCTTTACAGCAAAGTGATTCAGTTATACACATTTATGTATTTTTTTCATATTCTTTTCCATTTGAAAAAAAAGAATGTGGTTCCATTTGGTTTATCACAGGATATTGTAATGTTTTATGCTATTCAGTAGGACCTTGTTGTTTATCCATCCTATGTACACAAGTAGTTTTATTTTATTTATTTATTTTGTTGTGGCCTGTGAGATCTAGTAGCCTGACCAGGGATGGAACCCGGGACCCCTGCGTTGGGAGTGTAGAGTCTTAATCATTTCCCTGGGCCACCAGGGAAATCACACTTTTTTTTTTTAAATGATGAAAGTTGGACTCTGAAATATGGGCACAGGTGGCTAATAATCTGCTCCCCTTTCAAACCAAAAGTTTTAAGTATTTAGTCATCATATGTTAAATATTAAGTTTGGCCATATAGAATCTGCTTTAAAAAAAGAGATTGTTTACAGGAACATATTCAGTTTCAGGGGCTGGAAAAAACCCTCATAGCCATTGCCTACCTTTCTGCTTCCTTGTTATTACTCTTTAGTTACTCAGTCGTGTCTGATTCTTTGCAGCCTTGTGGACTCTAGCCCACCATGCTCCTCTGTCCCTGGGATTTCCCAGGCAAGAATACTGGAGTGGATTGCATTCCCTTCTCCAGGGGATCGAATCCACATCTCCTGCATTGCAGGTGGCTTCTATACCACTGAACTGCCTGGGAATTCTTGCTTCCAGTTGTGTATTAATTGGATATAAGTTCAACTGAGGTTACAAAGCTTTCAAATAACAGAAGCTGAAACAAGTTAATTCTTTTCTTGCTCAACTAGCAGCCCAGAGTCATCTGGATGGGCTGGTATCCACTCCCTGTGGTGGTGGAGACCCAGGCTCCTTCCAGCTGACTCTGTCACACTGTTGTCCCATCTCCTCTGAGTTTCAGCCAGGGGAAGGGGGTCTCTAAACCACAGCTGCTGGGGAGGCACCTTCTGGGGTTTACCATGCAGCTGGTAAAATAAGTTACTTGCTGCCAATACCCAGCATGACCCCATGCAGCATTTGGCTTGGAAGTTCTGACTTTCAATTGGCAATGATTTCTAGTGAATAGGCCTTGCAAAAATCCTCAGCAAAGAGAGGCAATGTTATCAAGAAGTCCCTTTTTTCTCCATTTTCAGCACTTGGTGGGGGTGAGGTAAGGATCAATTCATATTCAACCAGCTATTTTAAGGAATCAAGGTTGGGGGGGTAAGCTGCTTGCTGTACAACTGGTTTATTTCAGTCCTGTTTCATATACGGACCCCCAGGGAAGCTCCCCGTGGGCTCTGCCCAAGCCCCCGTCTGACTGGGGTAACATATCCCTGGTTTGACAGCAGCGATTCTCTCACACTCTACCAAGCATCTCCTGAAGCCCCCAAATGTGTCACCACCACAGGGCTGGAGGGCTGACTCCTAACAGTCTTTCCTCCACTTGTGTTAGAACGATTTGGACTGCAAGCCATAGAAACCCCACTCAAACCAACGTGAATGGACTGACCCAGCCCCCGGGAGAGGACGGTGCTCCTGACTCGAGGCTCACCAGCTCAGCTCCATCCCATCCCAGTCTCCCTGCCCCCTCACTCCTGCTCCCTGGACCACTGCCCCAAACCATGTCCTGGTCTCAGACTCTGCCTTCTGGGGAGTCCCAGACTGAGACAGAAGGGGCTTGTTATGGTAAGTTTTTTGTGAGTTTTTCCAACCTTGGGAAGGGGAGTGGCTGATATATTTAGTCCCATGGGTGTTTATTGATAGGACCCTTCAATGCACAGAGAGGAGGGGATCAGGCAGGTTCCATGGGCTTAGGGACTCTGTCTCACCCCTTGCTGAGTTCTCTGTGCCTTGACCAGTTCCTGATACTCAGTAGATGCACAAGAAAAAGCTGTGGAGGGCGTGAGGGGGTGGGTGGTCCCGCTGTCTTGGGGCAGCATCTTCTGGTCCTGTCTCTCTGTGCCAAGTTTCTTCCTGGGTTGCACCTTCCTCTTGGCCTCTGCACTCTCTGGTTGTGCCTCAGGATGGTGCCAGAACCTTGGCATCTAGAGAGGAACGGTGCTCCCCACAGCCCAAGACCTGCCCCAATGGTCCCTGGCTGGGTGTCTCAGGGTGTGTGTCAGGAAGAAAAGCCTTACCAGCTTCTCCCACATGAGGCTGGAACTCATCGGCCCCTGGCAGGTGTGGAGATGGCTCTAGGGTGGGGCGTGCTCCCTGGAGCCAGTCTCAGGGAGCAGAAATCCTGAGAGCAGAAAAGGCATCTGGGAATATCCCAGGATAGACGGGCAGAACCAGAGGTCTGGATTCTGAGTTGGCCTAGTGACTTCTGACCACCTTCCCTCTGCTAACTGGGGAGGTGGGAGAGAAGAACCTGTGGCTCTATTTAGAGTGCGGGGCAGTGGGCAGGGACCAGGCCGAGTACAAATGATACTTCTGTGTGCCAGCATCATCTCATTTAATCCCCATTGCTTGTCCCCAGTTTGCACGTGAGGAAAGGGAGGCACAAAAATTCTAAGGAGTGAGGCCAAGGTGCCTAAAAGTGTGGGGGAGCTAGGACTTGAATGCAAGCCACTTGGCCCCAAGATTTCACTCTTGCCCTTGAAGCCCAAGATGGGGAACTATAACCCAAGTGCCATGAGGACAGGAGATTTGCCTTCTTGATTGCTCAGTTTGTGGAGGCCTATGCTTTTGAACTGTGATATTGGAGAAGACTCTTGAGAGTGCCTTGGATGACAAGGAGCTCAAACCAGTCAATCCTAAAGGAAATCAACTCTGGATATTCATTGCAAGGACTGATGCTGATGCTGAAGCTCCAATATTTTGGCCATCTGATGCAAAGAGCCAACTCACTGGAAAAGATCCTGATGCTGGGAAAGAGGGTAGAAGGATAAGGGGGCGACAGAGGATGAGATGATGGGATGGCATCATCGACTCAATGGACATGAATTTGAGCAAACTCTGGGAGCTAGCGAAGGACAGGGAAGCCTGGGGTGCTGCAGTTTATGGGGTTGCAAAGTCACAACTTGAAGACTGAACAACAACTCAGTGCTGGACCCTAACTGTGCCTTCCCAGGCTTTTAGTAAAGCAGGTGGGGTGCAGGCTGGTCCCTGAGAGCTGTGTAATGGTGAGGTGTGGTCTATCTGGTGGCAGGGCTATTATTTTTAAATTTAAAAAAATGTTCTCAGATTGATTTTGGGCTGCACTGGGTCTTTGTTGGCATGCATGGGCTTTCTGCAGCTGCAGTGCACATGCTTCTCATTATGGTGGCTCCTCTTGTCTTGGAGCATGGCACACAGGCTTCAGTATTGGGTGCACTGGCTTTAGTTGCCCCCAGGTATGTAGGGTCTTCCCGGACCAGGAGGTGAACCCATGCCCCCTGCATTGGCAGGCCGATTCTTAACCACTGGACCATCAGAGAAGTCCCTGGGCTATTATTGTTTTATTTATTTTTTGGCTGCACCACTTGGCATGCGGGATCTTAGCTCCCCAGCCAGGGATCAAACTTGTGCCCTCTGCAGTGGATGCTCAGACTCCTAACCACGGACCCTCCAGGGTTGTCCCAGGACTGTTGCTGCTACTTTCTCAAGGCCTGTGCAGGGGGAGCCATGCCTGTGGCCTTCACCTGCCCCCGAGCACGGTGGACGCCAGCATCCTGGCGCTAAGGGGACACAGACCCTGGAAGAGTCTCACTGTTACCAGCTGGCCCTGCTCCAGTATGGCTGGAGATGGAAGCTCTTCTGGGGTTTCCGGTTGCTCCGGGAGGTTTGAGGGGATTACTCTGAATGCTAAACTGCTACACAAGCTCACCCTGGTTATCCAGTTGTGCTGGGACACCAATGATGTGAGCAGGGGCCTGGAGCCCCAGGAATCCAGCCCCAGTATCTCTCAGCCCTCTGGGGAGCAGTGGGGTGAGGTCACCTTCCTTTTGTGCCCCTGGCTTGGCCTCTGAGGCCTGACGGAGCCCGAGCCCTTGGCCACGCTTCCCGTGGCAGGTCGGTGGGCACAGAGTGGCACTGGATTAACCCAGGGCCCTGGGCTTTCCCTGGCATCAGCCCAGTCTTGGGGATCGGCTCTTCCATGGGAGGTGGAGCTCCCTAGATGGGTTGCTGTCAGCCTCTTTCAGTGAGGCCCACGGCTGAGCCCCCACAGTTCAGGCAGTCACGGTGACTAGCCTGTGCTCGGCCAGGCCCCTGGCCCCCTTTCCCCTCAGCAGGAGCTGAACCCACTTCGGGAGGGGCCCAGAGCGATTTGAGGGGATGTCTCCCCATTCCGGGCCTCCTCCTCCTGGGGCCTGGCTCACAGAGGTGTCAGCCCCGGCTGCTGGGTGCTGTCGGCTTTGGGGGAGCAGAGACGGGCTCCAGGTCCCTGGTCTACTTTCTTGCTTCACACCCAAGATTTGGTTGCAGTGAAACTCCACACAGATTCCTAAGAAAGACATGGAAGCTAGATTTTTCAAGGTCTTCGTATCTAAAATGTCTATCTTTCCACTTGACCCATAATTTGGCCGAGTGGACATTCGTGCCTGGAAATCATTCCCACCTCAACCTGGAGGTCCTCTCACCTCTACCCTGGGTTGGCGGGGTAGGGAGGTGGGGGTTGCTGATGGGTAGGGGTCTAAGGCCAGTCTGATTTCACTGTTTTGTGAGCAGTGGTTTTTTCCCTCCAGGGAAGCGTTTAGATTTTGTCACTCTGGATATTCTGAAACTCCTCAGCCATGGCTGTAGATCTCAGTCCCCCCCCCCTTCATTCCCCTGGATTCCTAAGGTTTTTCAGTCTGGAGACGCATGTCCGTTACCTCACAAAACCCTCTCCTACCACCTGTGCAATAATGTCATTTTCTCTGCTTTGTTAGTTGGATGTCAAAATTCTTGGTTTCATTTTTCTCGTCGCTAGTCTTTTTCTTTTACCTGCTGAACAGTAACAACAAAAAAATCATAAAACGCCTCTTTATACGGCAACCCTTTAGTTAGATTTTTGTGTTGGCAACCACTTTGAACTTCTAAGACTTCTCTCTTCTGTGTTTCAGTTTTCCTCTCTGGGGAGATGCTGTACTGCCCACTGAGAATTCCCTTCTCAACCAAAGGGCAGGACCAACTCCCCAGCCCTGGGCACACTGGTGGCCAACAGGCCTGGGCTGCCAGTCCTCTTCAGAACTGCTTTGGAAGACATTCGAGTTCATGCCTGAGTTCACGCCTCCTTCCCAGCCCACATCCAGGGACTAGTTGGTTTATTTTTTAATGGAAGTTCTGTTTATTTATTTATTTGGCTGTGCTGAGTCTTTTTCCAAAAAATAATGTTTTTTATATATTTATTCTTGGCTGGGCTGGGCCTTTGTTGCTGCCTGGGCTTTTCTCTAGCTACAGCCCTCCAGTCTCTGTGCGTGGGCTTTTTAGCGCCGTGGTCTCACTTGTTGCAGAGCACAGCCGCTAGGGCGAGGGCTCAGTTGTGGTGGCTCCCAGGCTCCAGAGCACAGGCTCAGTAGCTGTGGTCCGCGGGCTTAGTCACTCCTTGGCATGTGGGATCTTCCTGGGTCAGAGATCGAACCCGTGTCTCCTGATCTGGCAGGCAGACAGCTTCTTCACCCCTGAGCCACCAGGGAAGCCCTTGAGTTGAGTCTTAGTTGCGGCACGCAGGACCTTTGGTCTCTGTTGCAGCGAGGGGGATTTTAGCTGAGGCATATGTGATCTAGTTTCCCTGACCAGGAATTGAAACCCCTGCTCCCTGCATTGGGAACACAAGTCTTAGCCACTGGACCCACCAGGGGAGTCTCCAGTGACTGGTTGATAAAGGAGTAAAAACACTCAACCTTTGTCTGAACTCAGGCCAACCTTCCAGAACCATCCAGCTTCCACACTTCCCATGGGGTTGGCTGAGACCTTCATGGATACCCCACTTCAGCTGTTTATCCCTCCACCCAACCCTGTTTCCTTCCTTTCTCTCCCCTGGGTGTTGACCCTAAGAACTTTCCCTGTTAACCTTCCGCATGCCGAGCTCTGCTTCCTGGGGAGCCCATAGAACAGCTGGTAACAGAAGTGACACAGAAAGCAGACACTCAGCGGGAGTTTGGAGCAGGGTCACTCATTCCCCAGCTGGCTGTGACAATATGCCACGCTAGGGGCAGAGAGAGCTCCTGGCCCAGGTGACAGAATGACTGCCATACTTTAACTGGGGCCGGGGGAGGCAGTGGGAAGGAATGTACCAGCTGTCGAGGTAGATCAGGTAAGTGTGAAACAGGAGGGCAGGTGTACCTGCCTGTACAAGGGTGGTGGAATCAGATGTCCACTGCTAAGCTTGATTGATGCTTTGGAAAAAAAAAAAGACAGCAAAAGGCTGAGCACATTGAATCAGGATGAAAAGCTAGAGGGTGTGAAGGAAGAGAGCTAGGCTTCCACCTCCCTGCAGAGCTGGAGGGCAGAGTGTCAGGCTGGGAACTTAATTCGGAGAGCAGCTGAGCTCTGAAGAAGGTATAATTTCCATCAAGGCAGATCTGCCATGCCCAGGTCAGGAGACTCTGCTGTACGGCATGGCAACATCTGGGCTGACAACCCCCCAAACTCTTGAATCCCCAGCTTCCCCTGGAACCTTCGAGCCAGAAGTGGCCCACCACTCTCAGTTAAGGGCTAATGCTCACCCCCACCCCTGCCCCACTTGCTTGAAGAAGATGTAGGCAAGACAGCGTGCAGCGCCCACCGTCCCCAGCCTCTTCCAACCACTGTGCAAATAACTAGGTGAGATCACCATATGACCAGGTGAGGACAAGCTGGGCTGATAAGGGAGGGATAAGACCACATTCAAAGGAGCCGGAGACCCAGACAGCACAGACCAGGAGAACGTGCCAGGGGCTGGATGGTGATCAGAGGAATCTGATGTTGAATCAAGGAGAGTTTATTGACCTGGGAACACTCCCCAGGGTTATTGGACTCAATTTCTGGCAAGGACCCCAGGAAATGGGGCACTAGACCTGTTAGGGTGGCTCTTAGCAGTAATATCCACACCAAGTGAGGTAGAAATGTTAGCATCACCGTGGTAGATGGTGGAAGGTACAGGTATGGGTTAAGTTGCTAAGTCGCATCTGACTCTTGTGACCCCATGGACTGTAGCCTGCCAGGCTCCTCTGTCCATGGACTTTTCCAGGCAAGAATACTGGAGTGGGTTGCCATTTCCTTCTCCAGAGGGTCTCCTGCATTGCAGGCAGATTCTTTACCAACTGAGCTATGGGGGAAGTACAGGTATAAGGCTCTGAGAAGTAGGCATGCAGGACTGGATATTCTGCATAAGGCTAGGAACCCCACATAAACCAAAGCAGTAAAGTTTGGGCTGGCAAGAGGGCCCCAGCCTCACTATGAAGCTCGTGGCCGTGCCCCTCTGCAGGCCAGGGCTGACAGTGGGAGAAGCTGTGCAGATCTGTGTTCCTCATGGCAACGGGATGCCAGAACCCTGAAACGTAGCCAGGTGGGGGCTTACTCAGAAGGAAGTGGGAGCAATTATGGTTAAAAAAAAAAAAAGAATAGAATAGAATCAGAGTCAGGTTCTGATCAGCAGCTCAGGTCTTCATTGCAGCGGGGTATGTTTGTTTTTTCACCTCAGAGCAGAAGTTTGGTATCACAGTGACAAAGAGGGAAAATATCACAGCATTTCTAAGAAGAAAACGTCTCCCTAAAGAACATATCCAAAGTGCAACCGCGGCTCTCCCTCTTGCTGGAGCTCTGGATGCATTTAAAATTGAAGCGTAAGGAAAGGATGAAAAAGTCCTTCTGGACCTGTGGTTTTCAATTATTGGAGACTGAGTGCCCCCAGGGGATATCTGGCACCGTCTGGGGACATTCTTGATCATCCAGGGGAGGCTGCTGGCTTGTAATGGGTAGAAGACAGGGGTGCTGAGAGGCAAGCTGCAGAATACAGGACAGCCCTTCACAACAAGGAACTATCCAGACCACAGTGTCCGTAGTCACATCTGAGGAGCTCTCTTTTATTTTATTTAAATTTATTTATTTATTTGGCTGCATCGGGTCTTATAGTTCACGGCACGTGAACCCTTAGCTTTGGCCTGTGGGATCTAGTTCCCTAACCAGGGATTGAACCCACACCCCCTGCACTGGGAGTCAGGAGCGCTAGCCACTGGACCACCAGGAAAATCTCACCTCAGCTTTACCTTTTTTTTAAAAAAAAAAAAAACCTTCGTTTTGAAAAAATTATTTATTTATTTATTTTTGGTTGTGCTTGGCCTTTGCTGTCAACCGCTATGCCGGCAGTGCCCACATTACCTCTGCTATTTGTTCTTAATAAACTCACTTCTTTCTGCAATACTTTGTGTCTCGAAATTCTTTTCCAATCCTCACTCAGACTGCCTCAACAAATACATCATTTAGGAATGCTACTGTCCATGCGTATCACAACAGAGTTGGACATGACGTAGTGACTAAATAACAAAACAAAACAAAACAAACAAAGAAATTCATTAGAAATGTATCAATATAATTCTCTACACAAATAAAAATAAAGGAGAAACACCATCTGATTACGTTAAGCAGTGTAGGAAATTTCTTTAATAAGATTTATTTATTTGTGACACAAATTCTTATTAAATTGGGAATGGAAGAGAATTTCTTGAACTCGATGCAGTTTCCATGCCAAAAATTCACAGCAGATATTCTATATAATGGCCCTGATCCCCTGCTCAGACACCCTGACCAGGGGCAAAGTCACCCTGAGCCATGCAAAAGGGAGGATTTGGACATTTCCTTCTTCATTCATGCTCAAATCCTTTTAATATCAGTAGCAAGATACTCATATTTAATATAGTTCTGGAGGTGCTGGTCAATGAATAAAGAAAGTAAAATAAATTAAAGCTGTAAGGATTGGAAGAAAGGAGATAAAACTCTCCTTATTTGCAGATGATGTGAGCATTCATTTAGAATGGACTCAACAGACTATTAGAATCAGTAGATTTCAGTAACATTGTTAGATAGAAACGTACAAAATCATAGTATTTCTAGAATTTCTCTACATTTTTAATACCCAGCTAAAAAACAGATTTTACTCACAGCAGCCAGGTACAAAGTATCTAGAATATATTTTGTTGTTGTTTAGTTGCTAAGTCATGTCCCACTCTGTGCAATACCACAGACTGTAGCCCGACAGGCTCCTCTGTCCATGGTATTTCCTAGGCAAGAATACTGGAGAGGGCTGCCATTTCCTTCTCTGGGGATCTTCCTGACCCACGGATGGTACTCAGGCCTCTTGCATTGGCAGGCAGACTCTTTACCACTGAGCCACTGGGGAAGCCCCATCTAGAATATATAAGAATATGTAAAACTTCCTGGAAGAAAACTTCAGTAAAAGACACAGAAGAGAGTCTGAATAAGCAGAGAACAATACCATCATGTGGGCTTCCCTAGTGGCTCAGGCACTAAAGAATCTGCTTGCAAAACAGGAGACCCGGGTTTAATCGCTGGGTCGGGAACAACCCCTGGAGAAGAGCATGGCAACCCACTCCAGTATCCTTGCCTGGAGAATTCCATGGACAGAGGAACCTGGTCGGCTACACTCCACGGGTTGCAAAAGTCGGACATGACTGATCGACTAACTTTCACTTTCTTTCAGACAATAATGTAGGTTAAGATGACAAAGTTATAGAGAGGTAAGTTGTCTCCAAATTAATCTCTAAATGTAATGTAGTCCTAATCAAAATTCAGTTGGATATTTTGGAGAAATTTGATAAATTCACAAAAGCATTTTTATAGTTGAATAAAGATCCATAAATAGCTAAGGAAAACTTCAAAGAAGAGGAGAGCTCGGGGAAGGAGTGTGTGCGTTTCCTTTCCAGAGTTATAAGACCAAGAAAGTGAAAGTGTTAGTCACTCAGTCATGTCTGACTCTTTGTGACCCCACAGACTAGCCCGCCAGGCCCCTCTGTCCACGGGATTCTCAAGGCAAGAATACTGGAGTGGGTAGCCATTCCCTCCTCCGGGGGATCTTCCCAACCCAGGGATGGAGACCAGATCTCCTGCACTGCAGATTCTGTACTGTCTGAGCCACTAAGGAAGCCCTATAAGGCTATAGTAATTAAAAAAAAAAATATGGAGACTTCTCTGGTGTTCCAGTGGCTAAGACTCCTTACTCTCAATACAGGGGGCTTGGGTTCGATCCCGGGTTGCCTCCACATGTTCGCATGCCATAAGCTGCAACTAAAAGATCCCACGTGCTTCAGCTAAGACCTGGCACAGCCAAATAAGTAAATTAACTAAATAAATATTTTTTGAAAAATTATGGCACTGGCCAAGGAACAGAAATAGAAGAGAATACAGAACTGACGATCAGACCCGACACCTTCAGGAGCTCAGTATATAAGTCAGTACATTGTTCAGTAGATGGTGTTGGCGAGGTGAATTCCTCCCTGACAGCACAGGCAAGGTGGCCTCTTGACGGACTGATGGTGTAAATGTGAAAGTGACTTGACTAAGTTAATAAAAGAAAGCATAAGCGCATATTATTGTGATCCAAGGCAGTAATTAAAGACTTTTTTTCACTTGTTTTTGTTTTTATTATTAATCCCCAAGCTGTGTGACCTAAGTAGAAGATATTGCCTCTTACAAGTTACACAAGTATAAATGTTTCATGTATTCTCTCCTGTCGGTGAAACAAGCAGTAACAGGACTTCCCTGGTTGCTCAGTGGTTAGGACTCCATGTTTCAAATGCAAAGGGCACAGGTTCCATCTCCTGTTGGGGAAGTAAGATCCCGCGTGCCTAGCACAGCTAAAAACAACACAGAACAAAACAAAAACATTCAGAAATAAAAGAATTTTTAAACAAAGTTTCAAAAGCACAAAGCACAAGCAATCCACTCCCCCAGAGAAAACCCTCCTGATGAATTTGATTACACTGTTTAACAAAACACGTCTATGAATTTGATTACACTATTTCACGAAAGACGTCTTGAACAAAAGGAAGAGACAGGGTGGACAGAGAAGGTTTTGTAATGCTTGAAACGTTAGTGACCTCAAGGACTGTACCCCTCCAGGCTCCTCTGTCCCTGGGATTCTCCAAGCAAGAACACTGGAGTGGGTAGCCATTCTCTTCTCCAGGGGATCTTCCCAACCCAGATGGGAACCCAATGCCTCCATCATAGCAGGCAGATTCTTTATGTCTAGCCACCAGGGAAGTCCGATATCTACAATAAATTCCTGCAAATCAACAAGAAATAGGCAGCAAATCAAATAGAAAATGGTCAGTATATGAAGAGAAAATCAGAAGAGGAAAGCAAAATTCAAGGTGCATGGAAGAGATGATGCAGATCCTTCGTAAAGAGGGATACCATTTAGAACAATATACCAACGGGACTGGCGAACATTCCAAAGTTGCTAATGCCACGTGTTGGAGGCACATGGGTCTGGAATGAGGCTGAAAGGTAGGAATGAATCTGAAGAATAGCTGGGGTTTGAGGCAGGCTGGAGCAGCCATTTGGGACGGCAACCTGAAGCTATTTATATAAACTGAGTGTTTGCATACCTGGGATGCAGCAGAATGGAATGTGGGGATAAAGGGAACAGGACGTAACTAAATGTACACAAAGGGGGAGGGCGGGGCCAGAGCAGACCAGAGGCGCGAGCATGCTACACACCACACACCCCCCTGAGGTCCAGCAGGCAGGAACGGCCCAGGATGGCCCTGCGACCGTGCCACGGGAGGAGAGGAGGATGAGACAAGTTGAAATGAACCCGGGAACCACCAGGGGAGTGGATGAAACACCTAAGCTAGCCCTCTGGCCTGACCCCTGGACACACCCCTACCCTCACTCAATATAACGAACAAGTCCCCCCCACCGCCCCCCACAACACGCCAGAGACAAAGGGAAGCTGTTGTTTTCTCTGTTCTCCATCTCCCTTGCTGTTACCAGAAAGTAAAAGTGAAAGTATTAGTCACTCAGTCGTGTCAGACTCTTTGGGACCTCACAGACCGTAGCCACCAGGTTCCTCTGTCCATGGAATCCTCCAGGCAAGAACACTGGAGTGGGTTGCCATTTCCTCTTCCAGGGGACCTTCCTGACCCAGGGATCGAACACGGGTAGAGGCACCAATAAAGCCCTGCCTGAAAAAATAAAATGAACCTTGGAGCTCTCTTAAGGTCCACGTGGCACAGGGAAGGAGAACAGGGGTAGGCAAAAGCTCCTGCATACCCCACGGCAATCGAAGAGGTTAAGTCTACTCAGAACCCTGGGAAAGGGACAGAGACCTGGGGCTGGGGCCACAGCAGGACGGGTGTGGGTGGGGAACACCAGCCAGGGTCACCCCAACCTCGTCCACCTCAACCCCTCACTTCAATTGCCCAGACCTAGGAGGGAAAGGGAGGGACAGAGGATGAGATGTTTGGGTGGCATCACCAACTTGATATACATGAGATGGTGAAGGACAGGGAAGCCTGGTGTGCTGCAGTCCACGGGGTCGCAGAGAGTCGGACACGAGTGAGTGACTGCAGAGCAGCCAGGACCCTGCCTGTACAGGAAGAGCCTGTGGTCCGGCTATCCCTCTCAGGCCCTGGAGAGCCCAGAGGAGGGGGCCTCTGCGGTGCCTGGTGAGATTCTAGTCCCCATCATTTTGTGTGGGAGTGTGCAGGTGTGTCTGAATGTGTGTGATGTGTGTGAAAGGGTTGTGTGGGTGTGGGTGTGTCTTTGCAGGTGGGGGCGTGTGGTACTCATCAGGGTTGTGGAATGTGCTGCAAAGGGAGAATGTAGTGGGAAGGGAACTGTACAGGAAGGTTGTTTGTGATATAAAATTGCAACTGTTTCTTAATTTTTTTCTTTGCTCTTTGTAGCTCATTGAATACCAGATGTTAAGAACTGGGGGAGGCAAACTTCAGGTGACTCTTAGCTCAGGCCAAATAAGCAAAGGGCGCTCTTCTGGAAGAAAAAGAGAGGTTTGTGCCTTTAAGGGATGAAGACGGTGTTGGTGGGACCTGAGGGAAGAGGGCTGTGAGTGGGGGAGGAACAGAGACCCCAAGTGCTGGCCCCCAAGGGCTGGGAACCTAGAGCGTGTTCTAAGTAAGGCCCAAGGGCTGTGCTGATGGCTCGGCCCAGCCCTTCCGGGGGCCAGAACTGACTACCTCAGAGCAGTGCCTGTCCTTGCTTGCACCTCCTCTGCCCGGGCCAGTGGTGGTGTGTAAGGAAACCATTGTTTCATTATCCACTTAGAAAGCTACATATTGAAGGTTTTGTTCAAGCTTTGCCTGGCCCCTGAAGAATCCCTGCTGGGGTAGGGCAGCGTGGGGGTGCAGGAGATGTCAAGGGGCTCAGGAGAAGTGCACTGGTTCTTTGGCAGGAATGCTGTTCTCCTGACTCCTGTCTGGGTTTTCTTTCTGCCTCTGCCCCTACCGCCACCCCAATCCCACAAACACCGGGACTCATCAGGTCTAGCAGGATGTTGGATGTCCTCCTAGTGGCTGCCTCTCCTCCCGGGTCCCCCTCTCTACCTCTCATAAGGCTTTCTTCCCCACACAGCCACCAAGTTCAGAAGCTTCCACCTGGATGCGCTTGGAGAACTTGCCCAGGGCCCAACCCAAGGTGTCCTGCCTGGGGCCTGGTTCCTCTGGAGTCTCAGCCAGCTCAGTCAGCTCTGGGGCAGGGGTCCTTGGACACCCCTCTCTGAAGCTTTCTCCATCACTGCCATCAAGGAGACCCAGAGCAGGGCCTCAACAACCTGGAAAGGGGCTCCCAGGTGGATAGTTGGGGTTAAATAGTTTGGATGCTTGTCCTAGAATCCTTTAAAATCGCTCTCAATCCTGATGGAACTGAAGGACGCTGATCAGCTGGGTGTTATTGTGCCAGAAACACCTACCCTTGCTAGTGGCACGTTTGAAAAGGGAAGATCAGACCGTAAAGAATGTGTCTCCAGTGCAGGAGACCTGAGTTTGATCTCTAGGTCGGGAAGATTCCCTGGAGAAGGAAATAGCAGTCCACTCCAGTATTCTTGCCTGGAGAATTCAATGGACCACAGAGCCTGGTGGGCTACAGTCCACGGGGTCACAAGGAGTTGGACAGGACTGAGCAACTAACACACACACACAGTACCCCATTGTCTGGGATTTTAAAAATCATGTAGTTCTCGGGTCGCATTTCCATGGTGAGGTGCTTGTCACAAGTGGGGCTTGCTTCCACTTAGGGGAGTAAGACAGGTTCCCTCTGCAGGTATACCTGAGCTGAAGTGAGAATTAATCAGTTTTTGTGTGTTGCTTCAGCCTTCTCCAACTCTGCGTCCCCAAAGACTGTAGCCCACCAGGCTCCTCTTATCCATGGGACTCTCCAGGCAAGAATACAGGAGTGGGTTGCCATGCCCTCCTCCAGGGGATCTTCCCAACCCAGGGATCGAACCTGCATCTCTTACATCTCCTGAACCGGCAGGCAGGTTCTTTACCACTAACACCACCTGGGAAACCCAATTAATTTTTAAATTAATTCATTTAGAGAAAAATGGTAAGGAAGGGGCAGCTGGGGACATGAGTCATACAAGAACCCCAAGGTGGCCTCCAAACGGCTCACGGGTCTGAAAAGCCAACCTAGGGCGTGAGCTGGGTGTGCGCGCGTCGGTGCACAGGGGTGTGTCTCTGTCTTTGTGCGCAGCATCTGCCTTTTGTCTGTGGAACCAGTGTCCACACCCAGGGGTTTGCCTGTCTGGGGCCCGCGACCCCACAGGAGTGGACTGCGCGGACCCTCCGGGCTCTGGAAGCCCTCGCCCGTCAGTGCCCGGCGGACGTTCAGCAATCGTCCCGGGCGCGCTGCGGGCCCCCAGGGGACGGAGACCAAGCGGTGGGGCGGGGGGCGGCGGCGCCGCGGCTCGCGGCCAGCGCCGTGACTCAGCACGGGGGGCGGGCCGCCGGCAGGGCCGGGGCGGGGCGCGCCCACCGCTATAAGGCTCAGGCCGCTCCCTAGCGCGCTGGAGTTCTGCCGCCGCCGCCCCCGCCGCCTTAGCTGACTTCCGTGTCGCCAGGAGTGAGTTCCCCGCTACCTGGGGCTCCCAGGGATTCCGAGGGGGGCGCCCAGGGTGTTTGGGTGGGCAGTTGGGGCTCTCGAGGGGACTGGCTGGAGCGCCCAGAGCCGGGGATGGGACCCCGGGGAGGACGGGCTGGTGGCGTCTCCCTGGAACAGGCCTCTCCCGCTGCTAACTGACTTCTTTGTGCATCCTGCAGTGCCGCCCTACACCATCGTCTACTTCCCGGTTCAAGGTAGGGGCCTGGGACGGCGGGGGTAGGGTGGGAGGGGAGCCAGAGGTTGGGGGCTGCAGCCCACACCCCCGTTTTCTTCCTGGCATCATGCGGCTACTAACTGGAGCCTCCTTCCTGGGCCCCAGAGCTGCCCGGCCTAGTGTACCTCTAGCCTCCCGGCTCTGGCCCACTCCCTCACTGTGTGCTGTGAGGTCATCCTAGCAGTCCCCAGCCCCTTGGGCACTGCCCACCCTTACTGCCCCCTCCTCCCTCCCCCAGGGCGCTGCGAGGCCCTCCGCATGCTGCTGGCCGACCAGGACCAGAGCTGGAAGGAGGAGGTGGTGGCCATACAGACCTGGCTGCAGGGCCCACTCAAGGCCTCCTGCGTGAGTACTTTTGTTCTGTCCCTGGCTCAGGGGCTGGACCCAGTGAGAGCACGGTTGAGGGGCGGGGGGGGGGGGGGGGGGGGGGGGGGGGGGGGGGGGGGCGCAACACTAGGGTGAGGGGCAGCCAAGCTCAGCACCTCTGACAGAGCTGTGCGTCCTCCTAGCTGTACGGGCAGCTCCCCAAGTTCCAGGACGGAGACCTCACGCTGTACCAGTCCAATGCCATCCTGCGACACCTGGGCCGCACCCTCGGTGAGTCCTGGCACTGCCAGTGGCTCAGCCCAGGCTGAGGGCCGGTGGGCATCAGCCAGCCTTCCTAAGCACCAGCTGAGCCTCCTTCATGTCAATCAAATCGCCCAACCACCCTGTGGAAAGGAGGCGTGTGGAGGTTATCTAGGGCTTCCCTGGTAGTTCAGTTGGTAAAGAATCCGCCTGCAACGCAGGAAACCCCCCTATGATTCCTGGGTCAGGAAGATCCCCAGGAGAAGGGATAGGCTACCCACTCTAGTATTCTTGGGCTTCCATTGTGGCTCAGCTGGTAAAGAATCCACCTGCAGTGCTGGAGACCTGGGTTCGATTCCTGGGTTGGAAAGATCCCTTCCCTATAGTGGACCACCTGCCACTGAATTCCAAGCACAGAGTGAGCCCCTTTCTTCCTGTGCATCCTGCTCTCGGCTGCCTGGCCTGGCTGGCTGGGGGATTGGCGGGGGCGGGGGCGGGGGCGGGGGCGGGGGCGGGGGCGGGGGCGGGGGCGAGGTTGCCCTGGCTTTCAGGCTCCCACTCATGTCCTCTGCTCTCTTGCCACCCCAGGGCTGTATGGGAAGGACCAGCGGGAGGCGGCCCTGGTGGACATGGTGAATGACGGCGTGGAGGACCTTCGCTGCAAATACATCTCCCTCATTTACACCAACTATGTAAGCATGGGCACCAGGGTGGACACTGAGGACAAAGAAAGAAAGGGGCTGGTTTCCTTCTCACCCTGTCACTCCCCTCTGTGGCTCTGGCTGATCCCCGCCTGGGGCTGATTCTGGCTCCGGCAGGGGTTAGGGTGGGAATCAAGAGCCTTTTAGACTGGACACACCGCTCTGCCTCCCTGCCTGGGGGAGAGCCCCAGTCAGGTAGCAGGCCATGGCAGAAGGGTGCTAGGACAGGAGATGACCAGCCAGAGGTGGTTCCCTGATCCTCAGCCCGGGGAGGTCAGGAGCGCTTCCTGGAGGAAGTGCATAAGGAGGAGCTTCTGGAAGGGATGCTGGTACTTTCAGATGCACAAAGTATGCAGGCACAGGGCACATCTGGGTACTTGGGAGCAGTTTCGCAGAGGCAGGGTATACCTCTGTGTGTGTGCAAAGGAAGTATCAGGAGATAGATGGAACTGGCGGAACAGCAGGCCCGCTCCTGAAGGCCTCGACCAGCTGGCTTAGAGATGTTCTTTGGGGAGTCTAAGCAGGGAGGTGTCTGTGCGATCTGGATGGATCCTGTGAGGCTTTTGCAAGTCTTGGGAGTGATCATGACAAGAGTGGACTGGAGAGGACTCAGCCTCTGAAATGGACAGGATGTGGCAATAGCCTGGGGTGGGGAGTGAGGAGAGGAGGGTGGAGCTGGGCGGGTGGCGATCCACTGAGATGGAGCGGACAGAGGGAGCATCCCTGGGGGTAGGGAAGGGGGACAGGAGGGCAGCAGGTCAGGGCCAGGAGGGTGATACGCAGTAGCCTCTTTCTGGCAGGAGGCAGGCAAGGAGGACTATGTGAAGGCACTGCCCCAGCACCTGAAGCCTTTTGAGACCCTGCTGTCCCAGAACAAAGGTGGCCAGGCCTTCATCGTGGGCGACCAGGTGAGCTGGCCCCCTCCAGCCCCTTCCGCACCCTGCTCTGTCCAGATGGCACACTCGTGCAGAAACAGCACGGGAATCATGGGTTCAGCGAAGCTGGGCAGACCTGGGGACCGCCTTGGGCGCCCTACCCCCCCAACTCCCACACCCTCTGAGTCCCACCCTGCTCTGCCCTGCAGATCTCCTTTGCGGACTACAACCTGCTGGATCTGCTTCGGATTCACCAGGTCCTGGCCCCCAGCTGCCTGGACTCCTTCCCCCTGCTCTCGGCCTACGTGGCCCGCCTCAACGCCCGGCCCAAGCTCAAGGCCTTCCTGGCCTCCCCGGAGCATGTGAACCGGCCCATCAATGGCAACGGGAAACAGTGAGGGCTTGCAGCACTCTCCGCATGAGGCAGGGGGCTGCCTGCTTCCCTTTCCCCAGGACCAATAAAACTTCCAAGAGAGAACAGTGACCCTTGAGTTTTCTGGGCAGGGGCCTCCCTGATCCTCTCGGGCTCTCAGGCTTAGGGAGGGCCGGGGCAGCTGGCTGGGATATTTGGACCCTAAAACACAATCAGGCTTCCCGGTGGCTCAAACAGGAAAGAATCTGCAGGAGACCCAGGTTCAATCCCTGGGTCGGGATTATCCCCTGGAGGAGGGAATGGCAGCCCACTCCAGTATTCTTGCCTGGAGAAGTCTATGGACAGAGGAGGGTGGTAAGCTACAGTCCCTGGGATCCCAAAGAGCCGGAAGTGACTGAGCGACTAACACTTTCTCTTTCAAAACTTAATCAGTGTCTTCCTGAAGCCCTTGGGCTGGTCTGTGTTTACTGAACTCCAGAAACAAAGAGAGGAAAGAAAAAGAAAACAGGAAGAGAAATTAACTATGGTCCCTGCCCTGGATGTCCCCGCAGTCTAGAGAGACAGGCTCACTTAAATAAACATGCTTTCTGGCCTCAGAAAGCCACCTGCCAGAGGGCCCCTGTGCAAGACAGCAGAAGCTGAGGGGCCCTTGGCCAAGAGGAGGGACATGGAGAGGAGCCAAGTGGCTCAGAGCAGCCCTGGCTGGGGAGGTGGGAGGGTCAGTCACCTGTGCTCAGGTGGGACTCTCCTTGCTTCCCCCGTGCATCCCGGGCAGGGAACAGCACAGTGATCCAGGTGCCTTGCCTGCTGCCTTCTCTCCCCATCCTTGTTAGCTGGGCAGAGAGAACAGCCCAGCTTAGGTAAGCTGGCTCTGGGGTGTCCACAGTGGGGAGGCATTGGGGTGCAAATAGCCTGGGGCTCTCAGGGCTCCTAGGAATGGCTGGAGGGAAGGGGCCATAGGCAGCCCCCTGTGGTGAAGCCTGGAGGAGAAGACCTTTCTCTGGGAAGCCTTGCCCAGCATCAGAGCTTCCTGCTCTAAGTAGGAAATCTGATCTCTCAGGAAGTCTACCTCTCATTTCTTTTTTAAAGTAATTTTTTAAATTAAAAAAAAAAATCTTGGCTGTGCTGGGTCTTTCTGTGGCACATGGTTTTCTCAACTTGCAGTGTGCAGGCTCAGTTGCCCTGCAGCATGTGGGTTCTTAGTTCCCAGACCAGGGGTGGAAGCTGCATCTCCTGCATTGGAACGTGGATTCTTAACCACTGGATCACCAGGCAAGTCCCACTACTGGCGTTTTCAAGTTGCCTGTCACTGCAGCATAACTTGACCCAACCTGTCTGATCCACCCTTTACTCTCAGCTCAGGCTTAGAGAATCCAGTCACCTCCCACCTTTGTCCTGCCTCTGAAGGTGATCAGGGAAGGTAGAGAGGGCTATGACCCTTGGATTCTCCCTAGCCCAGGACAAGGTCCATCTGGCTCTCTCAGAGCAGGCCCTGAGAGCTGTCAGTGATGGGGAAATGTCTGAGAAAAGTGTCTCTCTGGAGGGCGGCTGGGAGGAAGACACCAAGCTGATCAGAGCGACTAAAGGGCACAGTCCTCTCCTTGGCATGGATATTTGGCTGCAGGGCCGAAGTGGGACAGACTCTCTTGGGGACAGGCCTGGACCTGGCAACCCTGGCAGGGTGACTTGGGCTCCTGGGGAGAGCAAAGGATTGTTTCAGAGCTGGGCTGGGCTGCTCCCTCTGCCCGCGAACTCACCGCACTTGCACACCTAGTCCACCGCCCCCGTGGACGGACAGAGCCCGGCGGTGCTCCAGCGTCTCCTGACCGCAGCACCTCTGTCATCTCTTTCAGAAACCCTGCTTTCCTCCTAGCTGGTTCTAGCAGCCCTCTGCGAAAGTAAAGACCAGCAAAGGAGAACAAGCAGTGTGTGTCCTCAGGGCAGGGAGTGCTCCAGCAAGGGAGCACACACAGCCCCTTGATTGGCTGAGCTCAAAGGCAGGCAGAGGAGTGGGGAGGCTCATGGGGTTGAAAAGGGGAGACTTCAAGTGTGCCCTGAATGGAGGCTGTCGGCCTGGGGCGCTCTGGGCAGGCTGATCGGAAGTGGGACATCCTATGTCACTGCTTAGGGGAGCAGATTTGACTTCCTCTGGTTGGTCCTAGGTTGGAAGGTGATGGTTAAGTTGCTCCATCGTGTCCCCGACTCTTGCGACCCCATGGACTGTAGCCCGCCAGGTTCCTCCGTCCATGGGATTCTCCAGGCAAGAACACTGGAGTGGGTTGCCACTTCCTTCCCCAGGGGATCTTCCTGACCCAGGGATCGAACCCAGGTCTACACTGCATGCAGATTCTTTACCCACTGAGCTACAAGGGAAGCCCCCTAAGTTGGAAGAGGGGATGAAAATTAAGGAAGCAGTCACTTATTGGGGCAGTTATTACAAGGGTTATCCTAAATGGTCCTAGAGATTGTCATCAGGCTTCCTGCAAGTCTGACCTATTGTGGGCTGGCTTCCTATCTGGTTACTGTAAATAAGAGGTTGTTTTGCAGGCAGGTTGCTGCAGGCTGTGGGCCAGAGTCTACTCCTTATACAGTCTGGCCATCGTCTGGAGGGTTCTCAGGCTCCTCTGCAGCGAGGTGGCCCAGCCAGAGCAACTGGAAGCCTTTTCCTCCTTGATTGGAGAAATCCTGTTGAGAGAGAGCAGGACCCCACAGAGTCTCTTTCCAGGAAGAGTTCTTGGCTCATTTCTGGGCCCTGGAGGAGACTGAACCAGAGAATCACCAGAGTATCTGGTACCAAAACAGATGGTGTGCTCAAGAGCACTGCTTCCGCTGCGTGTGGTTACTGAGGGACCCGGGAAGCTGCAGGAGTTGGTGATTCACATTGCCAACATGCCTGTACCTGCCCTACTCAGCCTGGAGGGCCCTGGGGGCTAACAAAGACCTGGGCTTCCGGTGCAGGGGGGCTGCCCTGAAGGACCCTGGAGAAGGATGCTCTCCCCAAGGAAGAACTTTGTGTGGCACCTCTCACTGCCCACTTTGCTGGGAAAAGAGAGAAGGCCAAGGTCAGCATCCAGAGTCCAGGGTCAGAGGCCAGTGATCAGGAACTTGGAGTGGGCAAGATGGGGGGTTGGGAGTGGGCAAGCCTGGGGGTTGGGGGGTGGGCAAGATCAAGGGGGTAGGGGCGATGGTTGGCGTTGAGGCTGTTGGCATAAAGGGTTAAGGGAGGACCTTAGGATGGCTGGTGGGATCACCCTGCTGCAGGAAAAAAGCTCCGAACAATCGGAAGCGCTGACCTCTAGAAGGTTTGAGGCTTCCTCCTTCCCCAGCTGGCTCAGTCCCAGTGGGTTTCGAGGCACCTACTGCAGCAGCGCAAACTTGGTGGCATCACTCTCGATCAGGAATTCAGGCCTGGCAGAGATCTGGGTTAGCCTCCTGCGCTTGGCGACAGGCAGTGGGCGAGGCTGGCAGCCTTCGAGGACAAGCGCCCGCCCCCAAGCTCCGCCTGCATCACCATGAGGCTCCAGCCCGCGTGTGCAGACAGCCCATTCGGGCGGGAGAGCCGAGGGGGCATCTGCGAGAAATGGAGACTGAGCCGATGGCCGCAGTCCTGCCACGCAGGTCACAGTCCCCTCTGTCACACGGTTGCAGTTGCTCAGTCAGTCGTGACTCTTTGCGACCCCATGGACTGCAGGAGGCAGACCTGCTTCCCTGTTCTTTGCTATCTCCCGGAGTTTGCTCAAACTCCTGAACTTCTGAACTTCCGTCAAACTTCCTGCTCATTCCTAACACCGCAAATCAACAGACAACAAACAATGGCCAGATATTTGAGAGAAATCTCTAGCATTAAAAAAGATAACAATGAACAGGAGGGAGAAAGGAACTCAGAGAAGACAGAGACTGTGCAGGAGAAAACTTAAGTTAAAAATAAACTTTGATGATCATCTTCAGGGAGATAAGAAAAGTGATTAACTCAGGAGGTTGTTGGTGGTATTCAGTTGCTCAGTCCCCGGGAACTGCAGCACTCCAGGCTTCCCTCTTCTTCACTATCTCCCAGTTTGCTCAAGCTCATATCCATTGAGTCCATGGTGCCTTCCAACCATCTTGTCTTCTGTAGCTCCTTCTAGTCCTGCCTTCAATCTTTCCCAGCACCAGGGTCTTTTCCAGGGAGTCAGCTCTTCGCATCTAGTGGCCAAAATATTGGAGTTTCTGCTTCCACATCAGTCATTCAGGGTTGGTTTCCTTTAGGATTGACTGGTTTGATCTCCTTGCAGTCCAAGGGACCCGAGATATAAAGTGAGGCTATTAAAAAAGAATGTTCACTGGGACTTCTCTGGAGGTCCAGTGGTTAAAACTGGATCAGCTTTCATTGCAGGGAGTGTGGGTTCAATCAATCCCTGGTCAGGAGATGTGCAAGCCACATGGTATGACCAAAACTAAACAAACAAGCTCTCAAAACTGAAAGTACTTTTAAAAAAAAACAAAAATATGGTAACAGAAATGAAAAATCTCAGAAACTAAAGTTAAAAAAAGAAGACTCTTAAGACTCCCTTGGACTGCAAGGAGATCCAACCAGTCCATCCTAAAGGAGATCAGTCCTGAATATTCATTGGAAGGACTGAAGCGCAAACTCCAATACTTTGGCTACCTGATGCGAAGAGCCGGCTCATTGGAAAAGACCCTGATGCTGGGAAAGATTGAAGGCAGGAGGAGAAGGAGACTACAGAGGATGAGATGGCTGAATGGCATCACCGACTCAACGGACAGGAGTTTGAGTAAACTCCGGGAGTTGGTGATGGACAGGGAGGCCTGGCGTGCTGCAGTCCGTGGGGTTGCATAGAGTTGGATATGACTGAGCAGCTGAACTGAGCTGGTGTTTTATATGGTAGAGACTGACTAGATATTCCAAACTCATTTCCTCTTCCTGAGCACAGAGCCCCCTTGTATGTAGACGCAGCAGAAGTGAAGAGTGTCACCCCGGGGCTGGGCAGTGGGAGCAGCTGTGCCTTCGCCCCTGCTCCCTCCTTCCCCTCCCTCTCTCTCCAGGTCTGGTCTCTGGACGAGTGCTCTCTCTGCGGCAGCCTCAGGGCAGCTGGGCATTTTACACAATGAGTGAAGTGAGTGTCTCCAGAGGCACAACAAAGCTGCGTGACCTTCCAGAACTTAGCCCGGGAAGCCCCACCGTGTGGCTTCCTCTGTTTTCAGGGAGGCAAGAGCAGGACCTGCCCAGCTTCGTGGGAGGGCTCGGAGACACCTTAGAGTCAGAGCATCTGTTTCGTCATCACCATGAGATAAGGCGCAGTTTCAAATTCTTTATGCCTTGTTTGTGGTGCTCTTCTCTCTTCACAAGGTTGCATTTGCCTTCTGAGGTCCCTGGAATTTCATGGTAGGCTCGTATATCGGTCTTGGGTCCTTTTTCATTCAATGTGCTGGGTACTTATTATGCTTTTCAACATGACAGCTCATCCTCTTCAGGCCTGAGAATATGTGTTATTCATCTGATAAGTGAAAATGGCTCAGTCGTGTCAAACTCTTTGAGACCTCATGGACTATACAGTCCATAGAATTCTCCAGCCCAGAACATTGGAGTGGGTAGCCTTTTCCTTCTCCAGGGGATCCTCCCAACTGAGGGATTGAACCCAAGTCTCCCGCACTGCAGGCAGATCCCTTACCAACTGAGCCTCAAGAGAAGCCCATTCATCTAATGATCTTACCCCTGCTATTTTTTTCCTTGTCTCTCTCCCTCTCTAGATTTCCTCGACTAACACTCTATTTTTCTCATTTTCCATGCTTTTATCTTTTCTATTTTTGTGCATATTTTTCACCTTTCAGTTCAGTTCAGTTGCTCAGTCACGTCTGACTCTTTGCAACCCCAAGGACTGCAGTACGCCAGGCCTCCTTGTCCATCACCAACACCCGGAGCTGGCTTTTCCCATCACGTGGCCAAAGCATTGGAGCTTCAGCTTCAGCATCAGTCCTTCCAATGAATATTCAGGATTGATTTCCTTTAGGATGGACTGGTTTGATCTTGCTTAAGATCTCTGCGTATATAGGAACTTGATGTGTAATAGCAGTAGCATCACAAATTTCTGAAGAGTTGCTTAGTAAAACTGATTCACTGTATTGAGAAAAATGAGTGGCTTCTTAAACTCATGCCATTTACAACAATAAACTCCAGATACATCAGTGGTTCTTAAGTGGGGGTGATTTTGTCCCCCAGATTATGTTTGACCATGTCTAGAGATTTTTTTTTATCCCACAATTCAACTCTGATGTATTTAACCAAGAGAAATGGAATTATGTGTCCACAAAAGACCTGGGAATGTTCACAGAGGCTTTACTCAACTTGGCCAAGAACTGGAAACAACCCAAACAGCCATCAACTGATGAGTGGGCCTTTTTAATTGTGTAGAGATATTTTTGTTGCCACAACTTCTGGTATGCTGCTGGCACTTAAGGATGCTGCTAAATATAATGCACAGGAAAGCCACCCACAGCAAAAAATTGTACAGCCCCAGATGCCCATAGTATCAAGGTTCAAAAACACTGCCATAGGGCTCACTTATGTGTGAACAAGAAACATAAAATATCAACAAAGAACAATAGGATTTTTCTTTGTGACCTTGGACTGGGGATGAATTCCTTAAATGAGGCCCTCAAATGAATGAACTTGACTAGATCAAGACTCAGGATTTCTCAGGGAATTCCCTGGTAGTCTAGTGGTTAAGACCCCAAGCTTCTACTGCAGGGGGCGTGGGTTCAGTCCCGAGGCAGGTAGCTAAGATCCTGCATGCTGTGCAATGCAGCCAAACAACAACAACAAAAAACCGCAGGATTTCCCTTGTATGAGGATAGCTACTAGTATCAGTTATTAGAGAGATGATAAAGGAGATGTATTTAGAACATCTGACGGGGGAGGGGGTCCAGTGGTTTATAATGTTGCGGATAGTGTTCCCACAAATCTTTCAGAATCCCCTCAGAGCCACAAAAAGCATAAAAAAGCAAACACACACTCCATTGCTCATGTTGGTAGGAAGCATCTGAAGTGTTTATAGTTATGAGCTTGTATGCACCAAATAACATACCCTGACTTTCGTAAAGAGAAAGCTGATGGGAAGATGGAGACTGAGACATCTGGAAACAACAAATGTCAAACTCTGCAGTAAGGAAACAGAGAAGGCACCATCCTTCCAGTTGTTCTTGGGATATTTACTTCAATAACTATATATCATGGCTCAGAGAAAGTTTTCCAGCATTCCAGAGGGAGAGAGAGAAACAGTACAGCAACAGTCTCTCATTACAAGTGATAAAGTGAAAAAATAACAAAGCCCAGGAAACACAAAGACCCTAATGTTTACAGATATAATATTAATATTTATAAGCATATTTATAAATCTCTCTTAAAATGACATGTCAGAAAAGAAATCAAGGGCTTTCCTGGTGGCTCAGCAGTAAAGAATCCTCCCATCAATGCAGGGGACATGAGTTTGATCCCTGATCTGGAAAGATCCCACATGCCACAAGAGTTGGGAGAAAACCCCACAGCCTGGGAGCCACAGCTACTGAGCCCACGTGCTACAAGTACTGAAGCGCCCATGCCCTAGAGACCATGCTCCACAGTAAGAGAAGCCACCGCGATGAAGACCCAGCACAGCCAAAAGTAAATACGAATAAATTTATCCTATAAGTAAAATTTCAAAAAAAGGAATAGAAATCAAAATGGCAGAACTTCTAGAAAATGATGATAAAGAAGCACCATACTTTGGAAGCTTGGTCTCCTTGTCTTGATCACTCTAGCTTTATAATTAGTCTTACTATCTGGCAGGGCAGATCTCCTCTCAATTCTTTTGTTCATCTTCAAGATGAGGTTGGCCATCCTGAGCTCGTTGTTCTTCTATATCCGTTTTATTTTTTTAAAAAATATCTGTTTATTTATTTGGCTGCACTGGATCTTTAGTTGCAGCCTTCTAACTTGGGCCCCCTGCATCGGGAACATGGAGTCTTAGCCCCTGGACCACCAGGGAAGACCCTGTATCCATTTTGGAACCAGTTTTCCCAGCTCCATGAAAAGCCTTGATGGGATTTTGATCGGAATGGCAATGAGTTTGTAGATTAACTTGGAAAGATGTGACATCTTTGTGATATTAAGTCACCCCACCTGGTAAAGTCTCCTGAGCAGCTGCAGTACCGGCTGGAGGCAGAGAAAACGTGGGATTCGGGGAGGAGGAAGGAAGCCATAAATACTGGCTATGGTGTCATGGCCGTTGCAGCAGCGGCGCCCCGACCATGTGTCCTCCGTGGCTCCGAGTTCTGTATTTTGGGAGGAAATCGTCTTTGGAAGGTGCAAAGTGGTCATGGGGGGAAGAACATGTAACAGAAGATGAACGGCTCAATCTGTTCCTAATAAACACTCAACAGGTTTTGCTTTTTGCTGATTTATAAGGTAGGTCCTGGCATTTCTAAAAACTTAAACTTGAGACTCATATTTCTAATGGCCTAGGATTAGTCAAGGGGTGTGTAAGCTCTTCCTGGTGTCTGTCATCCCAAACAGCAGTCAAGGGCTACATGGGGCAAAAACAAACTAGAGCTTTTGTGTCAAGGGACAAAGGGAGTCCCTTGGCAAGATACCAAAGGGCAACTTGAAGACAGGAAAGGGGCTGACATGGAGACCCTGCAGATACCTCGACCTGATCTACCGAGTGTCTGAGTATGCGTCTGCTGCCAAGGAGGTGCCAGGGTGGGTGGGCTGAGGGGACTGTATTGATCCCTGGGACTAAGACTTCGCAGGTGCTCCCTGATGGAGGCTGCAGATGGTGCCCAGGGCTTCAGGACCAGTATAAGCCCAAGAGGGACCCTGAGACGCTGGCAGGCTGACAGGTTCTCACGCCAGGACCAGAGGTCTGCAAGGCATGTATGGGCACTCTGCCCTGGAGAGCAAGGAGGGAGGCTGGGTCACATGAGCCGTTAATTATGCTGTTTGCACTCACCTTGTCCTGTGTGTGCCTCACCAGCAAAGGCTGATTGACTTTACTTTCTCAAGTTTAAATTAGTGGGGAAAAAATAAGGAGATTTCCAGTGGAAGATATTAGAGTAGAACCTAAGATGCACCATTTCCCTCTCAAAGAAAAAAAAGGAAAAAAAGTTTTAGTAATGACATTCCAATCACACAGAAATGAACAAGGGGATTCTGTGTAGACTCGAAATAAGGCTCTCTTTGAAGGAAAGAAATAGGAAGAAACTCCCGGCCTGGGGTGGGAGCTGCAGCCTTGTGACTTAACCAGGAAGTGGGAACACAGCCAAGCTGAATGCACAGGGCTTGGGGCCAAGTCTTCAGTCTGTAACCAGTGCTGGTGAACAAGACTGAGAGCTTTCAGTGCTGGAGGCCAGGTCTCCACCAAGAGCATGAAGCATGGCGCCAGAAATGCCCTCCCTGGCAGGTCATAAACAGGGCCAACCCAGAAAACAGGGAAGCAGAATTTGTGATAGAAGTAAGTACCGAGAGACACAGAAATAGCTGTTTTTGTTTCAGTTCAGCAGGAGGATAGATGTATAGATTAGCTTTTTCTGGAAAAGGAAATTTCCGTATGAATGTTAAGAATATAAGGGAAACCACTAAAAATGGAAATAAAATGTATAACTTTCAAACCAATACTGGGGAAGAAGGGAATAGCACAAAGAAAACTCAATTAATTCAACAGAAGTTCAGAAAACAGATGAAAAGGCAATCAAGAGAAAGAATGCTAAGTGGAAAACATAATATGGCAGATATATGTTCCCGTGGAAATACCAATAAATGTAAACAGGTCACACTCTTTTTAGAAGACAGTGACATTGGGTTAAAGTACAACAAAATGAAACTTTAATTATGGGTTGTTTTTAAAGTCATCCCTAAAACAAGAGAAAGATGGAAAGTAAAAAATCTCAGGGATTTCCCTAGTGTTCCAGTGGCTAAGACTGTATTCCCAATGCAGGGCTAACAGGTTCTATCGCTGGTCAGGGAACTAAGATCCCTTGTGCCACATGGCACAGCCAAAAATAGAAAGAAAGAAAGAAAAGAAAAACCCCAAATACTAACAAAAAGAAAGCTTAGGTAGCAATGGTACTATCAGAGGTCCTAGATGTCAAAGTAAAATCGTTAAAAGCAGAAAAATATTTTATATTAGAAAAAGGGACAATCCATGAAGAAAACATTCTTTAAAATATAGGTGTTCAAAGCTGGCTCAAATAAATAAGCAAATGGCCATAAAAGAAATGGAAACAGTGGTCAGATCACCCCTAGGCAGAGACCCCAGCTCCAGATGGCCTTACGGTGAGTCCTAGTGATGCTTCAGGAAATGATGACTCCTATCCTCAGAAAACTCCTGCAGTGTAATAGGAAAAGGGGGAAAGGGACACACCACAGCCATCAATCTAAATGAAAAAATATGACAGCATGACAAAAATGAGAGCAGCAAACACAGAGCACTTACGATGTTCGGGGCCCCGCCGTAAGGACTTTACGGAGGTTAAAACAGGTCACCACTGCGACTAGTCACGAAGCACAGAGTGGTCAAGAAACCTGTCCGATGCCAGACAGCTGGTAGGTAATAGAACACAAGATTCAAACTGTTCTCTTAGTGACCTCACTCTGCCACCCCTTTAGGTCAAAAATAACTCAGTAGATTGGAAAAAAGGACTGATGTAAATAAGAAGAAAGAAGAAACACATGATCATCTCTGACGCAGAAGCAGCATTCTGTGAAACTGAGCCTTAATACAATCAAGGTCTCCATCAAAACCTCAGCAAACTTAATACTAACAGGCTGTCTTGACAATCATCACACTTAGCTTTTTTTTCCCTCTTGGCCACACCACATGCTTGTTTTAAAATAATAAATGGGCCAAAGTCTTCAGTACATTTACAGTCCTGCCTAACTGGAGAAGAAATCCATTTCCAAGGTGTCCTGGGGCAGCTAACAAAACTACAGCCCAGATCTGGTAGGGCAATCCAAGTGTTATTGCCCAGATCCACCCTCCTCCCACCCATGGTTTGGAAGCAAGCCATTGGGAGGTTCAAGGTCACTCCTCTGATTGACTGGGGAAGAAGATGGTCTGATTATCGCTATTGATTAGTCCCTAAGTCTATCCAACTCCTTAGTGACCCCATGGACTGTAGCATGCCAGGTTCCTCTATCCATGGGATTTCCTAGGCAAAAATACTGGAGTGGGTTGCCATTTTCTCCTCCAGGGGATCTTCCTGACCCCCATTTCCTGCATCGTAGGCAGGTGGGGTCTTTACCACTGAGCCACCAGGGAAGCATCCAGATCTGTAACAGAAGAAAGCAATAAAGGATGTTGGAGAAAAGACTAGGATTGATGCGCTTGTGAATATTTCCAGACTCCTTAGGTGCTATTGCTTAGAATTCCATCTCCTTTTGCACCTGCATTGGTGGTTCCTTTCTGCAGTCACTCTGCTTTCATTTTTCATGAGTAGCTATTACTAATTAGGAGGGAAATAGACACTTACAGCAGGAATTCTGTTTCTGAGCTGCCATTTAAAATGTGCTGGTCTAAGGAAATCTAAAGGCACATGAAGTGGAAAGGAGAAACAAAAATTCTAACAAATGGAATTGGGGATTTCAGTATTAAGCTTTTACCACTCCCATTAAAGTTCCACCCCATATAAGGAAGCTCTGTTGTTGTTCAGTCACTAAGTCGTGTCCGACTCTTTGCGACCCCATGGACTGCAGCACATCAGGCTTCCCTGTCCTTCACTATCTCCCTGAGCTTGCTCAAACTCATGTCTGTTGAGTCAGTGATGCCATCCAACCATCTCATCCTCTGTCGTCCCCTTCTCCTGCCCTCTATCTTTCCCAGCATCAGGGTCTTTTCCAGTGAGTTGACTCTTCGCATCAGGTGGCCTACTACACTATGCAATCTGATTCTGAAGCTCTTAGTTGATGAAATAAGAAAAGAAACTAGAACCTGACATTAGAAAGGAACATGCTAGACTCATCACTTCTCAACAGTACAATCATCAGCACAGAAAATAGAAAAGCTTCAATGGACAAACTTTCTTACAGGGAATTCCATTAAGGGTTCCAGATGTAAAATCAACTAAGGCAAAATAACAGTGTACTAAACACAAATATCCATGGCTCAATGGTAGAGAATCTGCCTGTGATGCAGGAGGCACAGGAGACACCAGTTCAATCCCTGGGTCAGGAAGATCCCCTGGAGGAGGGCATGGTTACCCATTCCAGGATTCTTGCCTGAAAAATCCCATGGACAGAGGAGCCTGGCAGGCTATAGGGTCACAAAGAGTTGTACACGACTGAAGCGACTAAGCATGACATTCACAAACAACAATCAATTAGAAATGTTATCAGAACAGAGATCACAAAAACATCACATAAAATTCCTATATTTTAAAATGTGTAGACTTTTTAAAAATTCTAAATGCTTAGTGAAGGACCTAGTAGATCTGAAAAAATGAGATCATATCACATGGCTGGATGGGAAGACTCAATAATGTAAAGATGCGGATTTTCTGAATTAATCTGTTTAATCTAATCCAGTGCATTTAGCTGAACATTCTTTGGGCATTATGTCAGGCACTGCTCATTTACTTTCCTCAACCCTAACAGTGCTCTTTTAGGATGTATGTGATCCTAATTTCCCAATAGAGGCATGGGTCATAAAATTACACAGGAAGTAGGTGGTACGGGAAAGGCACGGGAAAGCAGGATTTTGAATCCAGGTCTTTAACCTTGATGCTCTGTTGTAACCTGCAGATAATTAGGTTTCTAAATCTATTTGTAAAATGGCCTACTCTCAAACACGATTTTGATTGAAAAAGCAGGGTAAAAGATCATGTTATAGTTAGACACTGTTTCTACAAATAAAAAGCACTAAACACTCGTTTTTCTGCAGGTAAGTGATGTACAAACAAGGTAGTGTTTTTTTTTTTTAAGGATTTTAAGATAATATTGGATTAGACAGTATTTGGCTCTGGGGTGGAGTTTTTCTATTAAAGTCTAAATTTTTAAGGATCAGTACATTCATATGCTGGGAAGATTCCCTGGAGGAGGGCATGGAAACCCACTCCAGTGTTCTTGCCTGGAGAATCCCACAGAGGAGCCTGGTAGGCTATAGTCTGTGGGGTCACAGTGTCAGACACGACTGAAGTGACTTAGACATATTCATATGCTACTGTGAAATGTTTTTTAACCATCTAGAAAACAGTGGAAAGAAGCAGAAACAATAATGGGGGGATTTCCCTGGTGGTCCAGAGGTAAAGACTCCACACTTCCACTGCAGTGGGTACAGGTTTGATCTCTGGTGGGGAAATTAAGATTCTGCATGCTACACAGCACAGCCACAATAACAAAAATACTAATAGGGACTAAGTCAGGCCAGTGAAACATGTGGCACTGTTTGTTAGCGACATGCTAAGTCGCTTCATTTGTGTCTAACTCTTGGCGACTCTAAAGACCATAGCCCACCAGGCTCCTCTGTCCATGGGATTCTCCAGGCATGAATACTAGAGTGGGTTGCCATGCCCTCCTCCAGGGGATCTTCCCAACCAGGAAGGCGGGTTCTTTACCATTGGCGCCACCTGGGAAGCCCCTGAAAACATGTTACAACTTTCTTTTGTTACTACTCTTTTTGCTATTTTGTATTTCTTAAATTTCCAACAAAGGAAAAGCATCTAGTTTTTTTCATTTTCCAAATACAAAATTAGATTACAATATTGAGTAAGCCCCTCCTGAGAGAAGCTCTGTCCTGGGAATTGGAGAAGAGGGAAGAGCAGATCAAGCTGTAGTCACGCTGGTCCCATGGCAGTAGTTGTGCAAGAGTTGTATGAAACTTGAAAAAAGCTTCCTGGGAGGTGACATCCAAAGGGACTCTCTGGGGATGAGGAGGCAGAGGAGGAAGGGGAGGAACATGGATCCCCCAGTGCAAAGCCAGCTGGTGTGGGCAGAGCCAGCCTAGCTGAGTTGGGCTCTGAGTGCCAGGCCAGGGGGCTTGGGTTTCTTCCTGAGGACACAGGGAACCACGAGGGGTCTCAGGCAGGGGAGGAGCAAGACGGATCCTAGGTTTACAACAGTCCTGCTCGTTCCATGGTGCGAAGAAGCGATTGCAGGGCAAAGACTTGAGGCTGGGAGACTTCAAGGAGGCTTTGCAAAATTCCAGAAGAAAGCTGATGGGTCATGGCCATGGGGTGAGGCCTGAAGGCAAGGGAACGGGGTGTGCTCAGAAGGCATGGCTGGCAGGATGCAGTGGATCTGGGGACAACGAGGCATCCTGGATGCCTCCCAGCTTCTGGCCGGGAGGCTGGCAGGGGAGACAGTGGCACAGGATGAGACAGCTGAGAGCCAGGGTCTGGGATGCCTTAGAAGAGGGCTTCCTGGAGGAGGTGATACCCAGTGGAGCCTGGCAAGCGTGGGCTCTGGATGGGTGGGAACTGAGGGTCAGGAGACCGCAGGCTGAGTTCTGGCCGCTGTGCTGTCTTGGGCAGGCCACTCTGCATGGCTAATACTCTCTGTCCTCTTCTGAAAACTGGGGCTCGTCACTCCTATGCTCTGGGTTGAGGGAGGATTAAGGAGATAACACATGGCAAGTGCTTGGCACCGAGCCTGGCGCAGGGTGATCTGGGGGCCCTGCCCGTCATTCTTACTTTCCCACCACCCCATGCCCAACTTCTCCCATCCACAGCATCGCCGGGCTGCCTTCTCCCCATGGCCTTGTGTTCCCCTGACCCAGTTAGACAGGGATGAGGAGAGAATCCACTCTCTGGCTCCACCCTGCCCCACTTCTGCCACACCCGAGGGAGGGATCCGCAGACTCAGGTCTGAGCCCCAGATTAGCTGTGTAATCCCCAGCTCTGACTGGACCATCTCTTTTCCTGCCTGGGAGAGGAGAGGGGGCCTGGGGCTGGGAGTCAGGGCTGCTGGGCCCTGGGCCTGGTGCTGCCCCACCCCTCTGGGAGCCCTCAGACAAGGTGCCCTGGCTCTTGCCTCTTCTTTTGGAAATACCACTGACACCCTTCAAGGATTGTCATGTGTGTGCCAGGTGTTCTGTGTGTCTGCTGTGTCTGGGGAGCTCTGCAAAGGAAGAAAGGCCTGGGTCAGTTTCCAGCTCTACACGCAGCAGCTTCACGCCCCTGGACAAGAGATGAAACTACCGTGGTCCTCTGTTGTCTTCATGGAGAAAATGGAGTTAACAGTATCTGGGGCTACTGTGGGGAATATATGAGAAATTAAGAGCCTATTACTTTGTAAATAGCAGATTACTTGAGAGGTAAGAAAGGATGGGTCTTCCTTAGTGGTCCAGTGGTTCAGAATCCGCCTTCCAATGCAGGGGACCCTGGTCCAGGAAGATCCCATATGCATGGGGTAACTAAGCCACCCATGAACCGCAACTACTGAAGCCCAAGTGCCCTAGAGCCCCTGCTCCAAACAAGAGAAGCCACCACAAGGGGAAGTCTGAGCACTCAACTAGAGAACAGCCCTGCTCGCTGCAACTAGAGGAAGCTTGTGCACAGCAAGGAAGACTCGGTGCAGCCAAAATAAAAAAATTAATTAATTTTTTTTTAAAAAAGTATGACAACAGGATAAGAGAATAGAGGAGCTGGGGAGAGAAGACCAAAACAGACATGCTTATCTTGGGACTCAGAGCCACAGCGTTCCAGAGAACCGACAAACTGATTAAAAAGTTAGTCAAGCTTTGGAGACTTCAGGAGAAGGCGAAGATCAGAAGACCTTCTCAGGTCATCAGAGCAGGTGGCGGTGGTGGGGGTGTGTGTGTTGGGGACAGAAACGCCCTAAAGTCCCAAGCAGAAGAGGTCCTGGGGAGAGAGGGGTGCGACGTGGCCTGGGCCTGAAGCCCCCGCGCGGGAAGGGCAGAGTCCTTCCATCCAGTCCAGGGCCAGGTCGCCAAGGCAGAGGGGACCACGTCAGGATTCTGAGCAGCAGTGCCAAATGCCCAACTCTCCTGACCCGCGCCGCGGGAGGTATGGTGGGGAGGGTGCAGCAGCACCGGGGAGAGGGTGGGCCTCCCGATGACCATCTCCACCCTCTTAGCCTCACCCCAACCTAGGACTCTAGACATCCCTCCTCTGGGAGACTCTGCCCCAGACCCCCTGCCTGCCCCGCCTCCCTGAGCCCAGGGGTGCCCGCGGCGGGTGGAGGGAAATTCACAGTCGGGGAGGGCTGGGACAGGCCAGAGCAGTACGAGGCAGGCAGGAGGGTCCAGCTGAATAGTGGGCTGGAAGGCTGAGAGTCAGGAGGCAAACGCTAAGGAGCAGGGCCGGCGAGCAAGAGAGTAAATAAACGCCAGGCCCGCGGCAGGAGAAAAGCGGTCCGGAGGCCCACGGGACCACATCTCCCAGCAGCCTCAGCGCCAGACAGGGCACTTCCGGCCTCTCCGCGCTCCGTCGAGGAGGCGGGGCCAAGGGCGGGGCCGGAGCCCGGCGTTCGGGCGCGTGACGTTCTTCCTGTGCGCCGCCTAGCGCCTCGGTCGTGCCGGGTCCTGAGCCTCAGAGCCGTGAAGGTGACAGCGGGAGGTGACCGGCTTGCCTCTCCTCTCCCCGGCCCCGCGATGCTGGCGGCACGGCGGCTGCTCGGCGGGTCGCTTCCCGCGCGGGTGTCTGTGCGATTCAGCGGCGACACGGTGAGGCCCGACCTGGCTCGGACCAGGGGCGCTCGCGGGCCGGGTCTCGCTGTCTCGTCTGCGCGCGCCATCCCTGGGTCCGTAGTGCCTCCTGGAGAAGCCTCTCATCTCCCTCTTCTGACAGGAAGGTTGCCGATGTAGAAGGGGACAGGTCCCAAAGGGGAGGCTGACTCTCCCCTGCCCCCAGTCCTCCGGTTCCTTGGCTTCCCCTTATTTAACAACTGCGCGACCTAGAGGGAAATTTTGCAGATGGCAAAGCGTCCTTGTCTCATTCCTTCCCCGGCACAACCTTGTAGCGCGTGAAGGGGTCATTACCCCATTTTACAGCTGCAGAAACAGCTTTGGAGAGGGCCGTGCGCCTCCTCATTCCTCGTTCAACGTCCTGCTCCCTGTATTGGCGTTTAAGGGGCTGGGTGTCTGGAAGCCAGGTCCCCTTAGCCCTCAGCTGGGGTTCTCCTCACTGTCTCGTGGGATTCCAGAGCCATCTCTCCTCAACAGTTTTATCCCGAGCGGGTCTCCCGCCATCACCTTGTGTCCCAACCCCAGTGAAACGTTCCTCTTCTTTCAGAAAACACATTTTGTCTCCAGCAGAGTTTAGTCATATAAGCAAGACTTTGGCTAAATCAAAGTTTTGGTCCAGCAGAGCCAGATAAGTAAATAAATGGACATGACATCACGCTGGGCTCATGGTGGTAGTCTGTGCTGTGGACCCTGTGTGGACTTTGGCCACAGACAGACTCCTGCTTAGATTCCACCTGCTCCTTCAGGCTGTGTGCCTTTTGTAAGCTCATTTTGCTCTGAGTCTGTTTCCTCTTCTGTGAAATGGAGGAAATCATTCCTATTTCAGGGTTATGAGAATTAAATGAGATCTTGGATATAAAAAGGTTAGCCTAGTGCCTGCTAACAAAGTGCTTACTAAGTGGTGATGGTAGTTATGATGCTACAAAGGGTTCTGAAGCTTTGGCCCCTGCCCTCCTCCCAGTCCAACCGTCCCTAATTAGGGGATTCAAAAATCTGTAGCTCCTAGCCTGGCCCCTCATAATCCCAGAGCTCTGCTGGGCATACTGACTCTCTGTGTCCCCAGACAGCACCCAAGAAAACTTCATTTGGCTCACTGAAGGATGAGGACCGGATCTTCACCAACCTGTATGGCCGCCATGACTGGAGGTGAGATGTGCCCTTAGGCTGGTGGGTCCCCAGGCAGGGCCTCCTTCTCACTGCCTTTCCCACCCTGTCCAGGCTTAAAGGTGCCCAGAGTCGAGGTGACTGGTACAAGACGAAGGAGATTCTGCTGAAGGGGCCTGACTGGATCCTGGGTGAGGTCAAGACGTCGGGCTTGCGGGGCCGTGGAGGTGCTGGCTTTCCCACTGGCCTTAAGTGGAGCTTCATGAATAAGCCCTCAGATGGCAGGTATGTATAGGCAGACAGAAATGGGGTTGCATCTCGGGGTGGCTGGGACTTACCTGGGCCTTGGGGCTGTTTCCTTGGAAATCAAGAGTGAATGAAGTGGGAAAACCTTACCAGAGCTCCAGTAGCAGGGACTCAGTTCTCTTGTCTTCCTCAGGGGAGTCTTGAGGAGCAGTAGAGTCTACACAAGATTTTGACCCTGTAAGACTTAATTGATCAATTCCTGGCTGTGCCATTTAATCATGTAGGTTTGGGCAGTCTCCTGGGCTTTCTGAACCTCAGTTTTCTGTTCTGTAAATGGATATTGTGTTGTGCAGGGGTTAAAGAGATACTGTTCCTACAGCTTTTGGCCCGCACTTTGGTCTGCATGTAGAAAGTAAATGATAAACGTTAACTCTGCCTCCTCTTGGCTCCAGAGATACAGTGGAGGTCCACAGTATTTTGGTCATTGTGACCAAAAAGTAGATTTGGTCTCTTTAGAAAGCACTGGGAGAGGCATTTGGGCTGAGTAGAACCAAGACCTTGCCTGTGGTCATAGCTGCCCAGTGTGGACTAGGCAGTGAGCTCCCCGTCATTGGTGGTGAGCAGGCAGAGCCTCGGGAACTTGTTGGGAGGAGAGAGAAGGATTGGCTGTCAGATAAGGCCTGTTTGAGGTTGCCTGATGGAGTGGGGTAGCAAGCAGCTGAAGCCCTGACCCTGGCAGCCCTGTAGCCTGACTGACCTGCTGGCCCCGCAGGCCCAAGTATCTGGTGGTGAACGCAGACGAGGGGGAGCCGGGCACCTGCAAAGACCGGGAGATCATCCGCCACGACCCCCACAAGCTGGTGGAGGGCTGCCTGGTGGGGGGCCGGGCCATGGGCGCGCGCGCCGCCTACATCTACATCCGCGGGGAGTTCTACAATGAGGCCTCCAACTTGCAGGTGGGCAGGGGGGTGCCGAGTGGGCGCTCACACGCCCCAGCCCAGGCAGAGGTCTCCTTAGGTTCTCGTGCGGGATTCCTCTGGAGTCGCCCTGGGAGGCTGGGGATCTCTTGAGCTGGCCTGTGTCCTGAGTGGGACGTGCACCCCAAAGCCTCCGTCTCGCTCTGTGCCCCAGAGCCTCAGCCTGGGAGGTCTTCCAGGGCTCCAGGGCTCCTGGGGTGGGGGTAGGCTGGAGAGCTCACATGTGGGCATTTTTCCTGAAGGGTCAAGGGGTCGTGTCAGTAATTCTCAGTCCAGTGATGCCTATAGTGATTGGTCCAGGGCCACAGCCCCACCTCTCTATTAGGTCCGTAGCCTGGCACATGGTGGCATTATGTGCGCTATTACGTATTTAACAATCAGCCTCCAGGGTCTTTTCCTCTACTCAGAAGCGGTACTCACTCGTTGTAAAGACAGGAATCCACACTCATGCCAGAGAAAAATCCCCCTGTAGACTGACTACCTAGAGAAACTACTTGCTGAAATTTTCGTTATTTCCTTAAAGTCTCTAAAAAACACACACAGTTGGAGAGTCTGTTAAATGTTACTGCCCGAGCAGCACATGCTGTAGAAACCCCACCCATCTCCCAGCACGGCCTCCGCCCGTGGCCAGAGGGAGCTCTGGCCCTGGACTGCGGTGACAGGCTCCCTGGGCCTGTACCCCTCCCTCCCGCACGCAGTGTTCCTGGGCCCTTAGGGACCGTGTCCGTACACCCCTGTCCCACAGGTAGCCATCCGAGAGGCCTACGAGGCTGGTCTGATTGGCAAGAACGCCTGCGGCTCTGGCTACGATTTCGACGTGTTTGTGGTGCGTGGGGCCGGGGCCTACATCTGCGGGGAGGAGACTGCGCTCATCGAGTCCATCGAGGGCAAACAGGGCAAGCCCCGCCTGAAGCCACCCTTCCCTGCAGACGTGGGTACGACCTGGCACCTGGCTTGATCCTGGGCCTTGTCCTGTGGAATCTGGGATCTGGCTTCAGGTCGCCACTGGTCATTCTTGGGGAATTTCTGAGTCCTTTCTGCACTGGGGGCCTGATGCCTAGAGTAGGTGGAAACAACATAGAGGGTGCACCAGTGCCCCCTGGAGTCTCTCATCCTGCCCCAGGGCACAGGTCACACACCCGGGTGCTCTCCAACCCCCCGGGAACTTGGGGCAGGGTGGTGGAAACACAGTCCAGCTGGAATCTGGGGTTCCTGGGGGACGAGAGGAACACGGGTGGAAGCAGGGCTCTCTGCCACAGAAGCCGACCCTGGACAGATGCCACCTCAAGGAAACCTGCCCCAACTGTCCCCAACCTCCAGCAGCCACTGGTTTGTTTCCTTTTTTAAAAAAAATTATATAATTTATTTTGTTTTTGGCTGTGCTGGGTCTTTGTTGCTACGCAGGCTTTTCTCTACTTGTGGCAAACGGGGGCCACTCTCTAGTTCTGGTGCATCGGCTTCTTCTCATCGCAACGGCCTCTTACTGCTGAGCACAAGCTCTAGGACACGTGGGCTTCAAGAGAAGAGCTCCTGGACCCTGGGGGACAGGCTCAGTAGCTGTGGGGCACAGGCCACGTCTCCTGCGTTGGCAGGTGGGTTCTTTGCCCCCAAGCCACCAGGGACGTGCCATTCATCAGGTTCTCATCCTCCTCCCCCACAGGAGTGTTTGGCTGCCCTACAACCGTGGCCAACGTGGAGACAGTGGCTGTGTCCCCTACCATCTGCCGCCGTGGGGGTGCGTGGTTTGCCAGCTTCGGCCGAGAGCGCAACTCGGGCACCAAACTGTTCAACATCTCCGGCCACGTCAACAACCCCTGCACCGTGGAGGAGGAGATGTCTGTCCCACTGAAGGAGCTGATTGAGAAGCACGCTGGTGAGGCCTGGGGCCAGCCAGTGGGGTGGGCGGGCCTCAGGTGCCGAGGCTGGGGTGGGGGCTGACAGGTGTGCCAGCCCCCACCCTGACCATCCATCTTCTCGGGGACTGACTGGGGTCCCAGGGGGTGTCACGGGTGGCTGGGACAACCTCCTAGCTGTGATCCCTGGCGGCTCGTCCACCCCGCTGATCCCCAAGTCCGTGTGTGAGACGGTGCTGATGGACTTCGACGCGCTGATACAGGCGCAGACGGGCCTGGGCACAGCTGCTGTGATTGTCATGGACCGCTCAGTAAGGAAGGGCTGCCCACTCTCCCTACCCAGTGCCTGCCTTGGGCCAGCCTGGTTAGTCACCCGGCCTGGGCTCCTCAGAGACCCCCGCCAGTTCTTGGGTCCCGATTCCTATCACCTGGGAAACAGGGAGGTGGGGAGGCTTCTCTGGGGGGACGCCCCGTGGAGCCTGGCGGCGCAAGGTGCCTGGGGAGGGTGGAGGTGGCCAGAGGTGGGACCGGGTGGGCATGCCGCCAGGGGCCGCGGCCCGGGCACCTCACTGCCCCTTGTCTCCGCAGACGGACATTGTGAAAGCCATCGCCCGCCTCATCGAGTTCTACAAGCACGAGAGCTGTGGCCAGTGTACCCCGTGCCGCGAGGGTAGGCGCGCCGGAGGCTGGGGCTTCTCTGTGGCTCCCGCCGGGCCTGGGTGGGGCCCGGGGCACAAGCGGCGTGGGCTCTGGACCCTGAACACACCGCTGCGGCCGCCCAACCTGCTGTGGCTTCTCTCAGCGCCCCGCCCCGTGACCCGCACCCCTGGAATTCCATGCCCCTGCCCCGGCCGGGGGGTCAGCAGCCCGTCTCTTGCTGCCCCGGCGCAGGTGTGGACTGGATGAACAAGGTGATGGCCCGCTTTGTGAGGGGGGACGCCCGGCCGGCGGAGATCGACTCCCTGTGGGAGATCAGCAAGCAGATCGAGGGCCACACCATCTGCGCCCTGGGTGACGGGGCCGCCTGGCCCGTGCAGGTACTGCTGCCCCTCGAGGGGGCGGGGGGCGGTGAGTGCCCGGGCACTGGGCAGGGGCCTTTCAGACCCTGCTTCACACAGCGCTCCCTGCACTCCCTCCCACCCCAGGGCCTGATCCGACACTTCCGGCCGGAGCTCGAGGAGCGGATGCAGCAGTTTGCCCAGCAGCACCAGGCCAGGCAGGCCGCTTCCTGAGCCCACGGGGCTGGTGTCCGTCTGCCTGGATGGCTGGACAATAAAGCTAGTGATACCCACTCTCTCGTTGTGTCTTCTCTGTGGCCTTGCTCGCCCGCACGCTGCTGCTGCTGCAGCCCCTGATTCACAGAGATTTGTTTCTCAGACAGTGGGGGCTTCGGAGGGATAGGTCAGGACAAGGTCGTGTTGGGAACTGACACCTTGACTCTCTGTGTGTCGGCCTGTTGCAGACTGTGTGCTCAGTCATGTCCGACTCTTTGGGACCCTTTGGCTGAGGCCCGCCAGACTCCTCTGTCCAGGGGATTTCCCAGGCAAGAATACTGGAGTGGGTTGCCATTTCTTTCTCCAGGGGATCTTCCCGACCCAGGAATTGAATCCTGTCTCCTGCATTGCAGGCAGATTCTTTATGCGCTGAGCCACTAGGGAAGCCCCTGACATAGACCACACTGAGCGTTTATCCCTCAGTGCAGGAATCAAGAGTGGGGAGGGGAAAACCGTGGCCTGGGGTCCAGACCTGGGCCTGGCCCCCTGCAGGCCTCCGGAGGGTGGGAGCATTGAGAGCAGGGCCCATTCTGCCCTGCGAGGCGATGGCAGGGTAAAAACGGACTGTCCGTCTGGTTGGGAGGACAGGTTTATTCTTGCTTCATAATTTCATGGTGGGGTGAATTCGAAAGCAGGGAAGGAAGAAAGCAATTGACCAGGGTTTGGACAGGGGGCGTGGAGCAGCCCAGGGCCTTCCAGCTCCACAGGGAGGCTGTGGGTCAGCCCAGGGAAGGGGCAGTGAGCAGGCCAGGCGGGGGGCCCCACTAGTCGCTGAGCTGGAGTGGCGCGCTGTCCAGCGGGTGCCACAGCTCCAGCCTGTGGTCACTGTGGCCCAGGCATTCGCGCCAGTGTTGCTGGCGCTCCCCGCCGGCCCGGCTGCTCAGCTGCACCCCACCTGGGTTGGGGGACAGGTCAGGAGCCATGCTGGAGCCCACTGGGCCCCCCACTCCCCGACTCAGCTCCCCCTCATTCCCGCTCACCAATGAAGTCATCAGCTGTGCCCAGGTCGTAATCCCATACAGACACCAGCAGGGTCTTCTGGGCCAGCTCCTCCCGTGGGCCTGCGTAGAAGAACTCCTGCAGGGGATGTGGTGAAAAGGAAGTGACCTTAGTCCTTCACAGCTTCAGGAACAGACAAGTGAGTGGCCCAGGGCAGCTGGGGCCTGCGCTGTATGAGACAGGATGCCAACCTCCCCTCCTCTAGCAGCCAGGACTGCCTTCTCTTGGGCAGGCCTACCTCGTTGAACTCAGGGTTCAGGGTCTTCTTCCGAACGCTGGTCTTGTATTTCGATTTCTTCCCTGCATTGGGATGCAGGAAACTGGGAGGGATGAGGTTGGTTTCTGTGTGGCCCCAGAGAGGCGAGCCGTGGAGGGGCTCTGAGGAACCCCCACTGCCCACCTGGCCACCCGGTTCACACTCACAGGCGGACGAAGGGGTCCGAGTAGCCGTTGGTGTCCATGGGGGCAAGGTGGGCGCAGCGCAGCACGCCCACTAGCAGGCCGCCCCGCTGAGAGCTGTAGCACAGGGACAGCAGGACACGCCCGCGCTCCTCCGAGGCCACCTCCGTCTCCACCTCCTGCTGCAGGGGTAGGCTGGGTCAGCCCCGCGTGGCCCACCACCCAGCCGCTCACCAGTACTGGCCCGGACAGGAGAACTCAAACTGGCCACAAAGAAATCAGGGGCCAATGTTCGATTTCGTGGTTCAGTTTCCCAATACTGTCACTGACTTAGTGCCCTGGAATGAGACTTCCAGGTCAACTCTACCCTCCAGCGCCTGAGAAGGGGAGGGGACTTGTCCGGCTCACGTGACCGGCCATTTGCCTCCGTGTCTGTCGTGGAGGGGGAGAGAACTGATGTCTCTGAGGGTCACAAACGCGTAGGAGCTTCCTAGGTGGCCTTCCATTAGGGGCCCGTCTCTTCCCTCTAGGGGAAGCCTGGAAGCAGCTCCCAGAGGTTCGTCCCTCCTCAAAGCACACAAACAGGCCTCATCAGCTGCAAACCCTCCCACCTCACACCCCAGAGCCCGGGACCACGGGGGCCACATCCTGAATGCCCTTTGCCCTCTCGGCCCCTGGTGCTTCCAGAAGGGCTCGGAAGATACCCTGGAAACGATGCGCTTCTCCCACACCTCACGTGGGGTTTGATTTTCAGGAAGTCCAACCACCTTGCTTGCATTCAGTTCTCAGTAAGGGGCGGGGGCTGGGCTCTGAGTGCCAGCCGGGAGCCTGGGGACTGCTGTGGGGGGTCTGGGACAGGAAGGGCTTATAGTAGGGCTGCTCCCCCAGAGGGCTCACCAGCCTGGACTTGACTGACAGTCGCAGGCTCCACCAGGGGGCAGGGCAGCAGCACCTGGCCCTTAGGTCCTGGGGGAACTGGGCTGCAGGGGCTCTGGCCAGGTCTCTGGTTTCATCCTGCAAATTCGTCTCAGTCACCTTCACCCCTCCTGACAAGGGCTGGTCCAGAGCCCGGGTGGTACCCACGCTGCCCCAGGGGCAGGCCTAGCGGCTGTGGGGCCTGCCACAGCCGTTCTCCCCTGAACTCTGACTTGCCCCGCCTGCTTGGGCCACTGACCAACTGCCCCCACCGCCCAGCTCCAGCCTCTGTCTCAAGCTGGCCTGTGTCTCTGCCCCCCAAGGCCTTGTGCCCCACAGCTCCTGAGCTGCCTGGGCAGGGGAATCACCCTCTCTGCCCCGCTCCTGGGGCCTGGATGTCCCCTTGACACTACGAGGGTTCACAGGCCCAGAGAGAAAGGTGGCCTCAGTGTCTCTGAGCTCCCCTGGGCCTGGGGCCCTGCGTAGCATCCCCCTCTGGGTCCCACGTCCCACCGACCTCATACAGAGACATGCCGCGTGCTGTGTCCAGGCTCTTGGGCCTCTTGGTCTGAAAGAGCAGAGCGCCCGGTCACCTTGGCCAGACGGCGCCCAGGTCTCCCTCCCTGTCACCCCCGCCCCACCCCCACCCTGTGTGCCAGCCCCACTCACCAGCCTCCGCCTCTCCAGACACACGTCGAAGCTCCTGGCCCGGTTGGGCACCAGCTTCCTCAGGGGCACCCGCAGTTCTCCCAGGGGAGGCACCCGCCTCCGTCGCCGCAGCCATGGGCCTTCACACACGCACAGCCTGGGGGCCACCCGGGTCAGCCTGGCCAGCCCCCCCCCGCCCCACCCCAGCCTGCCACCCCCTTGTGGCCCAGGCCGCGTCCTCACCGCAGGGTCTTGCGCCGGGCGTCCTGGAGGGTGAACCCGTGATAGGTGAGGGTCTCCTCCCAGACAGGCCCCCGTGTGCCCCGAACCTTGCGCGTCCGCAGCTGGCTGGCCTGAGGGCCAAGCAGGGAGGGTCAGAGCCCTCCTTGGGCCCTGGCGCCCCACCTGGGTCCCCTGCATCCAAGCCATGTGGGGGATCCCTGCCTGAGGGGGAGGCCTTGGGGAGGAGGGGCACGGCAGACCAGGTGGGCGCTCCAGGCTGGGCATCTGACTGAGGGGCAGCAGTGGGGGCCTACGTCTCGCCCTCACCTTGCTGGCCCCGGGCAGCAGGTGGGCTTTGACGAAGGTGTCCGCGGAGCCCGAGGCCGGCAGCTTGAGGCCCTAGGAGGGGAGGGTGGCTGTGGGAGGCCCGGAGCACAGGCCCGAGCCCCGGGGATGCCCCCGCCCCCTCCTCACCTTGGCACGGTGAGCCGTGCAGTGCAGGGTGCTGTTGTCCGCGTCAAAAAGGAGCGTGAACTCGAGGGTGCCGAGCGCGGCTAAGGGGCAGGTGGCAGGTAGGTCAGCATCTGCGTCAGCCCCCGCCGGGCACCATGCCTCCTGGCCCTCCCTGCTTGGAAGCCTGGCCTGCCCCAGACCCCTTCCTGGATGGGCTGAGCCCAGAGTGTCCCCCCCACCTCCGTCCCCACTCACTGCTGTCGTCTGAGTCTCCCTCTGGCTCTGGGTCCGGCTGGGGCTGGGGTGCAGAGCGGACGGGGGTCGCTGGGGGGCTTGGGTCTGGGGGGTGTAGGGTGGGCTCAGCAGTGGGGTAGAAGTGTGGGAAGTAGTGGGAAATGAGGCGGATGGGCCGGATGGGACCCGGGCTCACGTTGATAGCCATGTGCTCCTGCATGCTCACCCGCCCCCGGCCCGCCATGGGGGCTCAGACATGGGTGGAGACTCAGAAGAGCCCCTGAGGACCGGAGATGAAGGGGTGGCACAGGGCCAGCCAGACGGGGCCAACAGGCATCTCTGAGGGCAGCGTGGGGGTCCTGGGTGGCACCGGGACCTGAGGACAGAGCACGAGGTCAAGGCTGGCAGGGTGGGGGCCTCCAGCCCGGAGTGGGGGGCACCCCGTGTGCCGGCAGCTAGGCTGGCAGGGCCACTTACCTCTCTCAGAGCCCTGGCACCTGCCTTGGGTGGCTGCTGGGCGCCTGACTGAGGTGACCCGTGAGAGCCAGCAGGTGGCCGCGGGGAGGCGGAAGGGGCGGGACTTGGCCCCCCCACTAGAGCCCAGGAGCCCAGGGCTCCCTGGCCTCCACCCCAAGGGTCCCTTCCCCACCACTTCGCACTCTGTTGGAGAGTTATTTTTACCACCATCATGTGGCCCTGCTCCCAGGTGAGGAGGCTGGAGGGCCAGAGGTGACACAAGAGGTGTGAGGGGCAACAGGAGGCAGGGTGGGGGGAAAGGGAGGGGTGAGAGAGGTGGGGGGAGCGGGTGGGGAGTCACGCGGGGAGGGGGAGGCGAGATGGGAGGGCTCCATGGAGACGGGAGGGGGACGGCGCCTAAACCTGGTCCCCTTGCCGCTCGAGCCTTTAAAACATCAACCAACCTCTTTGGCTCCTCTCCCCCTTCTCCCAGCTTGGAATAAAATCCTAACCCACAACTGAGGCTTGGCCCCTCGCTACGGCCCCCGAATGGTGGGCCCCTTGTTCCCACGTCCACAAGGCTCCTCTGGGTTTCCTTGCACACCCCAAGCTTTGTCACGTGTTGCTCCTTCTGACTGTTGCTCTGTCGCTCAGTCGTGTCTGACTCTTTGTGACCCCACGGACTGCAGCACCCCAGGCTTCCCTGGCCTTCACCATCTCCGGAGATTGCTCAAATTCAGGACCATTGAGTCAGCGACATTCTTTCTGATAGGGATAGACTAAGGATAGTTATACAGGTAGTCGCAGAAGTCCCAGTAGGGGACTAGAGACAGAGAGGGAAACCTAGGGAACTCTGGGGGACCACAGCAAGTTAGTGCTCACTCAAGAAAGCTATCAGAACATCATGGAACGAAGCACTATAAAGCCGTAAATGGAAGCATGAGATATGCCCCCAGGTCATTAAGTGAAAGAAAAAAACTTATTCTGCTGATTTAAGTAAGCACTGAGACAGCCCTAGGGTCAGACACTCTCCTGTCTGATGTGCAGGAGCAGCTAGTGATGAAAAGTAGAAAGTTGCTCAGTCACATCCAACTCTTTGCGACGCCATGGACTATACAGTCCATGGAATTTTCCAGGACAGAATACTGGAGTGGGTAGCCTATCCCTTCTCCAGTGGATCTTCCCAACCCAGGAACCGAACTGGGGTCTCCTGCATTGCAGGTGGACTCTTTACCAGCTGATCTATCAGGAAAGCCCACCTAGTGATGAAAGGATGAGAAGGCGGTCTCTCCCCTCTCCCCAACTTTCCTTCGATCATAAAAATGTAACCCACTTAATCCTTGGGGCAGAGCCTCTTCTCTCACAAGTGTCCTATATTAATAAATCTACTTCTTGCCTAGCACCTTGCCTCTCGCTGAATTCCTTCTGTGCTGACACACGAGACCTTGAGCCTCAGTAAACTGAGACACCAGGTGAGCGACTCGAATTATAAGATTGTGGGCTCAAGTCCTAATCTGGGTTGCACTTTTGCCCCAACTTCCCTTTGCCCTTTGACCTGGCCTACTACTGTTTATCTATGGTCTCAAAGTCACTCCCTGCATGGAAGGGACAAAGGCTGCCTTTTGTCTGCTCACCTTCCCTTTCTCTTCCCAGGGGTCCTTTGGGGGGCCACCCCTTCCCTACTCTCATTCTAGTGGGTTCACCCTGTTCCCCAGGCCTGTGCCCCCGGCCTGGCTGATCAATGAATTCCAAGTCCAGCAGCCAAGTGACAGGCTCAGGGAAGGTCATGTGACCCAAAGTCAGCCAAGAAAATGTAGCTCTGGGATAGACTGGCCCAGAAAGAGAAGCTGTTTTCTGTTGATGGGATGCTGGTATTGTTCCGTTCTACAGCTGTTGTCTTCTCCTCACCTCTCATCTACTCCTGAGAGTGAGGCTGATACAGTGGAAAGCACAGAAAGAAGAGCGCCCCAGAGCTCCTGGATCCAGCTCTGCCTGAAGCTGGTATATCTGGGGAGTCTGTAATCACCATTACTCCAGATGGTGACTGCAGCCATGAAATTACAAGACAATATTCCTTGGAAGAAAAGTTATGACCAACTTAGACAGCATATTAAAAAGCAGAGACATTACTTTGCCAACAAAGGTCCGTCTAGTCAAAGCTATGGTTTTTCCAGTAGTCATGTATGGATGTGAGAGTTGGACTATAAAGAAAGCTGAGTGCCGAAGAATTGATGCTTTTGAACTGTGGTGTTGGAGAAGACTCTTGAGAGTCCCTTGGACTGCAAGGAGATCCAACCAGTCCATCCTAAAGGAAATCAGTCCTGAATATTCATTGGAAGGACTGATGCTGAAGCTGAAACTCCAATACTTTCTTTGGCCACCTGATACGAAGAACTGACTCACTGGAAAAGATCCTGATGTAGGAAAGACTGAAGGCGGGAAGAGAAGGGGATGACAGAGGATAAAATGGTTGAATGACATCACTGATTCAATGGATATGAGTTTGAGTAAACTCCGGGAGCTGGTGACGGACAGGGAGGTCTGGCGTGCTGTAGTCCATGGGGTCGATCGCAAAGAGTCAAACGTGACTGAGCAACTGAACTGAACTGAATTCCTCCTTTAGCAAAGTCAGCCACTGGGTGGCGTTTTCTATCCCTTGTCCGACCTAATACTGCCCAGTCCACCATGTCAAGGTCAGACTGCCCACCTCTTCAACTCGCAGAGATTTACAAGATGGATACATAATTCCATTACACATCTGTGAGTGATTAATGTGCAATCACACAATTATGTATGTGACCTGGTCTAAGGTCTCCCTAAGACTGAGCACCCCTAGACGGAAGGGTAGCCTCTGTCTGGTGCGCAGATGTGGCCCCAGCACAGCACCTGGCACGGGGAGAGCGCGGCACGTCACAGGTTTGCAGTAACATGCAGGGCTCCTCTCTGGATGCCTGCTGCCCGGCACAGGGTCAGCCAGGCTCGGAAGACAGTTCTGCGGTGGCTGTAGTGGCTAGGAGTTTGGGCTCTGGAGTCAGACAGGGCCTGGTTCAAATCCCAAAGTGGGGTGACCTTGGGCAAGGTGTCTGCCCTCCCTGATCCTGTCTCACTACCCAGGGACAGCAGTGGTCTCACCTCACAGGGCCGTGGTGAGGGTGAAATGAGAGAAAAGACGCCAGACACACAGTATGCGTGCATAGCAAGGGACGGTGTGATTATCCCAAGGTGCCCCAGCCAGCAGGCCAGCTGTCCCATGGAGTCTGCCCAAGGTCAGGGCTTCAGTGCAGAAGATACGGTTGCCACGGTGTTGGGAAAGGCTCTTTATTCAGTTCTGAATTGGAGCCGGCCTGGCAGGGCCAGGCCTTCAGCCTCGGGGCAGCTCCGGGCCGGCCAGGCGGGGCTGGTAGACGCCAGGGGCCAGCAGCTTCAGGGTGAACTCGGTGATGACTGCTGTGAGCCCCCAGACCCGGTGCGGCCCGTGCAGGAAGACGGGCAGCGTGTACTGGAAGTGGCCACCGCGGCAGAAGTGGGTGTAGCCTTGGTTCTGCTCCTGCAGCAGATGAGCCAGGGGCAGGGTAAACACTTCGTCCACCTGTGGGCAGGGAGCAGCGAGAGGGCAGACAGAGCGCTGGCCACTGCAGTCTCCCTCATCGGGACAACCCGCCCTCCCCAGCCCAGAGGCCCCCACTCACCTCCTCGGGGTTGGGCCTGAGGCTCCGGGGATCCAGCGGGCCCACGCCCGCCAGCACCGGCACCACCGTGGCCTTTTCCTGCGGTGGGAGGGGGGCAGACCATTGGGGCAAGGAAGGCCTTGGCGGGGCTTTGGGCCAGGGGAGTCTGAGGGGAGGCCTCTGGGGCCTACAGCCATGCAGGCCAGGTCCACCCGGCCCTGCTCTTGGACTTGCTCCAGCCGTGCTGACTCACTCAGGCCCCCTCAACACACTAGACCCACTTGGGCCTCTGGGCTGTTGCTCTCCCTTACTTTTACCGCCCTCAAATCTCCCCTGCCTAGCCTGCAACGCCCTCCCCAACCTCTGTCCACCAAGCTGAGTGGAGCAGGTTCACCTGAAACCACCTCCATCCCAGGATTGAACCTCAGGGTCCCCTGTGAAAGGAGACTCAAATACCCCTGGTCCCTTCCCGATGAGTGTGGGAGGCTGGAACACGACGGCCGGGCAGGTTGTCTGGGACTCCACTGCCCTCAGTGACTGCCACAGTCCCCACGGCCACCTTCCCTGAGCGCTCTGCTCCTAGCCCGGGCGAGCAGACCCCACCGGGGAAGGGCCTGAAGGGCTTACCCGGTCGTGCACGGGCCGCAGGACTCCCCACACCTGCTCCTCGGGCACAGCCAGGCCCAGCTCCTCCTGGGTCTCCCTCAGGGCTGTGTGCACCACGTCCCGGTCAGCGGGGTCACACTTGCCACCTGGGAAACTGAACAGGCAGAGAGAGCCTGCTTCTTGGGCCACTGGGGCCATGAAAGCCTGGGGGTGGCCGCTGCGGCAGGGACTCGCCTACAAAAAACGTCTCTGCCCCTAGTTTGCAGAGAGGGCTGGGCAGGCCCCACGGCCTCTGCAGGCTGGGTTTACCTCCCTGAACAACAGGGGTAAGGGGGAGAAGCCCTGGGGCTCAGACGCACTAACTCGGCTTATCGTGGGTGGCCCCAGAGAAGACCCTAGGGTGTCCCCAGTTTCCTCTGGCAGTCGCCGGGAAGGGGCGAAGTTCTGCCTTTTTAGTTTGTGTGCTTGGTCGCTCAGTCGTGTCCGACTCTTTGTGGCTCCGTGGACTCTAGTCCGCCAGGCTCCTCTGTCCATGGGGATTCTCCAGGCACGAAGACTGGAATGGGTTGCCATGCCCTCCTCCAGGGGAATCTTCCCCACCCTGGGCTCGAACCCCAGGTCCCCCGTATTGCAGGCGGATTCTTCACCGTCTGAGCCACCAGGGAAGCCCAAGGATACTGGAGTGGGTAGTCTAGCCCTGCTCCAGGGGATCTTCCCGACCCAGGGATCGAACCGAGGTCTCCTCCATTGCAGGCCTTGTCTTTACCAGCTGAGCTACCGTGTGTCCCCGGCTCGCGCTTTGAGCTATCCGCGCGGCGGCGCCAGGTTCGGGTCGGAGGGATGCGGTTTGTCGACTCCCGCCGCAGCCCGCTGGCGACGGGCTCTGCTTAGACCCATTCTACAGAGGCGGAAACCAAGGCTCGGGGAGGCTAGGTGCTTTGCCCACGACCCGGAGGTCTCCGGGGTTTAGCGGCGCCCTCCTAGAAGGGAGAGGAGTTCCCGGCAGGTGTACCTGACGTCCCCCTTGTGCCTCCCGGCCAGGCGGCTGGACCGCAGCGTGTAGAGCAGCGCCGGGACCCCGCGCACCGAGCACAGCGGCACGAGGACCGCGGCCGCCGCAGGCCGCGCGCGCAGCCGGGCCGTGGCTCCCGCCAGCAACCGCCGGCAGCGCTGTTCGCCCTCCGCCGACAGGCAGTCGGGCAGCATGTCCGGTCCAGCACGGCGGGGACACCGAGGGCAGCGGGCGGCGCGAGGGAAGACGATCGGACACACTCGGGAGCGTCTCTCGCGAACTTGGGGGGCGGGCCGTGGGAGGAGTTCGCCGGCCTTGGTGGGAAGCGGTAGCGGCACAGGCCACGCCTACGGAGGTGGGGCCCGACCAAGGGGCGGGCCCAGACAGGGGAGGGGCCCCTCTGAGAGTTGTGGGGCGGAGCGGGAAGGGGCGTGGCTCGATAGCCCGGGCTTCCGGTAGGGGAGGGCCTAGGCTTCCGGTAGGGGCGGGGGCCGAAAGGGGCGTGGCTCTATAGTCCAGGCTCCCGGTAGGGGCGGGCCGGGGGCGGGGCCGGAGAGTGTCCCCTCCCTACTGCAACTGGACTCGTGGCTGGCCGGCTACCGGGCTCGGCCGTACTGACCGCGGGGTTTGAGAGTCGGGATGTCTGACTGTTGAGGCCCCGCGTTTCTCGCCCCCCCGCAAGAGCTGCAGGATGTTTGGAGTCGGCGTTTAGGGTGTAGAGATGCCTGGGGCCGCGGGGAGGAGTGCCCAGCCCTCCCCACCCTCCGGGCCCTATCTCCTGGTTCCGCTGGGTGGCAAGCGCTGCGCCCTCTCGCTCCAGGGGACCCATTCCAGCCCCAGACCAGTCCCCTGCTTTTCTCACCTCCGGGAGCTGGCCTCCTCCCGTCCTGTCTCCTCCGCAACTTCTACTCTTACAGGTGCTGGTCACTTTCTCTAGAAGCTCTCCTTCCTGGAATTTTGATTGAATTCTCAAACTCCTCCTGTTAACCCCTGTGGTCACTGCCTGCGGCGTGCTGCACCCCTCTGCCAGACTGTGGCCTCCCCCAAGGACCAGACACCCTGATCTTGCACATAGCACCTAAATGTGGAATGACAGATGTCCCATGCTTCGCTTCGACTTTGAGCAGTGCCTCCTTGAGCTGCAGTTTCAGTCCTCATCTGGGCGGGTGAGGCAGAGGGCAGGAACACAACCTCCCTCACAGCTCTGGCACTCAGCTTGTGTTGCCACCTTTACCATGACTCTGTGCTCCCTGGGTGCCAGCAGCACGGAGCAGAGCTTTGTGATGTCTGCAGCCCAGACTCTGGGGTGTGGGCATTCCTGAGGCCCTCCACCCTGACCTTCAAGGACAGAAGTGCTCTGACCACCCATTCCAAACGGTTTAATGTTGGAGGGAAGAGAAAGGTAAAGCAGGGTTTGGAGGAGTCACCCCCCAAGGCAGAGGGGGCAGCTTGGAGGTTGGGGGTCCAGTTCCAAGGCTGGCACCATCCCAACCTGGTAACTCTGGGCAGGTCGCTTTCCTCTCTGGGCTTCCACCTGCCCTGGTCTCCTGGTCAAGGTCGGGGGGGGTCTCTGCAGAGGTAAGGCTGGAGAGAGTGTGGGCTCCAGGATGAGAGGACTCTGTCCACAAGGCCTCCACCGTCACTGTGGGTCCTGGCCAGGCCCCAGGCACATTGCAGTGGGGGAGAGGATCCCCAGCCCCACTGGGAGGGGCAGGCCGCCATGGTCCCTGTTGGCCTGGGTATTGGGGAGGGGGTATGGTGTCGATCGGGCCCTTGGTAGGACAGGGCTTAAGGCTCCAGGGTACAGGCCCTGGTAGGTGAGGGGCGGGTAGGTGGCTGGGGCCAGCAGAGCCTCAGGGGGGGCCAGCAGCTGATGGTGGAGCCTGGCGGGGGTCCTGGAGGTGAAGGCTGGAGCTTTGCTGGGTTCTGAGGGGGGAGGACGTGGTCTGAGTGGACCCCAGGCCTCCCTTCATGCCTTAAGCCTGCCAGTCTGAGAGTCTGCCGCTCTCCCAGCTCAAGTTGCCCACCGCTTAGCCTCTGTGCTTGCTCTTGCCTCTGCCTGGAATTTCTTCCCCTCCTCTTCCCTCCTTCTCAGTCCTCCAAGGCCTAGCCCAGGAACCACCTCCTCCAGGAAGTCTACCTGACCTGCACCCTCGCCCCCCACCACCCCTGCTCTCCACACCTTGTCCTTGCCCAACTGTTCTCCCTGCCCTGGATCCAAAATTGCCTCAGAAATTTCTGCTTCTCCTCTCTGTCCACACAGATGCCTGGTGAGCTTGCTGAGCAGTCTACAGCTCCTTCCTGGGGGCCCCGTGGCCCTGTCCCCTCCCTTCCTGCCTGCTCACAGTATCTGTGGGCCTGGGGGCTGACCTTTCTCCCGCTCAGTGGAGCCTTTCAGCATTCGGGGGCCGAGGCTGCTGCGACTCCGGGTCGGGACGCTGAGCAGGGGCCATGGAGATACAGGCCTGGAGGTGGGTCAAGCAAGAATAAGGGCAGGGGTCACGGTGGGGAACCCAGGCCAAGGGTCATGGTCTGAGTTAGGCAGTGGGACCCCAGGACAAGCCAGTGGCTGTGACCCTGAAAGAAGGGTCAGGAGCTGAGACTTTAAGAGATGCCTGGGGATAGAGATGGGGTGAAAGGATGGGGCCAGATGGTACCAGGAGTCTGGGTCACTCTCCCGAAAGCCCTTGGCAAAGGGGTTGCTGGCAATTTTCAGCTGGGTGATCTGCAGAGGAGAGAGTGTAGTTAGAGGTCAGCCTTGAGCTGGGGAGAGGCTGTGGGGCCCTGGGCTAGCCACCCTCTCCTCCTTGGATCCCTGCAATCTGGAGGCCCTGGGCCCCTCATTCCAGGAACCACAGAGCCAGTGGGTATGAAGGCAGGGGAATGACTGTGGGCTGATGCCCATGGAGTCCCAGAGGGACAGACGGGCAGGGCTCTGTGCGCCTGTAGGGCCTAAGAACCCAGTCCTTCAGTTTCTCCCATGTGATGGGCTGGAGGAGTCAGGCCAGGAACTGTGACCTTACGCACCCGGTGGTTCTGATACGCCGTCACGGCCGTGAACTGGGTCTCTGCGAAGATGAAGGACTTGAAGTTCTCCTGGGCATAGCGCTCGCTGTCTTTGCGTGGATCCACAAAGACCACGTGGAAGCGCGGCTGGTAGCGGTGCATGGAGTTGAGGATGATCTGTGGGGCGGTGGGGGGGCAGCAGCCAGCCCTTGCTGAGGCTGAAGTCCTACCTCCAGCCTCCCCCCCTCGCCCCAGCCCCCGGCCCCGCCCCCGTCTCGTAAGTGCTGGTGCCAGGTGTGAGGTTGCGGGTCTGGGGTTCTGAGTCAAAAGCTTCTGGGCGGCTTGGCCTCTCTCACTTCCACATCCCAGCCGTCACAGGACCATCTGGGATCTGACCACTTCTCCTACCCCGTGGCTTTCACGCTGCCCGGCCACCACCATCTTCCTCCTGGATTTCTGCAGGGAAACTTCTGTAGCCTCCCAGCTGCGCTGTCTGCCTCCACTTGGCTCTTCTGCCCATTTTCCATACAGCAGCCCCAGTGAGCTGCAGCTCGGAACCACAGCCCCACACAGAGTAAAGACCTGAATCCTCTCCGTAGCCAACTGGTCCTGCAGATCAGCGCAGGCTGCCCATAGTGTCTCTTGCGCTGCCCCTCCTCACTACCCTCCAGCCACACAGGAGCCTGCCCGTAGGTCCCCCAACTCCCCAGTATCCTGCCTCAGGGCCTTTGCCCTCACTGACCCCTCTGCCTGCCACAGCTCCCTCTTCTATATACACAGGCTCCCTCTTCCACTCCATCAGACTTCTCTTCAAATAGCCTCAGTTGCCACCTCCGTCTCAGACCCCTTCCCTGTTTCCTTTTTCTCCTGACATCATCCTGATCTTTGCCTTGGACAAAGCGTCGACGATGCTATGTTCTTGCATCTATGGTGGGCCTGGGCAGTCCCCTCTGCTGTCTGACCACCAGCCAGGTGGACTTGGGCATCAAAGCCCCAGCCAGTTCTGGCCCGAGGCTTCATCACACTCAGGCCCCAGTGTCCCCTGCCCAACCCCTCCCCATGGTGGCCCGGGCCTCACGTGGCCGTTGTCATCCAGCAGGTTGTTGGTCAGCTTGAGCTTGTCGAAGGACACGATCTGACGCATCCACTGCGCGCCCTTGGCTGGTGAGTCGGGGTGGAAGTGCACGCGGCCGGGCGTGGCCGGGTCCGCCTTGCCCGCTACCAGCCAGGCAGAGCTGTGGAAAGCGTACCTGGGGACGGAGCGAGGTGGCGAGGGCGCCCCGACTGCACCCCAGGGCGCTTACCTCGTCTGGTGACCCCACCTGGAGCCGAGACTGACGGGTGTCACCATCTCCCCTGCTGCCCACATGCTAGCCCCATCTGCACACGAGCCAGAGGCTCCAGGAGGCTGTCTGGTCTGGGGTCCCCACAGTTGCACCTGCTGCCCTGGGATAGCCCCCCATCCCTGCCTGCCTGGCATAGACCCCCCCGACACTGCTCCGACTGGCCCCTATCCACCCAGGGAGCAGGTGGGCTTCTGCTTCCCTGTCTCAGTGCCTGAGGTCTGAGCCGCGAGCCCCGGCCAGCCCCGGACCTGTATCTCTTGTCATCCAAAGGCACGAAATCCATGAGCAGAGCGTAGTCAGCCAGCGTGTCCATGCCCAGGATCTTCACCTGAAAGGTGGGGAACATCCTCCTGCGGGAGGGGGTGCTCAGCAGCCCCTGCATGGTTCCAGCCTGCCCCCCACTCCCGTCACCTCCTCAACCCCCCATTGCTCACACCTGCCCGCCTTGGTGACGATCATCTCTGTGCCCAGCTGATTGAACTCTTCCCACAGAGCCTTCATCTCCAGTTGAACCGTCACGCTGGACACACATGGGTTCTTGGGGCCCTGCTCGGTGGGCTCGGCCACCTCTGGGGCCCCTGTGGAACCGGTGGAAGGGCCTGATGGTAACATGGAGTCTGGCTGGGGCTCCCAGTTGGAGTTGGTCATGGGCAGTGTGTAGGTCTCTGAGGGGGCAAATACCCCCAGGCTAGCAGAGAGGAAGGCTGGGAAGAGAGGACAGGATGTGGGCCTCTGTTCTCACCCACCCTCACTGAGCCTGGCCAGCCTTCATTTTTCAGGCTGCACCAAGATGCCTCTTCTTCCAGGAAGACTTCCCTGGTTGCCAGGCCTGTGTTCCCATAGGATCCCTAACTCAGCATCACTTCATGAGGGAAATGCTCACTTAAAGCTCCTGGAGGCCAGAGACAGGACCTCTCTGGCTTCCCAGGGAATCTTTGAGCCATCAGAAGGCCATGAGGCCTTGAGCAAATTATTTCACCTCCTGGAACCTCAGTTTTCACATCTGTCCCAAGGAGTTCTTAAATCTGCCTTGTTGGGCTAACATGAGGATTTGTGAAGGCACACCCAGGGCCTGGCACACAGTAGGCCCTTCAGAAAGGACCTTGTTATGGATGATGGTACAGGTGGGGTTGTCGGGGCTGGGGGGTCTTTCTCAGCTCTGTGCAGACCTGGCTGCCTTGTGCTGCTTAAGGAATACTGAGCTGAAGGAGATCCCCCAAATTACTGTGAATGACTCTTACCCATCTCTGACCCTGAAGTTGTTGTGTTAGTCACTCAGTCGTGTCTGACTCTTTGTGACCCCATGGACTGTTGCCCACCAGGCTCTTCTGTCCATGGGATTCTCCAAGCAAGAATACTGGAATGGGTTGCCATTCTCTTCTTCAGGGGATCTTCCCAACCGAGGGATCAAACCTGGGTTCTACATTGCAGGCAGATTCTTTACTGTCTGAGCCACTAGGGCAAACTGACCCAAATTCTGCCTCCAGAAGCCAGCTCTAACATCGTTCCTCTCTGGGCTCCTCACTTTTTTCCAAAGAGCCTCTCTTTGGGGCTTCCCTGGTGGTCTAGCAGTAGTAAAGAATCCAGCTGCCAATTCAGGGGATATGGGTTCGATCCTTGGTCCGGGAAAATCTCACATGCCACAGAGCAGCTAAGCCAGTGTGTCACAGCTACTGAAGCCCACGGACCCTAGAGCCCGTGTTCTGCAGCAAGAGGAGCCACCGCAGTGAGAAGCCCAAGCGCCGCCACAAAGAATGACCCCTGCACGCAGCAACGAAGACCCAGAGCGGCCAAAAATAAACCTTAAAAAGCTAAAAGAGCCCATTTTTGGTCTGCAGTCCTGGCACATGGCTTGTGCAAAATTTGCCATGGCTCCATGGTTCTTATTTAAAAAAATTTTTTTTAACTACAGTGAGATACTTAATACCTACGAGGATGGCTACTACCAAAAACCAAAGCAAGTAACAAAAACAACAACAACAAAAGTGTTACAAGTGTTGGTGAAGAGGTGAGAAACTGGAACCCTTGTGCATTGCTGGGGGAGCGTAAAACTGTGTAGCCCCCGTGGAAAACCGCCGATGGGTCCTCAGAATATGAAAGATAGCATTACTATGAAAAGTGCAAGCGTCAGTCATGTCCGACTCTGAGTCCCCTGCACTGGCCGGTGGCTTCTTTACCACTGCACCACTTGGGAAGCCCGTGTCCGACTCTTTGTGACCCCATGGACTACAGCCTGCTCGGTTCCTCTATCATGGAATTATCCAGGCAAGAATCCTGGAATGCCCAAAAGAACGGAGAGCAAGTACCTGAACAGATACGTGTTCATTGGTATTCAGAGCAGCATTGTTCGCAACAGCTAAAATGTGGATGCAAGCCTAGTGTCTGTCCACTGATGGATGAATGGATAAGAACATGCGTACCCAGACAATGAAACATTATCCAGTCTTTAATAGGAAGGGTATTATGATGCAGACTATGACATGGACAAACCTTGAGGATGTTATGCTGAGTAAAACAAGCCAGTCACGAAAGGACAGAGACTGTATGATTCCATGCATAAGAGGTGCCTAAAGTAGCAAAATTCACAAACCGAAAGTGGACGGCGGTTGCCAGGGGCAGGGAGAGGGAATGAGTGAATGTTCGATGGGGACAGTGTTTCAGCTTTGCAAGATGCAGAAAGTTCTGGAGATGGGTGGGGATGATGGTTGCACACCAATGTAAATGTGCTTAATGCCACTGAACGCTTAAAAACACTTAAAATGATAGTTTTTATGTTATGTATGAAAAAGTGGAAAAGAAACTGTTAGTCTCTCAGTCATGTCTGCCTCTTTGAGGCCCCATGGACTGTTGTCTGCCAGGCTCCTCTGTCCATGAAATTCTCCAGGCAAGAATACTGGAGTGGGTTGTCATGCCCTTCTCCAGGGGATCTTTCCAACTCAAGGATCAAACCCAGGTGTCCTGCATTACAGGCGGATTCTTTACTGTCTGAGCCATCAGTGAAGACCCATGATATGTATATTTTAACACACATTTTAAAACTAGAAAAAGCATCCTGAAAAGCAGACTGTTCATTTCTAGCAGCCCCACATGGGTTGAGAATCTAGTAAAACCATGTGATCCCCTGGGCAGAGGTAGAATTATAGTGCTGGATGGATGGATGGACAGATCCATGGGTGGAGGGAGTTTCCTGGGATGATACAGCATGTGATGAGTTGACAGGCAGGTAGCATCTGGCCAGAGCCAGTGCATAGTAGGTGCCAGGTGAGAGTGTGGGGTCCAAGGCCAGTGGCCCCATCCTTAGCAACACTGAGAGCCATGTGTGAGAAGTGGCACCTCACTAAGCCCCCGGAAGCTCTGCAGTCTGGGAGTGGGTCTTACTGAAAGGGAAGTCTAAGTCCCCCAGAGATGAAGGGTGGATGGGCCGACGTCCCCCATCACCTGGACCCGGCCATCAGGTGGGCAGCTGCCCATCACTTAGCTGTCCTGCTGGGGCAGGCACATCATCCAAGTAGCCCAGGCCAGTCCCAGAGTCTTTGATGATGTGTCCCAAAGGGAAGAGGCTCATGGTTTTGCTGGGCCTGGGGGCTTCGCAGGCTGGTTACTGGCTCCCCGGTCTTTTGTGAGCCTATACCCTGCCCCTCCTGGTTCACATGCCACCCTGTGCCACCCTCAGTAACTCTGGGGAGGGGCCTGTCCTCTGCCCACTTCCTCCAAAAGCCAATACCTCTTTATTGCCAGTTTCCACCAACATGGAGTCAGATTCGGAGGGGAAGTTAGAGGCTCCTTGTCCACCTTGATACTCAAGGGGTGAGGCCCAGAAAAAGCAGGGGCCAGGCCCAAGGTCACCCAAGCCTGATAAGGCTTTCTCCTCCCAGAAATGTCTCTATGCAACTGCCTATCAGCACCCCCACATTTGCACTTGGATGGCTGCATGGACCCCACCCTGGTGGGACCTGAGGCCTCCGCCTGGGGTGCCCCTGCCGCATCCTCTTGCCCAGGCCCTGGGTACAGTGGGGTTTCCCTGGTCCCTAAGCCTAGCCCTGCCCCACCCCACCCAGCCTGGAGCCTGAGCCCACTCGTGGGACTGCCTCGGCCCCCTGCCCCTTACCTGCCATGGGGACAGCCCAGACTTTCGGTGCCTGGAGATGGTGGTTCAGCTGGGGTCCCTGCCTGTCACCCCGGCGGTCAGCCTCTCCTGGTCTCCTGGTCCATTGGCAGCACGGCTCAGCTCTCTGGCCCTCCCTCAGTGCCCAGCCTCCTGGCAGGACTGTCCTTCCCTTCTGGCTCGTCCACGTCTTGGTTCTCTCCCCGAGCCAGACACTGGTCTCTGCAGGTGGGACCTCGGCTCTGGGGTGTGCAGAGCCCCTTCTGCAAGCCACCCTCAGACTGGACTGTGCGAGGCCCCGGGCTGGGCTCGTCCGGCTCCAGGCGCGACGCTGTGCGGGAGGAGGGCAGGTGGGAAAGCTCTGACGTGGCAAGGCTGCCTCTCCCCTCCTGGCCCTCGCTCCCAGCTTCCTCCCCTCCCCAGCTAGGAGCCCCCCAGCCATTCCTGATCAATGGGCCCAGACACAGGGCGGGGGGCCCACCTTGAGGACAGGCTGGGTGATCCGCAGGGGTCCGGGCCCAGCTGACTGGAGGGGCTGGGGCTGACAGGGCCTCGGGGAGGTCGAGAGGCTGTGGTCGAAGCACGGAAGGCTGAATGGCAGAGGTACTGCCCTCTGCCCAGGACCCAGACCCGTGATCAGGGGCTGCTGTTGCGCAGTCACCAGGGAGCTCGGGCCAGAAAGGCAAGGGGGCAACAGCCACGTGTGTGAGCAGAAGCAGAGCCACTGGACTGGGGGGTGGGAGGCCAGGTCCTCCTGACAAATCAGCCCATGAGCTGTGACACTGGTGGGACCTGACAGCCCTGTGCCTCGGTTTCCCCAACTGAACTAAATGCATAATTGCTTCTGCCTGGGATGGGCTGGCCCAACCTGGGGGATGCAGTAAGCTGTCCCCATCCTGGCTGATGGTGGCTACACAGTCCCCACAGGGTCGGGGGAGGCTGGCCCAGGTCAGAGGCCTCGGGGGCAAGTCCTGACTGGACACCTTCCCCAGCAGCCCCTGCATGTCTGGAGCGGGGCATTCAGGGAACATGCAGATGGCCGGTCAGAAAGGCAGAAAGGGGGGGTCCCCCCATGCTGCTTGCTGCTGTGTGGCCCAGGGTGGGTCATCGGGCTAACCCCGGGTTGGCCCACTCTAGGGCCCTGGGCCAGGGCACCAGGCGAGAGCGCACCGGGCATGCCCAACCGGGGTTCCCAAAGTCGACTGGACCTCACGCCTCCTCCACAGTTGAGCTCTGGGGACACAGCGTGACACCCTGGCCCCTCCCAGACCCACATTTTGGGGCAGACTCTCCTCCCTCAGCTCAGGAGGGCTGCTGCCTCACCCCCACCACCACTGTGCCCCAGATCCCTGGGACCAGGCTGAGAGGAATCCCACCGGGAGAGTGAAGGCTGACCCTGGCACAGACCCAGCCTTGGGGTCTGCTGCTGCGCAGGATGAGGCGAGTCCCCTGCCCTTGTGAGGCTCCCAGGGATGAGGGGCCACCTAGTGAGGTGGAGCTGTGCCACCCTGTCCCAGGAGCCACAGTGGGGCAGGGGGGAGAAAGGAGAGGTGATGGGGTTGGCACTGCTCTGCCTGGATTCCCAGGGACCTGGGGGTCTATTGGCTTCTGGTGTGTGTGTGTGTGTGTGTGTGTGTGTGTACATGCTTGCACATGCCTTTGGCCTGTGAGGTGGAAAGCCTGCCGCATGTGTGTGAGCACACTGGTGTGCCAGCCCACGGGCACACACAGACTCAAGGCTCAACGACCTGCCACCGCTTGTGTGCCCACGTGCCGTCTCTTACACGCACACACACTCATGACACACACGCATACACACAGGCACGCCTCCCTTATGTACAGTCTCTTCCCTAGCCGGTCTGCTCTTCCTGCCGGAGGCGCCTCCTGGCCCCCTGCCCCCTCATCCATCTTGCCTGCCAGCCTGTCCCGAGTGCCCCCATATCCTTCACACCTTCTCATCTCGCTGCTCAATAGCAGGAGGCAGCGTGGCAGCCGTGGCCGCGGGGAGATGGATGGGCTGGGTGGGAGTGTAGAGGGCCCAGGGAGGGAGACCTGGGGAGGACGGAGCTCCGGGCTCCTGCTCCCTGTCGGGCAGGAGCGATGCTCTCAGGCATGAGGGTTGGGGGGAGGCCGTGTCCAGACTCCATCCTGCCCCAGCCAGCATGGCCCTGCGGTGGACACTGCAGAGAATGCCTGGGCAGGACTGAGGGGACCCTGGGGCAGGACTGAGGGGGCCCCAGGGGCAGGACTGGGCCCATTCCCTCCCGGATGCTGACCGTCTCAGCCTCCCTGGTGGGACTTCTGCCACCCTACCTGCCCTACCTGTACCTCCTCCCTGCACCCCTGCACCTGGACAGGTGGTCCCGGGTGGGGAGAGCCTTGTCGAGCTGCACCCCTTCCCCAGCCTTGATACTGCCTGAGTCCCATGAGCACTGGGCTCATTACACACCTGGAAACACACATCTGGGCAGTGCCACCCGCCACATATGGATCCTTCTGGAAGAAGGGCCGAAGTGCTGAGGCTCTCAGAAACATGTGTGCTCACACACAGCTCCTGGCAGACACATGCCTGGACACCCGCACACGTGGGCACATACACAGCCACACGCTTCCGCTCTCTCAGATCCGCCCTGCGGTCCTGTGAACACAGGGGTTTAGAGCCCTCCTCTGGACCATGGCCTCCTCTGAAAGCCCCTCTGCTGGCCCCAGGGCAATCTTTCTCCAAGTCCCCTGCCCCCAACACACACATGCACTATGAGATCTTCTCCCTGGGCTGTGATGAAAAAGTGTGGGCACAGAGACAGTCAGCCCTGGCCCCAGAACACACAGCAGGTCTAAGACCACCTTGAACCAGACCTGCCCCAGATCCCGAGGTCACAGCGAGGGGTCCTCTCCCACACAGAGGGGAGGACAGAAGCAGGCGTGGAACCCTGGACACCTTCCACTTTATAGGATGGGAAACTGAGGTGTGGAGGTGTGTGGGTTTGGCAAGAAATGTGGCACAGGGTGGGGGGCAGAGCAGGGCCCTGGGCTGAGACTGTGTCTCAGGACCCTCTGTTCAGAAGGGAGGACTGAGGCCGGGCAGGCGTGGCCTGGGCTGGGGACCCAGGCTGGGGCGGGGGCCAGTGTGGGCACGGCAGGCCCGGAGAACAGGAGCTTCTCAGTTTGGGTGAAGACAATGCCCTTCTAATAGTCGGCGGCCATGTTGATGAAATGGGGTACACCCTCACCACTGAACATCTGGAAGACGAGTCACAGTGGCAGGAAGGCTTGGTCCTGGGAGAGGACCCAGGGACCAAGGCTGCTGGAGCCAACCTCTGCCCTGGCCCCAGTGGGGGCAACCCCAGCAGGGACTGCCAAGAGATGCCCCTCACTGATGGCCCTGCCCACTCGCTCCTTCACCTCCTCAGTCAATGCAGCAGGGTGTCTGCTGAGACACCAGCTGGCTCTGTGTCTAGGAATGGAGACACTGGTCACCTCAGAAAGATGCTTGCCATTGTCACTGTAACCACCCTCGTGGTTACAGACACAGACAGTGAAGCCTGGGTTCAAAGCCTTGCTAGCTGTGTGACCTTGAGCAAGGCACTTAACTTCTCTGTGTCTCAGCGTTCCCGTCTGTAAAACTGGAATTATACTATCTCCTCCTATCATCCTGAGGTTTCGATTCAACAGCTAACAGTGCTTAAAACAGGGTTTCGGGGCAAATTCCCTGGCAGTCTAGTGATTAACCTTCAGTGCTTTCACTATGGTGGGCTCAGGTTCCATCCCTGGGGAATTGAGATCCTATAAGCTGAACAATTTGGACACACACAGAAAAAACAAGCAAAAGCAAAAGAAAAACCCAGCGTTTGACACATAGTAAATACAATATAAAAGTGTATTAAACAAAATTTTAAATTGTGGGAGAAATTTAAATCTTCAGGGAAGATGGGTCTCTAGCCCCAAACACTGAAAGGACAGTGTTTCCTCCACCACAATGTTGCAAGGACTGTAACACCTCAAAATAAAACGTGAAGCTGTAATGAGAGCAGAGAAGTCCAGCCAAGTTCTGACTTTTTCTTGTTATTTGGTCCTTTAAAAAGGATCACATTTTTAAAATGTTAGCCTCTTCCTAATATTTCTCTTTGCACCCACGTTTTTCTGTGCCCTCAGCTGGGGGCTCAGCTTGCTGTGGGAGCCAGATCTCAGCTGCCCCACCAGGGATGAGCAGGGCTGAGGAAGGAGGCGGAGGCCCCTGAGATGGAAACCCACAAAGGAGGCTGCTCTGGCTGGTCCCTGGGCTCAGGAGCACATGGTGGGAGCGACGGGACCAACAGATAGATGGGGAGAGGGAGGCGCTGGACTTCCTGCTAATGCACATGGGGATGCTCACAGAATCCAAGGGAGGGTCTCATGAAAGAGAGGGTTCTGTGATTGCCCCTCACAGCAGACCAACCGGGTGAAGGAGGGGTGTCCAGGCTGTCGAGGGGCCCCCTTCTGCCCTCCACCAGCCACCAGCGTTGCCTGAGCAGCGCCATCCACTGGGGGAGCCCCCCCCACGTGGCGATCTGCTGGCTGCTGGTGCCCTGAGAGCCCTTGTCCCCCTGGCAGTGACCAGGGCCACGGCGGCAATGAGCTGGCTGGCCTCCACCTGGCTGGGAGCCGGCTGCGGGCCCCGGGGGAGCTGCAGAGACCCAGCTTCTCCGCCCTGCCTGTGCCGGTGGCCTGCTGCCACCGTAACGTAGACCCGGACCTCAGTTGTGTCTTCACCAGCTCCTGAGTGTCCTGGCCTGCTGCTCTTGGGCCCAAACCAGCGGATGTCGAATCTGAGCCCACCATCCTCCTGCTGGCCTCAAGGGACAGGGAGGGCAGGATGAAGACCAAGCCCCGTGCGCCTACGGGGTGCCTGTGCCGGGGCACTGAGGCTGGGTCTCCCCCAGGCGGCCGGTCCCGGGCCTTCTTTATGCCTAGCCGTTGTCCTCCCAGGAGGTCTCCGCCTGGCTCCAGAGCCAGGCCCAGCAGCTGGGGCTCCCTCCAGGCCAGCCCTCTCTGCAGCGCCCAGCTCACAGGCTTCCAGCTGTCCCGTCCTCCACCTGGACGGCGGGGCCTGTGGAGCCTGTCAGGGTGCTGACACCTCCGTAGGGTAGCTGGTGGGGGTGGACGGGGTTGAAGTCTGAGGCTGGGTCACCCAGAGGGGCGGGGGTCCCTGCTAGTGACCTCCAGGGGTCTGGAGCCTCGGCAAAGGGAGGGCAGAGTCCTGCCCCAAGGCCACAGGTGGGAGGCCTTGTAGCAAGGCCCTGACATGGAGCCCAGAAACAAGGTCAGGTCTGGACCCGACAGATCCCCTTTGTTGCCCAAAGCCCCCCTGCCCCCATCCAGCATCACTAATAGGCTTCCTTACCCCAAATTAGGCTAGAATGTCCACCCCAGCAGTCACTCTCTACGCCCTAACCAATCACCTAACCTCCTGGCAGGAATTTTGTCTTGAGGCCATAAAATTGGGAGCTAACATGAGAAAACTTTCGACTCTCCCTGGTATGTCAGGAGATCAGCAGCCTCATTTTCAGGGCCCTTGCTATCTCTGTTCCCTTCTCTTCATAAACTCAGCCCCTTCTGCAATGCTCTGTGTCTGGAAATTCTTTTCCAACCGGCACTCGGGCTGCCTCAGCATCAGGGTCCTGGGCAGGGGCCCTGGAGACCCACAGAGGGGGTACAGCTCTCATTCCCGCTGTGCTGCAGGGCGGACCTGGGCGCCGGGAGGCTCAGCGACTCGGCCATCGGTGGTGGAGCCAGCCGGTGGGGGAGTGTGTCTGCCGCCTGAGGGTCCCTGCTCCCTGCTTCTCCCAGGGCCAGGGCCTCAGGGACCCACTTTATGAGTCAGAAGCCACAGCCTTTTTTCGAGGGGCCCACCCAGGCTGCTGGGCCTCCTGGGAAGGAAGGAGGGCCTGATCAGCAGCCCCCAGCTATGGGGGGCAGTTTCTGGAGACCTGAATGGTTCCTGCCAGGAGGTGTGGGGTCCCCAGCTGGGGAGGACAGCATTAAGGGGTCCTGGAAAGTTTAGTCCTCTTGGCTGAGGTCCAGCTTCTATGTCTCAGAAGGTGTGTTTATATATACATATATTTTAAATTAATAATTTATTTTTTAGATTGAAGGATAGTTGAGAGGCCCTTATACAGCAAGGAGATCAAACCAGTCATTCCTGAAGGAAATTAACCCTGACTATTCATTGGAAGGACTGATGCTGAAGCTGAAGCTCCAATACTTTGGTCCACCTGATGCAAAGAGCCAACTCATTGGAAAAGACCCTGATGCTGGGAAAGATTAAGGGCAACAGGAGAAGGGGGTGAAAGAGGCTGAGATGGTTGGATGCCATCACTGACTCGATGGACAAGAGATTGAGCAAGCTCTGGGAAATGGTGAAGGACCCACAATCCTGGTGTACTGCAGTCCCTGGGGTCGCAGAGTCGGACAAGACTTAGTGACCGAACGACAACATAGTTGAGTCACAATGTTGTGTTTATGTATATATTTTTCAAATAATTTCCATTACAGCATATCATAAGATATTGAATATAGTCCCCTGTGCTGTAGAGGAGGACCTTGTGGCTTATTTTATATACAGTAGTGTGTATATGTTAATCCCATACACTGAATGGATCCCTCTCCCACTTCCCCTTTGGCAACCATAAGTTTGTTTACTAGGTCTGTGAATCTGCTTCTGTTTTGTAAATAAGTTCATTTGTACTATTTATGTGGTTCCACATGTGAGCGATAGTGTGTAGTGTTTGTCTTGGTCTGACTTACTTAGTGTGGTCATCTCTAGGTTCGCCCATGTTGCTGCAAATGACATTATTTCATACTTTTATGGCTGAGTGGCATTTCATTGTGTATTATGTGTACCACCTCCTCTTTATCCGTTCATCTGTCATTGGACATCTAGGCTGCCTCCATGTTTTGGCTAATGTAAGTAGTGCTTCAGTGAATATTGGGGTGTATGTATCTTTTTGAATGAGTCTTCTCCAGATATATGCCCACTAGTGGGATTGCTGGATCATACAGTTTCTCTCTTTATAATTTTTCTAAGAACCCTCCATACTGTTCTCCATAGTAACTACACCAATTTATATCCCCACAAAAAAGTGCAGGGGAATTCGCTTTTCTCCACACCCTCAGAAGGTGTTCATAGAATGGAAGGGCACTGGGGAACTGGCACAAGGGCCCCCAGAAACAGCAGCCTCCAGCCCCAACTGAGTGTGCAAGTAAGTACATGTAAGTGTGGGTGTCTGCCTGTATGAGGATCTGTGTATTCTCATCTGTGCTATGTGTATCAACATGTGTGTGTGCCACAGTGGTTAGAACAGTCTGGAGGTGGACCAGCTGAGTGGCCCCTCTGAGCCAGGAAGTCGAGGGACCCTCAGTCCCCACCGGCTCTGACACCCTCATCCCTAACAGGCTGTGTTCCCTGGGGAGTTAGTGCCCTCTCTGGGCCTTGGCTCCTGCCTGTGAGATGGGAGAGAGGCTCCCTCCTGGATCGGAGCAGCTGGGAGGAGTGAGGGGCGAGGGGGCAGATGCAAGCTTGGAGGGCAGACACCGTACACAGCAGACCCTGGCCTGGAGGGCAGAGATATCTCCAAGGGCCCAAGTTCTTCACTGCAGTTGGGGAAACTGAGACCCAGACAAACCCAGCTTCCCAAACCAGGTGTGGCTGGAGCTGTTAGAAAAAACTCTATACTTCGGGAACCTAATTATATATCTGACATGAGAGAGGCCTTCCTAACCACCAGGGCTGCTCAACCAAGGGGGTGAGTTCTCTGTCACCAGACATGTTCAAGCAGAGGGTCAACAAATCTGTCAGGAAGCTGCAGAGGGGACTCTGGTCGTGAAAGGGGCTGGACTGGTAGCCCAGAGGTCTGTCCAGCCAGGCGTCTCTTCAGACAAAGCTCCCAGAGCAGGACCTTTCTGTTCCTGGACAGGGCGCCTGCCTTTTGGGGGCCACTGAGCACCCAGGCAGCAGCAGGGCAGAGGGGTCGTGGATGGAGCCCTGGAGGCCGGCAGGGTGCTCACAGAAGGGTGCAGCTGTGGCTGCCCAAGGCCCAGGTGAGCAGCTTCTGTCTGCAGGCAGAATAGGGTGGGTAGCGGATGTTCTTCAGCATCTCCAGGCCCGAGTGGGAGAGCAGGCAGGCGCGGTGGTAGGAGAAGGTGTCGAAGGAGAACTTGCCATGATATCTTCCCATCCCACTTTTGCCTGCAGGGGCACAGAAGTGAGGGTCTGAGGCCAGGCCGAGGAGCCCGCCACCCACCAGGGAGCCCAGTGAAAGCCAGGCCATGCGATGAGCCATTTTGCGGAGAGGGAAACTAAGGCCCTGAGAGGCCAGGGGCCTGGATCAAGGTTGAACCGTGAGTGAAGGCCAAACTGAAATTTCCTGGGTCTGGAGCGCCCACCTGGGCTTCCCTGGGAGTTGGGGCTGGAGGGTGAAGGAGGGAAGGGCTCACCGACTCCCCCAAATGGCATGGAGGTGAGAGTCAGGTAGGTGAAGCCTTCATTCCCTGCAAAGTTGCCGCTGCTGGTCCTGTCCAGCATCTGGTTCACTACCTGATGGGAGGGAGAGCCAGGGTCGGGGTCAGTCGGGGTAGGGTGGAGCAGGGAGCAGAGGCACCTTCTTGGTCTCCATCCTCTGCTGAGTGAGTGCTGCCCCTCTGAGTTCATGAAGAGGAGCCGCAAGAAGCGGCTGTGAGGGTTAGCAGCCAAAGCAGCCAGGCAGCCAGCCCGGCTCTGCCTGCAGGGTCCCACATTTGCTCTGCCCCATCCCCGTTCAGGGGCTCCGCATGCCATACAGAACTTTTACAAGATTTAGGAAACGACGGGAGCTTAGGGCAGGGCAGATGGAAAGGGGACCTTCTCATCTCGGTGGAGGCTGCCCTGCCAGGGCAGGCAGCTGGCCGCCCACCCGTTGGTAGGTTCTTGGTGCTGCCTCCTCAGTTCCACCCCTGTCTCAGCTGGACACCTGTGTTTAGGGAGCTGGCATCCAGTGGCCTGGATTATAGTCACCCTGGAGTTGTCTGCTCCCTGACCCTTGTAAGTGGGCTGGGGAAAGGGAGGTGGCTAGTCTCACTCCTTTGGGCCCCTCTGCTGCCCCCACCTGTGTCCAGCCCCACCTGGCTGCTGTTGGAGAAGGCGTACAGGGCCAGGGGCTTCTCCCGACGGTTGATGAAGTCTATGGCCTGGTCCAGGCTCCTCACGGTCACGATGGGCAGGATGGGTCCGAAGATCTCCTCCTGCATCACCGGCTCTGTCTCCTGCACGTCCACCAGCACCGTGGGGGCTGCCAGGGACAGGGAACGGCTCAGCCCAGGGGCGGGTGGGGCCCAGATGGGCGGGCCCTCGGGTAGGCGGGGCCTCTGGAGGGCGGGCCCGCGGGCTGTCAGGGCCCAGGGACCTGGATGTCCCAGAGCCGGTAGTCTCCCCGCAGCCCCTGGGAAGTGACCACGAGGGGCTCCCCAGCCTGACCGGGGCCCATGGGGCCCAGAGAACCACTAAGCCTTGGTCTCACAGTCAGAGAGTGACCAGATCTTAGACCCCAGAGTCTGAGGCCCCAGGTCCCAGCCTGTTAGACCCTCCTAGTCTTTTGGCCCAGGAGAGCAGAGTTCTTTGTTCAGGGCAGAGCGATGCTCAGAATGAGCAGTGGGAGCTGAGAACCAGAATTGTAGGCGTGTAGCACCTGGGGTCATGTGGCCCATGGAGCAGCGGATCGTGGGGCTGAAGTTGGGAATCTGAGCCTAGAACTCTGGGGTCTGAGCTTGGAGACCTAAAAAATACTAAAGGAAATCAATCCTGAATATTCATCAGAAGGACTGATGCTGAAGCTGAAACTGCAATACTATGGCCACCTGATGGGAAGAACTGTCTCATTGGAAAACACTCTGATGCTGGGAAAGTGGAAGTAGAAGGGATGACAGAGGATGAGATGGTTGGATGACATCACCGACTCATGGACATGAGATTGAGCAAGCTCCGAGAGTTGGTGATGGACAGGGAGGCTTGGCATGCTGAAGTCCACAGGGTCGCAAAGAGTCGATCACGACTGAGCGACAGAACTGAACTGAGCCTAGAGAACTTGGGCCAGAGTGTGGAGAGGTGGAGTCGGGGGCTCAGACCCCGGCAACAGGGAACACCGATGTCACGAAGTCATGGCACCAGGCTGGGCTGTAGCGGTGGGGTCGAGGGTGCCTTAGAGCCCAGACTTGGGGCCCAGCTGTGGCCCCAGTGTGGAGGGGCCTTCGCTGGGGTGCGGGTGGGGGTAGGGCACCGTGGCAGGGAGGGCGGGGCTCACCGATGTAGAGATCGCTTTCATCACTCTGTCCACCAATGACCACGCGGCCGCAGCTCAGCAGGTCCCGGAGCCGCTGGAAATGCTTCTTGTTGATGATGCGGCCCAGGTCTGGGGAGCTCTGGGGGTCATCGCCAAAGAAACGGGTGATGGCGCTCTGCAGGGCGGGCACCAGCCGTGCCTGCATCTCGGGGCTGCACAGGACGTAGTCGGGGGCCACGCAGGTCTGGCCGGCATTGAAACAGCGGAAGATGGCCACCCGGTTGGCCACGGTCTGGGGGTCACAGTTGTCGTCCACGTAGCAGGGGTTCTTGCCTCCCAGCTCCAGCGTGACGGGCGTCAGGTGCTTGGCGGCGGCAGTCATGACGATCTTGCCAACTTGAGGGTTCCCTGGGGACATGCGATTTGACTCAGCTGCTCTTGGCCAGATGGTTCAGGCACCACCTTCCTGGCGCTATCTTGGCTCACCCACTGGGATCTGTCCCCACCCTGCTGCCCAGGACCCCACCCTGCCAGGCCCACCTGCCCCAGATGATTGCCATCAGGGATGCTCCACACCGCTGACCATCGCCTCCTCCCTCCCCTGCCTTCTCCAGCCTCTTCTCCAACATCCCTCTTTCCCCAGGACACCAGCAAGGGCCACCCTCACCCGTGAAGAAGATGTAGTCGAACTCGTGCTCCAGCAGCTGCCCCATCTCCTCGGGCCCGCCCAGCACCACAGCAAAGCAGCTCTGCAAGGGGGCGGGGGGTGGGGGCAATGGATGGCTCAGGGGACCCTGCAGGACTTCCCACTGGAGGGATCAGGGGTGTGTGGGACACAGGCTCACCCTTACCTTGTCCAGGTATAGGGGCAGCACCTCGGCCAAGACCTTCTCAGTGCTCTTGCTGATCTCCGAGGGCTTCAGCACCACGCAGTTCCCTGTGAGGTGACGTGGGGTGGGTCAGGGAGAGGGCGGGGCCATGTGTAGCCACGCCCCATCTCCATTCAGTCCTCACACCTAATGCCACTCAGAGAGGTGCCCTATTGGCCCAGAGGCCGCACAGCCCCAGGGATGCTGGCCACACAGGAACCAGGCCTTCTTAGCCACCTGGTACCAGTTTCCTCCTCCTTCCTGGCTCTGGGGGTGGCTGGGAGGACAGGCAGGGAGAGTGAGGGCACAGGCGTCCTCTCACCTGCAGCGAGGGCGCCCACCAGGGGCACCAGGCTCAGGTTCAGGGGGTAGTTCCAGGGAGACAGGATGAGCACCAGGCCGAAGGGCTCCTTCCGGATGAAGGCCGAGTCCAGCTGCGTGATCTGGGGTGTGGGACGGGCAGTGAGGCCTTGCTAAGGATCACCCCAGAGCCCACCCCTCATGGCCCTCAACCTGCCAGTGCAGTGGAGTCCCCTCAAGGATACCACGGTCCCGAGAAAGTCAGTGACTCGCCCAGGGCCTGAGCCAGCCGCCCTGGAGTTGTCCCCCCTGGCCAGAGGTCTCACCAGGTTCTTGGCCACTGGCTCATCCTTCATCCAGGTGTGCAGGTTCCTGAGAGCTAAGTCAACCTCGTTCTGGCAGAGGATGAGCTCCGAAATGTTCGAATGAAAGACCTCCTGTGGTGGAGGTGGGATTCAGGGGTCAGGCCTGGGCGGGGTGGGGAGGGGAGCGGATCTATCACTGTAGGTCCCCAAGAGTCCTCAGGGTGGACACGGAGACAGTCTCCAGGGTGATCACAGCCAGCCCCCTGGGAACTGCAGTGAGGAGCATGGGTCCCGGGCTCTGCCTCTTTCTGGCTGTGGGACCTTGGGCAAGTGACTTAACTTCCACGTGCCTCACTTTCCCCGTCTGTGACATGGGACAGCAGTCAGACCTGCCTCACAGGTTTGCTGAGTTGATGTAGAGCAGCTGGCAGCCCAGAGAAGGGTCTGCTGAACCACAGGACTGAGCAGGGGATGCAGCTGGCTCCAGCCCCAACCCCTGCCCACCTCCCCTCACCCCTGCCCGCCCCCACCCACATTTACCCTCCCCACCCCTGCTCCCCCCACCCCTGCCCTCCTCGCTCACCCCTGCCCTCCTCCCCTCACCCCTGCCTTCCTCCCCCACCCCACCCTTGCTCCCTGCCCCCACCCCTGCCCTCCTCCCCACACTCCTGCCCACTCCCCACCCACCTTGTGCAGGTCCTGAGCCAGCGCTTCCTGCAGAAGCTGCTTGTTTTCTCGGAGGAAGCGGCTCAGGCCTTTCAGTTGGGTGGCCCGGAACTCAGCCGGCCGAGTGCGCCCTGAGACGAAGGCCTCCCGCAGCCGCTGCAGGGTGACCTTGAAGGGGTCCATCCTGCCAGGCAGGGGTAGCATGGGTCGGGGTCCCCCACCTCCGTGGCCCCCTCCATGGCCCCTGCCCACACCTGCGTGGGCCCACGAACACCCCAACGGGACCTCGAGGGGTTCTTTGCCTCAGAGACCACAGAGCTTCACAGTGGCAGATGGGGAAGCTGAGGCTAGGGCGTGCCTCAGGGCCCCGGAGCATGGGACGGCTTCCTGTGCTCTGGGGAGGTGGTCCTGGAGCAAGGGGCGATAGGGTGTGTGGGGCGTCCACGGGAAGGCACACCTGAGAGCCTGGAGCCCTGAGCCCATCTGGGCTTGGTCTGACATCCAAGGCAGCCCCAGCAGGGCCGGAGGGGAGGGGAATGGGGCATGGGGGTGGGAAGAAGGAACCCAGCAGAGTCTCTGGGAGGAAATGCCTGGACTTTGAGCAAGAAAGGGCTCTGAGCACCCTAACCAGGACCCCAAACCATACCATCACCTGTGCCTCCAGGTCTCTCTGTCTGAGTGTCTCTCTGTGTCTGTCTGTCTGTGTCTTTCTTTTTCTCTGTGTGCCGATCTACCCTCAGGGTCCAGCAGCATCTCACAGGCCTAAGCCCAGGACCTCTGCCTCAGAGCACTGACCATGGAGTGAGGGAGGTCTCAGCATCCCCACTGGGCACCCTGCACCTCCCCCTCCTCCTCTCTGAGCCTCAGTCTCCTCACCTGAGAAGTGGGGACAGACTTCTCCGTGGGTGTGCACAGCACAGGCCTGGCCAGCCTCAGTGGGGAGCAGGATCCGGCCCCAGGACCCTTACCCTCCACTCCCTCCTGCCCGGTTGTGTCTAGCCTTGGGCAAGTGCCTCCAGGGCACAGACGGGTCTTGGGGACACCAGGGACGTGGAAGTCCTGCTGCATGGGAGGGGGAAGGCTGGCCCTGTGGGTGAGGCCCCTCAGCAGGTGGGCAGCAGGAGCTTAGCTCTTAGGGGTAACCGGGGACCTGCCTGCTCCCACCTGTGGTTGGCAGGGCGGATATCCTAGCCCTTTCTTGGGCTGGAAGGGAACCTAAGGTGTGTCCTCCCACAGCCAGGCCCAGGGTGGTCCCACCTAGACCCCCGCCCCCTGCCCCAGATGGCAGAGGGGCAGTGGGAGATCAGGAAATCCCACCCAGGCCCAGGCTCAGAGCCTTGACAACCAGGGCCATTTCCTCCTGAGTGTGTCCAGGAACAGCTGGGGCTGCGGGCCGCCTCTGGCCACCAGCCCCGCCCACCCTTGATCCAGGGTGGCCGGGAGCACCCTTAGACCTTCAAGTTCCAGGGCTGCCCCAGAGGTGCCGGCATCCCTGCCCCACCCAGCTTTCCCTGCTGGAGTTCCTGCTCTGGCTTCTCTGCGTCTCTCTAGAGCCTCTGTAGGGCTGAATGCCTCCAGAATGAATCAAAGCCCAGGGACAGCATCCTCAGGCCCACCCCCATCACTGCCCAGCTGAATGAGGAGGCGGATGGCTGGGTGGGGCTGAGGTCACCTGGCAGCTTCAGTCCCGGGTCCTGTGACCCCGCAGTCCCTCCCCCATCAGCACCAAAGTGTGCTAGTTTTAACCACTGGATCCCCAGGGAAGTCCCGCCCTGTGCTTTTCATTGACTTCTCAACAACACCTTTCTGTAGCTTCCAAATTTTCTGCCATGAGAATGCAACATTTCCAGAATCAGAAATGAACAGTGAGTGCTGTTTCTACAAGGAGCTGCCCCCTTCCCCTGTCCCAACCCCCCTAGTACTTCCTGAGCCCAGTCCTGGGTCACACCTGGCCAGCCCCCATCTGTCCACCTCTTCCCCCAGCCTGGGGAGCCTCCCACCCCCGCCCCCCGCCCCCTGCCCTGGACCAGCCCAGCCCAGCAGGGTTGCAGGTTTTCCAAGAGTGTTCCCAGGAGTCCCAGGCATTGGAGGTGGGGGCAGGGAGGCTCAGACAGCATGACTGACCACAGGCACAGTGAGGGCAGGGCAGCACCACCTCCCTGCTCTGAGCCAGGCCCCAGGCCCAAGGACCCCCAACTGTGGGGGCCCCATGGGGTCAGGATCCCATTTCTCTTCCCCACTCCCCCACCCTGTGCTACTGGCCCACTCCTCCGCCGTCCCCACGTACCCTGGTGTGGGCTCCAACCCTGGATCCTTTGCCGAGCCCAGGCCCTTTATGCCTGACATTCTGCCTCCAGATGTGCGCTCTCACCTCGCCTCTGCCGGTTGCCTGTGCAGCCCCCCACTGGACACCCTGTGCCCACGTCTGGCAGTAGAGAGGCACCCGGGTGACAAATCATCAAGCTGAAGCTCCAACTGGTCTGGCTTCCTGCTGATTCACACCTCAGCACCTCCCGTGACTGCCTCATCTGGCACAGCTGGCCCCTGGAACAGGTCTGGCAACTCCAGATGACTCCAGGTAATGCTGTGATTGCTGGGAAGGACAGGCAGAAAGCTATCTGATGAGGAGAAAGATAAGGTTGCTGTTCAGTTGCTAAGTCGCTAAGAGTTCGCCTCTTTTTTTCAACCCCATGGACTGCAACTCCTCAGGCTCCTCTGTCCTCCATTATCTCCCAGATATTGCTCAGACTCATGTCCATTGAGTTGGTGATGCCACCCAACCATCTCATCCTCTTGTCCCCTTCTCCTCCTGCCCTCAATCTCTCCCAGCATCAGGGTCTTTTCCAATGAGTCGGCTCTTTGCATCAGGTGGCCAAAGCACTGGAGCTTTAGCTTCAGTCCTTCCAGTGAATATTCAGGGTTGACTTCCTTTAGGATTGACTGGTTTGATCTCCTTGCTGTCTAAGGGACTCTCAAGAGTCTTCTCCAACACCACAGTTTGAAAGCATCAATACTTTGTTGTGGGACCCTGGCAGCCTCCTCCAGGACACCCTCAGCCAACAGAGCTCTTCAAGCCACCAGGTCCCGCACCAGATCCTCATGTCTATGCCTTCATTCCCACCCCGCAGGGCTCCTTCATTTACACTCTCCTCATGTGCCCGACTGGCATCCTCAGGACAGAGGAAGGGGCCCTGGCAGCTGCAGAGAGAGAGTGGATGGGCCAGGGGCCCCTGTGGCCACAGGGTGTCACATCTTGTTCCTCTTTCCCCTTATTCTCCTATTTACTGTGTGACCCTAGGCAAGCTACTTGGGCTTACCTGGTGGCTCAGATGGTAAAGATTCTCCCTACAATGCAGAGACCTGTGTTTGATCCTGGAGTGGGAAAGATCCCCTGGAGAAGGGCATGGCAACCCACTCCAGTATTCTTGTGTTGTAGCCACGCGCTCCAGGAAGTAAACTCACTCAGAAGGACAATGCAGATAGTGAAGTGCAGTTTATTACAGTGGCAGGCCCAAGGCAGAGTCTCCTCTTAGCCAAGGACCCCAACTAGCATTTGTGAGGATCTTTTATACCCATGTGTACGTGTCTAAACCCACCACCCCAAATCACCCGGAACTTACATCAACAAAGGAAAGGTAAATACAATCACAATAATGCCATCATTCAAGTATCATGTGTTCGAACAGTCAATAATCAATAAGCCCAAGGTTACATTCCAAATAGTTAATAGTCGATAAGCCCAAGGTTACTATCAGAAAGTTTATGACCTGTCAGCCAGGGTCTATGACCTGTCAGGAGCCAGGGGTGATTAGTGCATGTTATCTCTTAGGTGTTGAGTATCCTGGATCTAATCTTTCAGATTCTCCTGTCCAGAGGGGGGTCTTATCCCTCCATTGTAATTTCCACAGGCACTAAGCACAGAGTTCAGAGTCCATTAGAGAGGTGCCTGAGCATGATCAGCATGAACAGGCCTGAAATGGAGATAGGGCCCTATGAATTCCTTCTTCACTTGCCTGGAGAATTCCATGGACAGAGGAGCCTGGCGGGCTACAGTCCAGGGGTTACAAAGACACAACCAAGTGACTATACATACAGCCCAGGCAAGTTGCTCAACCACTCTGAGCCTCCTTGAGGTAACAACTGCACTTAGAGGATCTCATGATAAGACGAAAGAGTAGATACAGATACCACGGCTCCTGACACGAAATCAGTGCTCCTAAGTGTTGGCTCCTAAGGTTTCCTCCAGTCTTTCCAGAGCACCTGCTAGGTTCTAGGAAGCAGAAGAATGCACTCAGGCCCCACTGCTAATCCCTCATGTGTGGTTCATCCCTGTCTGCCCTCCACCCCAAAACCTGTCTGCCCTGGAGAGATCAAGATCACTCCATGGCCGAGAGCTGTGGAGAGGAGGTCCAGGCACAGCATGAGAACCAGTTTGCACCCTAGGTGGGGGGTGTGAGGTGCTCCTTGGCTGTGATGGGAACCAGGCCAGTGGGAGCCACACAAGACACCAGAAGGGAAGTCAGGGCTGGCAAGAAACAGTGGAAGAGCAGGGGATGGGGTATGGCGGCTGAGGAGGCCTGCCTCCTGGGAACCGTCACTTCAGGCGGCTAAATTGTATCTCAGTAGAGCTGTTACAGTGAGACGCACCAGGGAATTCTAGTTCGGTGGCTAGGACTCTGTGCTTTCACTGCCAAGGGCATGAGTTCAATCCCTGGTTGGCCAACTAAGGTCCCACAAGCCACAGGGCCAAAAACAAGCAAACAAAAAACTAAACGAACTAAACCACACTGAGCTGAACCAACAATAAGCCTGCATAGCCCACAAGCAAGTGAAAGTATGTTCAGCCCCCACAGCAACTGTGAAACGCAAAGTGAAGCAATGGCAGATGCTCTACAAATGCCTTGGATCAGTTCCGGGGCTGCGCTACCCACCACCACAACAAGGGCGGTGGCTGGAGACAGCGGGGTTACCGCCTCCCCGTCCTGGAGGACAGAGGTCTGAAACCCATGCACTGGGAGGCTCCAGGGGGCGTCCTCCCCTCCCGGGTCTCCTGGGCTTCCCAGGCTCCTCATCTCTGCAGTTACAACAAAACAGAATGTGGCCAGACTCTGCCAAGTGTCCCCAGGGGAATGACATTGTCCCTAGTTCAGAGCCACACCACTAGATGATTTTTGCAAACAGTTCTGTGACTTCCCTGGTGGTCCAGGGGTTAAGACCCATGCTTCCAGTGCAAGGAGGGGGCAGGTTCGATCCCTGGTCGGGGAACTAAGATTCCCACATGCTGTGCTGTGCGGCATGGCAAAGAAAATATTAATTTTTAAAAAATGGTTAAAGAATAATAAAAAAAAGGTCAAAGAATGTAAATAAATAGTTCTCAGGGGGAAGAAAGGCTTAAAAGAAATTCTGCTGCTCCAGAGAAGCAGAGAATGGGTGATGGCTGAGGGGTGGGGTGGGGTAGAGAGGGGAAGTCGGGGATCACGCTGGGTGCTTACAGGAACGATCCTCCTGAAGAAGATGTTGCAGGGGTGGCCCATTTTGATGGGGGGGTGGGACGTTGCAGGGTTTGGGGCAGGGGGGTAGTTCCTGTGTTTTCCAGGAAGTGACCACCTGCTAGGGGAGGGGGAGGAGGGATTGGATGTGACAGATCTAAGGACAGAACAGCAGACTCTAGACCGTGATCTTCCAATGAGACCTGCCAGACTTCTGTCTGCGTGATGTGTGCGTGCGTGCTCAGTCGCATCTGACCGTTTGTGACCCCATGGACTGTAGCCCTCCAGGCTCCTTTGTCCATGGAATTCTCCAGGCAAGAATACCAGAGTGGGTTGCCACGCCTTCCTCCAGGGGATCTTCCTGACTCTGAAATCTAATGCACATTTGCTGTATTGGCAGGCGGGTTTCTTTACCACCCAGCCACCTGGGAGCCCTTAGGCAGAAGCGGGAGTGGGTCCAGTGGCTGGGTGCCCTGTGAAGAGGATCCTTCTTGGGGAGAAAAGAAACAGTAGTGCCCAGGACTCCAGGACCCTGGCCTTCTCAGTGGGACTCAACAGGTTAAGTTGGGGACTGTCAAACTTCCCGTGGGGACCTGAAGATGCCAGGGCCCTGCTCTGGGCTTCTCCCCAGCATGTGTGGGATGAGCCCTGACATCAGCATCTTTACAAGCTTCCAAATGATTATGAATTTCAAATGGATTTCGAAACTGGAACTGGATTCCCTGGAGGGAACAAATGGTTGCTCCCTGGTCATTCCTAGGAAGCTACCCAATAAGTTCTGTGACAGATCCTGGGCCTCTGGCAGCCTCCCTTTTGGCTCTTCCGCAGGGAAGCTCCCCAGCCAGGAACCAACCCTGTCCAGAGTGCTCAGAGTCTCCGTCTCCCCATCCACAGAATGGGGAGAAAACAGCCAACCGTGACACCCATCTCTTGAGGTCACTGGAATGGAAGGTCACTATGGGAGCGGGTTGGATGTTTCCAGAAACTTCAAAGCACCGCAGGCAGTGAGAGGCCTGAGGTGTGGGGGAAGGACAGAAGTCTGTGTGTCCTTTCCAGCCTCAAGGGCCCAGCCAGGTGAGGGTGTGGCCAGGAGCAGAGGCAGGGCCAGAGGTGCCTGCCTGCCCTTCGTATCACCGGGCTGAAGGGACAGCTGGGGGCTATGGTCCCAGGATGGGCTTGAACTGTAGTCTGTGAAAACTGTTTGAGAACCTGGACCCAGAGAAATGCGTGATCTTGAGAGCTCAAGCTCTTCTTAACCACGCTAAACTTCGGGATATGCAGAACACTAGCATCTGGGGTGCAAAGGGTCTTCTTTTTTTCTTTATACCTTCTGTAATATTTCTAGCATACAGAAAACACACAGGATAACACACCATCATTCACACACACACCACCCAGCCTCATCAGATCGTAACATTTGCCATGTGTTTATGACTTTGTGAGCAGCGGGGTCTTTCACTGTCATTGAACATTCCATAGAGTTGGTGGCTCAGATGGTAAAGAATCTGTCTGCAATGCGGGGGACACGGGTTTGATCCCCGGTCTGGGAAGATCCCACATGCCGTGGAGCAGCTAAACCCACAAGCCACAATTACTGAAGCATAGCGCACGTCCAGAGCCATGCTCTGCAACACGAGGGGCCACCGTAATAAGAAGCCCGAGCACCAAACCAAACCATAGCCCCACTTGCCACAGCTGAAGAAAGCCTCCTCACAGCAATGAAGACCTAGTGCAGCCTAAATAAATATTTTTTAAAGAGTAATACAATTTTTATTTGCTGAAGATATGGTTCTACATATAAACAAATTCCAAAGAAGGTGAATTCCCTGGTGGTCCAGTGATTAGGGCTCTACTCTGTCACTGCCAAGAGCCTGGGTTTGATCCCTGGTCAGGGAACTAAAATCCCACAACCCACGTGGTGTGGTAAAAAAACAAAAATCCCAAAGAACACACACACACATACCACTAGAACCAATAAACACATTCGGCCAAGTTACAGGATATAAAATCAACATTCAAAAATCAGCTGTGTTTCTATACGCTAGCAGTGAACAATCTGAGAAGGAAATTTAGAAAACAATTCTATTTACAACATCATCCAAAAGAATAAAACACCTAGGAATAAATTTAACCAAGGAACGGGAGATTTTTTTTACACTGAACTACAAAACACTGCAGAAAAAAATGAAAGAATACATAAATAAGTGGAAAGATATCCCACATTCATGGATTGGAAAACTCAATATTTTTTAAAATATAATTTTCACTTTACTTCTTTCCAGAGGGCAGTTTTTCTTTGGTCATTAAAGACTTAGCTCCCCACTTGGTCTTTGGCAAAGATCACGGGGCAGCACCTCCAGTTCTAAATTGAGGGGGGAGCATTCAGTCCTCCCAGGCTTCACGAGAACGCTCCTGACTACTTTGTTATAACTGGCACAACTCACACAGTACTGTAGTTCCACATACAGCCTGAGAGGCACGTCGGTATGGAAGACATTTGCTTCAGAGACGTCCTTGATGGCCGCAGCCTCTGCTGTGTTTTGAGTGATGAGCTTCTTACCGGTCTTGTCCTTGAGCACACAATGGGTGCAGCTGGTGCCGGGGGTGGGCTGCACACGGCCCCAGCCCTTTTGGCATGACTATTATTCCTCCTTTTTTCTTGGTCACCTTGGAAGTGAGGGCCTGCGAGATGAAAACCTGAATAATGTCGAGTATGGCAATGCTCCTTAGAGTGACCTGTGGTCCAAAGTGATCTCTATCAGAACTAATGTTTTGTAGAAATGGAAAAGCCAATCTTCATATGTAATTGCAATTCTAATCCTCATTTTTCAAATAGCCAAAAATGTATGTAAAAAGAAAAACAAAGTTAGAGGGCTTACAGTTCCTGGTGCGTGAACTTATTACAAACTAGAGTAATCAAAGACATTTTGATGATTGCTTAAGGACTGACAGACCGGTAGCATAGCATCGAGAGTCTAGAAACAAACCCAAATATCTGTGACCAATTGATTTCCAACAAGGATGCCAAGATCGTCCAGTAAGGAAAGAAAGAAAGCAAGAGTACTGAAGTGGGTTGCCATTTCCCTCTCCAGGGAATCTTCCCCACCCAGGGACTGAGCCCAGGTCTCCTGCATTGCAGGCAGATTCCTTACCAACTGAGACATTAGGGAAGCTATGGAAAGAATAGTCTCATTAACAAATGGTGTTGGGCCACCAGGCTAACCACATGCCAAAGAAGTTGAATACCTACTTCACTCCATATTCAGAAATTAACTCATTATGTATCAACAACCTGGCATAGGAGCTAAAACAATAAAACTCTTAGAAAACATAGGAGTGAAACTTCACAGCCTTGGATTTCATAATGAATTCTTTAATATGACACCAAAAGCATGAACAACAAAAGAACAAATAGATAAACTGGGATTTACAAAAATCTAAAACTTTTGTGCATCAAAGGACATTATTAAGAAAGTAACAAAACAACCTCCAGAATGTGAGAAAATATTTGCAATATAATCTGGTAAGGGTTGTGTATCTAGAATATATAAAGAAGTCTCACAACTCAGTAACAAGAAGCAAAAGATCCAATTTAAATATGAGCAAAGTACCTGAATAGCAAAGTATCTATCTCCAAAGAAGATATACAAATGATCAAAAAGCACATGAAAAGATGTCCAATTTCATTGATCATTATGGAATTTCAAATCAAAACCACAATAAGGTACCACTTCATACCCACTGCTGCTGCTGCTGCTGCTAAGTCACTTCAGTCGTGTCCAATTCTGTGCGACCCCACAGATGGCAGCCCACCAGGCTCCCCCGTCCCTGAGATTCTCCAGGCAAAAACACTGCAGTGGGTTGTCATTTCCTTCTCCAATGCATGAAAGTTAAAAGTGAAAGTGAAGTCGCTCAGTTGTGTCCAACTCTTCACTACCACATCCATGGACGGCAGCCTACCAGGCTCCTCCGTCCATGGGATTTTCCAGGCAAGAGTACTGGAGTGGGGTGCCATTGCCTTCTCCGTCATACCCACTATGGTAGCTATAATGAAATGACAGCTACAAAAGAACCATAAAAACAGAAAATAATGAGTCTTGGTAAGAGTGTGTAAGACATTAGAATTTCCGTACGCTTCTGGTGCAGCTGTCAGATGATGCCTCTGCTTTGGAAATGAGTTTGACATTTACTCAGAAAGTTTAGCATAGATACCACATGACCAAGCAATTCCACTCTTAGGAATATACTTCCCCAAATTGAAAACAGGTGTTCAAACAAATATTTGTTCATGAATGTTCATGGAAGCATTATTCACAGCAGCCAAGATGTGGAGACAACCCAAATGTCCATCAGTGGATGAATGGATAAACCAATACAGTGTATCCATACATTGGAATATTATTCCTCCTTAGGAATAAAGCTTTGCTGTGAACCTAAAGCCACTCTAAAAAAGTCTATTTTTTAAAAAATGAAGAACTTACACAGGTGCTACAATATGGATGAAACTTGAAAACATTAGGTTAAGTGGGGGAAAAAAAACAGACATCAAAGGGAACATGTTGAATGATTTGTTTTACATAAAATGTCTAGAAGAGGCAAATCCATAGACAGGAAGCAGAAGGGTGGCTGCCAAGGTCCGGGGGCAGGGCAAACCGGAATGACTGCTTTGTGGGTACAGGATATTCATCATGTGGTAAGGAAAAAGTTTTGAAAGGAGAGAGAGGTGTTGATTACATAATCTGCCAGTGCAAAAAATGCCACTGAACTTTGACATGGTGAGTTTTGTGTCACTCCAATTTCATTTCCGCAAATGTAAAAGTTATCACTCCACCTGCTCATGCTCTTTCTGGTTCTCTTGCTTACTCCGACGAAGCCCTCTGCCTACAGAAAGGCCCACATGGCAGAAACTGAAGGCAGCCTCCGACAACAGCCCACGAGGAGCTGAGACCCTCAGCGTGACAGCCTCCAGGGAACCACAGGAGGAACCGGGGGAGGGAGCTTGGAAGTGGGTCCTTTCCCATCGGAGCCCCGAGATGACTGGAATTCTGGCTGATGCCTTGGCTGTAGTCTTATAATCTCAGTCCAGGAGAGCTGCCATAGGCATTCCTGCTCAAAGAGCAGGAAAACAGCAGGCACAGTGGACCGGGCTGGTCTAAAGCAGTTCTGAAATCCAGCCAGGAACATGTGGGACATTCTTTAATTGGATTCCAAGGTTTGGGAAGACGTTTCCAAGGTTCATGGCTCTGATCTCTGGGTGCTGGTGGTCTGAGTCTTTCCTTTGTCGTAAAAGGGAGCACGAGCGGTTTCCTCAGTTGGCTCCTGCCTGTAGCATCTGGCGGCCTGGCAGGGGGTATTCGACGGCCTCTTTTCCTTTTGTACTGTCTCTGTCTTTTCGGTCCAAGCCGGCGAATGCTCTCATAAACCTTGTGGGAATTCTGTGACTCTCGCAAGGTGTACCCACAGGTCTTTCTGGAGCAGGTCCCGCTCTCTGATTGGACGGCACCACTGACTCAACGGACACCAGTCTGAGCTAACTCTGGGGACGGGGAGCCTGGCATGCTGCAGTCCATGGGGTCGCAGAGGATCGGACCGGGCTGAGCAACTGAACAACAGGAAGTCGTGAACCCCAGCTGAGCTCCCCAGGTTACACGAGCAGCCCAGCTGTGGCATGAAACCTATGCCCACAGGCCGTCAGTCACATGTAGCCCAGAATCCAGGTGTGATATTTTATTGACAACGCTTTCCACGTAAATGTCCAAATGGCGTTTTTTTTTTTTTTTCCAGTTGTGCCACATGGCTTGTGGAATCTTAGTTCCCCGACCAGGGATTGAACCCAGGCCCTCAGCAGTGAACACTTGTTGTCCTAACCACTGGGACACCGGAGAAATTCCCTGCACTTGTGTCTTGGGTCAGGAAAGTGGGCCACAGAAGCCGCCTTGCTACAGTAAAGATGACATCTTTAGGGTAAAGTCAGACCTGGGTCTTCCTGCATAGTCTCAACTCCTCCCCACTCCCACCCCTACCCTTGGTCCCTTGCCCAGGACCGTGATCCTCTGGGAGGCCATTCTTGTCCCAGAGTCATTATCACTTTGGATTCCCCTAGGAAATGGCAACCCAATCCAGTATGTTTGCTTGGAGAATCCCATGGACAGAGGAGCCTGGTGGGCTACAGTCCGTGGGGTTGCAAAGAGTTGAACACGAACATGACTCGGGTTCGATTTCTGTGAAGATCCCCTGGAGAAAGAAATGGCAACCCACTCCAATAATCTTGCCTGCAAAATCCCATGGACAGAGGAGCCTGGCAGACTACAGTCCATGGGGTCGCAGGAGAGTCAGATACGACGCAATGATTTGATAACAATAACCACTGTGACTTACTAACTGGCTGTGTGCATGAAAGGATTTGTGGTGTCATCTAATGCTGAAATTGTGAACCACTTGAACCTGTTAATTTGCTCAGAGGGGGGAGATGTCCACGTTTTAGACAATTTAAAATACCCTCTGTACCCTTGTGAGTCTCCTACAGGCTCTGGGGACCTTGGTGCCACCATGGATACAGTTTACAGAGGAGGAAACTGTGGCCCAGACAGGCTGACCCCCTGCCTGAGGTCAAGAGCCTGGCTCCAGGGCTCACTGAGGCCCCTGGAACCAACTGAGGGCTGCGGGAGGCAGAGGAGAGAGGGCCATAGTGGCTGGAAGAAGCTAGGAGATGGAGGCTGAAGTGGGTGTGGACAAGGGTCTGGGAGTCAGCCAGGGGTGGATGTGGAGCGAGGAGGAATGCTTTGGCTCCAGCATTGGTGGTACTGATCTCCTAGGGTGCGGCTGGGGCTCCAGGACCCTCCTGTGGCCCCCTTGCCTCTTCTCACAGTGGGATTTCAGTTCCCTCTCCCCACAGTGGTGGGTGACCTCGGGGGACAGGGGTCTGTCTTTCCCGTCAGGGTCTGCATCCCTCATGGACATCACAGCGTAGGCTGTCACCCTGGAAGATCAGCAGCCAAGTTTAGCTGGGCTCAGACATCAATGCCCCAGGCCCAAACTGGACACAGGGTGACCTGCACACGGCTCAGAAATGGACTTGGCCCCAAAAGGAGTCCCTTGGGGAGCTGTGGGCAGAAGCGCCCAAGGGGTAAGGAAAGGATGGGGGGTGAGGCAGGAGGGCTGGGGATGCTAGAAGAGAGGGCAGCGGGACCCGGGCTGCAGGACTCCATCCCTTCCTCTGGGCCATCCGGGGGCTGGCTGCTCCCATCACACTTCCCTGAGGTCCCTATTGATGACCCCCAGGCACCTCTTTGTCCTGAGTGGGTGAGGTGGAACCGGCAAAGGCCAGTGGGCATGGGGAGGGGATTGAGGACAGCCTGGTGAGTGGGACTTAGGGGACCCTCCCTCCCCAACCTCAGTTCAAGGCAGGCGACCCCAGTGCCCTAGACCCCAGTGCCCTAGTGGCTGAGTCACCCGGCCACACACCCCGGGCCATCTCCGTTCACCCACCACACGCTTCCCAATCAGGACAACACAAAAATCTCTTTATTGACCATTTTCTTAAAGTCGTACATCTTGGCGGCCGGGCGGATGGGATGTGCAAAGCGGGCGACAACATCGACCGGCCCAGGCCTGGACCGAGAGCCGAGGCGGGACTGCGGGGGCGGGGAGGGGGTCGCGGACAGCCGGCCCCTAAAGTGGGAGGAGGGTTTCCGCTGTGCGGTCTCTTGAACCCTCGGCCTGGCGCCCAGCCCGCCTTGGAAGAGGCTGCGGGGAGGATCCCAAGCTCCAGGTGGCCTGGCTCTGCGAGGGGCGTTCCTGAATCCAGGGTGGGGCGCGCAGAGCGTCCTTCCTGAAATTGGCGCGGAATCAGAGGGGCCCGGACCTGAGACGCGTTAAACCGAGACCGGTGACCACGCTTGGCCCCTCACTGCTCCTCCGGCCCATCGCCTCCCTGCGCCTGTTCGTAGGGACAGGGCCGGCGGCAGAGACCGGCTGGTTCCGGGCCGGGTCGTGGCCCCGAAGGCGGCGCCTCCTCCTCCGCACTGTCCCCCCGGCCACCGCCTCCGCCGCCACCGCGCTCGCCCTCCGCGTCGCTCTCATCCGAGTTGTCCTCCTCCAGGTAGCGGTAGCCGCGCACCTTGTGCTGGGGCCGCGGGATGCGGGGCTGGCGCGGGACCACGCCCCGCCGCAGCTTCTGCTCCATCCACAGGTACGAGGCCGCAGCCGCCACCAGCGTCCCCAGCAGCACCGTCAGCTTAGCCTGGGCAAATAGGGGGAGAATGCAGGGGACCCGCGGGGCGCCGGTCCTGTGCCCTCCCGGCCCAGCCCCCAGCCTGGATAGGCACCCCGCATCTCCTCTGCTGCCCTTCCCTCCTCCTGGGGTCCAGCCAAGCTTCCTGGGTACCATCCTGCCGGCAAGGCCCAAACCGCAGCTCTGTCCCTTATGGTCAGCATACTTCTCAGGGCCTCGGTTTCCCTTACTGTAATGATAATCCTTTTGCCTCCCCAGAGAGATGTGAAGGGAGGCTTGGCCCACCTTGACAGGGCTTTGATTATGCTGTCCCTTACGTGTGAGGACTATTAGTGACACTTGTTACAGGGTTTGACTGTAACAAGCAGTCAGAAATAATTTTACATCATAAGGCAGTACATTCACACATATTCACAGGCATACTCCCTGCTATTCCCTATTCTATTTCATTAAAAACAAAAAAAAGTTGGCCAGAGATTTCCCTGATAGTCCAGTGGCTAAGACTCTGTGCTCCCCATGCAAGAGGCCCAGGTTCAATCTCTGGCCAGGAAACTAGATCCTACATGCTCCAACTAAGATCCTGTGTACTGCAATTAAAACCCAGTGCAGCCAAATAAATAAATTATTTAAAAAAAAATTTTTTTTAAGTTGGCCAGGACCCTTGAGAGTCAAGAAGGAAGAGAGACTTTCAGCATCCAGCTCAGAGCCCAGCATCTAGTGAACAAGTGGCCAAACAACCCACAAGGCAGCTGGGACATGCCCACAAAGAGAGGACAAACTATGAACCCTTTCAGACACAGGTAAACCGAGGCTGGCAGGAGATGAAGCAGTAACAAGCCAGCGATGGGTGTGGGGCCCACCAGTGGGCTTTGCCCAGGGCCTGGCCCTTGGACAGGGATGCCTTTCTGGGTCTGTGAGGCCAGGGTGGGCACTCAAAAGTATCTGTTGTCTAGGGTGTCGAGTAGGGAGGGCCCTCACCTTCATGGGCAGGCTTGAGCCCAAGTAGACGGTGAAGATGGCCACAGCCTGCCACCAGTGATAGATGGTGAAGATGAAGTCTTGCCTCTCCTTGTCCTCATACAGGATTCCCAGGAGTGCTGCGTACAGGGCAGGGCAGAGAGGGGAGAGGGGCCTGCTGGGGCCCAGAGCTGCGGTTCCCCCTTTGGGGACCCCCGGATGCCCTGCACTGGTCCCAACCCTTGGCAAGAGCGCTTACAAAACTGTTGTAAACCGGTCCTGGCTTGCCCCCTAGTGGTTCGTTGTTGTTTAGTCGCTCAGTCGTGTCCGACTGCGATTCCATGGACTCCAGGCTTCGCTCTCCTTCACTATCTCCCGGAGTTTGCTAAAACTCATGTCCATTGAGTCAGTGATGCTAAATAACCATTTCATCTGTTGACCCCTTCTCCTTTTGCCTTCAATCCTTCCCAGCATCAGGGACTTTTCCAATGAGCCCCCTAATGGATATACTCTGGTTATTACTGTGGGATGCAATGGACCTGCTCTGGGGCACAGACCTTGATATGTTTCCAGTGTTCTGAAAACTGTGCCAAGGTGGACCCTGCCCCTTAGTATGAAATAAGGCCTCCCCAGTGTTTTTTTTTTTAACATGGTCCCTAAGAGGTGTCCAATAACTCTGGCCACCTGATGCAAAGAACTGACTCATTGGAAAAGACCCTGATGCTGGGAAAGATCGAAGGCGGGAGGAGAAGGGGACGACAGAGGATGAGATGCTTGGATGGCAGCACTGACTCGATGGACATGAGTTTGAGTAAACTCCAGGAGTTGGTGATGGACAGGGAAGCCTGGTGGGCTACAGTTCATGGGTTCGCAAAGAGTCAGACACGACTGAGCAACTGAACTGAACTGAACTGAAGAGGTGTCCACAGAGCCCTATACTCAGCTCACGGAACCACACAATGTCATCCTGAATCCCATGCCTACCCTGGGAGTCGACAGGATGTCTATGCAGGTGACTCCATACCTGCTTTGAGGGTGTCCACAGCCCCCATCTGTCCCTGCAGTGTCCACAGGACTTCCCCCCCCCGCCAAAAGTGTGCATAGGGATCCCCACCTGCCCCCACCAAGTGCGCAGGCCCCATGACAGCCCTCCAGGGTGTCCATCGACCCTAAGTCTGTCCCTGGGATGTCTGTGCTCCCCACAACTGCCCCGAGGGGCCACTGGATCCCCTGTCCAGCTACCCAGGGCTCATGGCCATACTCACTGCTGATCCCAGTCTTGTTGAGGGCACTGCCCACACCCCAGAGCACGGCTACTGTGTAGAGGATCCAGATGTGCTGCAGGGTCCGGGGCTTGGGGGCCCAGAAGAAGAGGCTGAGAGTGAGCAGCAGGTGCAGTCCAGCCCCGGCCAGCAGGGGCACTGGGCGTGGCAGCCACAGCCCCAGCAGGCCCAGGGCTGAGGAGGCCGAGGCGCCCAGGCTATAAGCCACGAGGAGGTACGCCAGGCGCTCCAGCCCCACTGAGCACACACCGTAGCCCTAGGGGGGACAGGGGTGAGGTTGGAGGTCAGCTGGCCCAGGCTCTTTGACTCACGTCAGGCCACATCCTGCCCTCTCAATGGCCACCACAGGGCTAACTTCCTCCAAAGCTTGTGGGAAGGTTCCTTAGGGACTGACCATGAGAAAATGCTTGGACAGTGGCCCCGGACACCAAGGTTGGAAGCCGCGTGGAACCAAACACTTTCTGGGCACGATTCCGTCTCAGCTGGAAGTGAGTCATTAGACACTTCACAAATGAGGAAGCAGGCTGGGAGAGGTGAAAATAACTTTCCCAAGGTACACGGGGATTGGGGGAGAGAGGCAAAAGGGGGGGGCGGATATCTGGGCCTACGATTGTCCCTCGGTGTCTGCGGGGGGTTGGCTCCAGGACTCTCTGTGGACACCCTCTGTGGATGCTCAAGTCTATTCTATAAAATGGGGTAGGACTGTGGGCCCTCTGGATTTGTGAATGCGGAGGGCCAACTGTACTTGTATTACACATACTTATAAATTCGAAACATGAAAAGACCCTGATGCTGGGAAAGACTGAAGGCAGGAGAAGGGGATGACAGAGGATGAGATGGTTAGATGGCATTAGATGGCATCACCGACTCAGTGGACATGAGTTTGGGTAAACTCCGGGAGTTGGCGATGGACAGGGAGGCCTGGCGTGCTGCAGTCCGTGGGGTCACAAAGAGTCGGACACGACTGAGTGACTGAACTGAGCTGAACTGATAAATTCGAAACTTATTCGTTGTTTATCCAAAACTCAAATTTAACGGGATGTCGTGGACTTTATCTGGCTTTACCCTCTGCAGGCTGCACTTACCAGGGCAAGACCAGTGCAGGCAAAGAGCACCTCGAAGCCGCTGTAGATGAAAAACGGCACGAGGTGGCGCAGGCGGAAGTCGCGCACGTGCTTGAAGGGCAGCTGGAAGATGTTGCCCCAGCCCACGCTGCGCAGGTCGATCTCCTCCGTGGGCCGGTATGCGGCTCCGCACAGGCCCAGCACCTGCGGACCCGGCGGTGAGGGAGGGCAGCCGGGAGCCATGGCCCCGCCCCTTGAACTCGGGCCCGCCCCTCAGCTCTAGCCCCGCCCCCGGCAGATCCCAGGCCGGGCCTCCCGGCCCCGCCCCCAGGCTGAAGCCACACCTCGGACCCCCGGCCCGCCCCCCGCACCCCCACCCCCGGTTCCGCCCGGTGTCGCAGCCAGTCCTCCAGGACCCTGTCTCCAGCTCGACCCCGAATCTGGCCTGGACCCTCTCTCACTGGCCTCTGGTATTCCAACTCCTCTCTCAGTCCACAGGCATCGGCCACGCCTCCGAGCCTCAAGCCCAGTGCGTGGGCTCAGGTCCCCTCCCGAGGACTCAGCCCTGACTCCGGACTCCGACGAAGCAGCCCCTCTCCCCGCCACACCCCCACCCCGGGCCGCACCAGCAGCATGGCCAGGAAGGCCACCGCCATGAGCACGCTCTCCACCACAATGAGGTTTCGGCTCCGCGGTAGCGTTCGCAGAACCGTCTTGTTGAAGCCGAGGAGGATGCCCTGGCTGTTAGTGCCTGAGAAAGGAGGGGGGGGCATCGTGAGGCAGGGAGCAGGGCACACTGGCAACTCAGCCATAAAGAAATGGGACCAAGCAGATGGGTGAGGGGGGGGTTAGAAGGGGTGGCTGAGGACCCGTGCCTGCAAAGGCAGGGTTCCTTTGGAAAGCACTTTGGAGGTGAGGGCCAAGGGGGCTGAAAGTACCTCTCCCCAGGTTGCCAGCCCACCTCCCACCTCCATACATCTCCCTGCATTGAGGATATACTTGATCCTGAGAGATTCCACAGGCAGCCTCAGCCCAGATGGCACCTCCTCTAGGCAGCCTTCCCTGATGCACCCACCAGGCTGTGTCAGATGTCCTAAGGACAAGGCCCCTTGCTTTTCCCGATCACTAGAGCTGTGACAGCAGGCTCTCAGCTCTGGATCCTGTGAGCGAGGGCATCTTTTCTTCCCTTGAGGGCCCAGTGTCTGCTGGGTGACTCAGTGGGGGAGGCAAGCAGACCTTAGGGAACCCACTCCCATTGAGCACTAACCGCAGTTCTGCACGTTGAACAGCGTGTGGTTCAGGTCATACAGGTAGTGGTTCAGGAAGTAGATCATGGGCAGCTGGGCACAGGCGAAGCTCAGCTGTGGGCAGGAGGGTGGTGTGAGTCAGGTGTGGGGCACAGAACCACGTGGAGAGCACAGGCACCATCTGGGAGGGGTCTGGGCATAGCCTTGGGAGGACAGGGGCCCTCCCACCTCTGGGGAGCAGTCCGGTGGTGGGGGGTGCCTGATACAGGAGGACTTCCTCCTGGTCAACACCATGGACAGTGAGGTAATGAGGTCTCTGTCGCTAGAGGTAAGTAAGCAAGGATTGGCCTAAGAAAGGGCAGTGGACTAGAGGGCTGGAAAAACTGTGGGATGGGCTGCAATATGTGATTCTGGGCCTGGAATAGCCTGCCCCCAGGGTCCCCAGGCATGGCACTCACGTGGAAGAAGCTGTAGAAGATGGCTTGGAAGACCAGGAGGTAGGGTGCATGGGAGCCCCGCGGTGGGCGCTGCTGGGGGCCCTGCTCATCCTGCTCCTTGTAGTGGGAGTACTCGTAGTATTTCTGGGCCATCCTGGACCACAAAGGAGAGAAGGCTCTTCCCCAGCCCTACATCGGCCAGATGCCTCACTTTCTGTACCCAGGCATATGTGCTCCCTGGCCTGTGTCCCACCAATGGAGAAACTGAGGCCCAGAGGGCAAATAAGGCTGGTCTAAGGTCCCCCAGCTGAGGTGGGCAATACAGCTCTGTTGGGTCCCCGGTCTTCCACCCTGCTGTCCACCAGACTCACCTGGTGATGTAGTTGCCCATGGAGGCCCAGAGAGGCACAATGGCCATGCCCAGGGCCACGGCTGAGGGCACGAGTGTGTAGTAGCGCTCCCAGTAGTTGGTGGAGACAAAGAGGGCATAGATGCCCACAGCCAGGAACATCATCCACTTGGTGCCAAAAAACCTGCAGGGGGTAGGAAGGATGCTGGCACCACGGGCTATCCAGACGGCTGTGGCCCCAAACCACGGGGGCCACAACTCTGGGTCCCAGCTCCTGAGGCTGGGTGAGGTGGGAAGAGCCCCCGGGCCTTGGAATTGAGGGACCTAAACTAGAGTCTCGGAGATTCGGACTTGCTGGTGGCCTCAGGTGAGCCACTGGAACCGCACAGATGTAACGTGTGCCGTGCCCCAGCCGCGAGCTTCTCATGGCCACTGCAGGGATGGAGGAGATAAAGTGGGGAGGGGGTATCAGCAGACCGTGGCCCGTGGACACAAGAAGCCCTCAGCCCTCAACTGGGCTGATTACCCAGGCCCCTCCTCTACCCATGGGCAGTGACTGCAGGACCCAAGCAAATATCCGAGGAGCTTGTCCCAGGAAACTGGGTGGAGGAAAACTGAGGGCCAGGGGGAGAGCCCTGGCGCCCTGTCCCCTCTGCACTTTGCCCTTTCAGTCCAGCGTGGTCAGCTGGGAAATTTCCTCTTCACTGGCTCCTAGAACAGCCTCACTGGCTCTTGGAAAATGTTACACCATCTTAGAAAGGGGTTGACAAATGACAGGATAAAGGCCCATTCAGGGCGTGGAGGCTGATCAGGTTAGAAACCACCCCTCTGATCTTGGGATTAGCTTTGTTTTGGTTTTTGTTTGTTTGTTTTGAGTATTTGTGCTCATTATTTCCTTTGTCTGAGTTTCCAACAAGCTCAAAGTTCAGTGACTCTGGTTTTTTGATACAATCGCTTTCTCTTCTACAACAGGGTCCTGGTTCTTCTTTTTTTAATTGGAGTATACTCACTTGTGAAGAGATTAAGAAGACGTGGCAAGAATACACAGAACTATACAAAAAAGGTCTTAATGACCTAGATAACCACAGTCATGTGGTCACACACCTAGGATCAAACTGCTGCTGCTGCTGCTGCTAAGTTGCTTCAGTCGTGTCCGACTCTGTGCAACCCCATAGATGGCAGCCCACTAGGCTCCGCTGTCCCTGGGATTCTCCAGGTGAGAACACTGGAGTGGGTTGCCATTTCCTCCTCCAATGCATGAAAGAGAAAAGTGAAAGTGAAGTCGCTCAGTCATGTCCGACTCTTTGAGACCCCATGGACTGCAGCCCACCAGGCTCCTCCGTCCATGGGATTTCCAGGCAAGAGTACTGGAGTGGGGTGCCATTGCCTTCTCTGAGGATCAAACTAGTCAATCCTAAAGGAAATCAACCCTGAATATTCATTGAAAGGACTGATGCTGAAGCTGAAGCTCCAATACTTTAGCCACCTGATGCGAAAAAGTCGACTCATTGGAAAAGACCCTCATGTTGGGAAAGATTGAGGGCAGGATAAGGGGGTGGGCAACAGAGGATGAGATGGTTGGATGGCATCTCTGACCCAATGGATATGAGTTTGAGTAAGCTCTGGGAGTTGGTGATGGACAGGGAAGCCTGGCATGCTGCAGTCTACAGGGTCACAAAGAATCGGACATGACTGAGTGACTGAACTGGACTAAACAGACAAGCAGCCTTCTCTGACCTATTTGGGGAAGGGCACTGAAACTGCACTGTACATTTTGAAACTGCAAAAAGTAAATATACTAACACTCATTGCTGATGAGGCTGTAGTAGTTTTAAAAATGACACAGTCAGTGCTCAGGCAGGTGGTACAGTCCTTCGGAAAGTCGGTCTGGGAGTATGGGGTTGGGGAAAGCATGGGGGTTCCGAGTCACTCTGCCTGGGTTTAAACTTTCAGTGTGCACTTCTGCCTGTGGAAATGGGCTTGATCTCTTGGTCTCCCTGTGTCTAAGATCAGAGCATCCACCTTGGATTGTAGGGAATGCGATATGCTTACAAAGTGCCCAGCACAAAGGAAAGGAAAGGCGGTCGCTGTGAATAATAGTGAGAGGTTCCAAGAGCCACAGAGCCTTTTATACCCTTCTGACCTAGTCAGGGCAGTTCTGAAAGTTTATCCTAGGAGGTTTTCTTCCTTCCTTTCTTTCTGTCTCAGCCTCTCTCTCTCCCTCATCCCCTCTCTCTCTTTAATTTTAAGACAAGGAAACAGCCCAGAAGCCTGGGGCCGGGGCGGGGGGG
>ML664188.1:1443848-1548849 GCA_007570785.1 Antilocapra americana | reverse complement strand
TGCTGGTTAGGTTCTTGTGGAGGGCCCGACAGCCCTAGATGCCAATAAGGCTCAGCTCTGGAGTAGACCCCCCCAGAGCACCCGCCCAACTATGCCCTTTGCACTGAGTGATGTCCCTCAACACTGCCACTGCTGATGGGTCCTGGGGTGTGTCCCTGGGCTTTGTTAGCTGATCAGATTCTTTCCAGAAATGCCACAGCCCTGACCTCATAAGGTCATTGTGGCTCCAGGCCACAAAGCAGGGCACAAGAATGATGCCACGTAGGGTATGGGCAAGCTAAGGGAAGGAGCCGGCACAAATTTCTGTTGCTTGAGACCCACAGTTTCCAGGGGCAAAGCTCTTGTTTCTTCCCCAAACCTGGGTTTCACCCCTTCTCTCTCACCCCTCCAGGTCAGCAAGGCCTCTCCCCACCCCTCAGGAACACCAGGGCAGCTGGAGACCCCAATGTCCAAAAACCCTTGCACCCCTTCAAGGTCGGAGTGGGGGCAGTCCAGCCCCGGCAGGGACGTGGCCCGGCGCACCTGATGAGCACGGGCGTGTAGAGCAGGGCGGCGATGGGCGTCACGTTGATACCCATCAGCATCTTGCTGTCGATGTCGGGCAGCCCCATGTTGCCGTACTTCACCTCGCGGTAGGTCTCGTCATAGTGCAGGATCAGCTGCATCTGCAGGAGGCCTGGGGGGCAGGGAGCGGGCATGGAGGGGACCGCCTGGCTCTGGGGGCAACCAAGCAGAGGCGGGAACGCAAAGCCCCCGCAGGGAGCTCCGGGCACCAAACGGATCCCTAACTCCAATGCCCAGGAGGACAGCGGGGAGGCCCAGGTCCCACCTGCCAGTGGCAACCACAGTGACTTGAATCTAGACCCCCTGGCCTGCATTGCTCTGCAGGACTTTCGGACCCCAGCGCCCCCGTGCCCCGCCCCGAGGATGGCCGCAGACCCGCCCAGGGCGCCCAGCGCACCGCCCACACACTCTCGAGGGCCTAGGCTGGCCCCCCCTGGTGACGCCCCCACTGAGGGGGCGCCGCAGCTGCATCTGCGAGGGCGCAGATCGAGAAGTGAAAGAGGAAGGGAGGCAGAGGTTTCTCTTTCCCAGAGAAACCTCAGGTCCGGAGACGGAGACGAGGAGGGGGGAGCCTTGGGTCCCCGCGCGGAGCCTCCTCGCCGGCCCGAGGCCCAGCGGCCCCCGGCGGGGCGCGCCGCCGGCCACCTACCCAGGTAGACGCCGTAGGTGAGCATGCCGCCGGCGCTGGCCGCCAGCACGTTCTTGAGCACGCCGAGCCTCTTGCGGCGGTAGTAGCGGCGCTCCTCTTCCTCCTCGTTGTAGTTGGGGTACGCGCCCACCAGCTCGTCCAGCTGCGGGGCACCACAGCCGCTCGCCAGGGCGCAGCCCGGCCGCTCCCCCGTCCAGCCCCGCCGCCCCCGGCCCCCGGGGCCGCATCCCACTCCGGCCTGGGGAGACCCGGCCCTCCCGGTCCCCGCGCCCCGAAGCCATCGGCGTCCCCGCTCACCGGGGCCTCGGGCCCGTCGGGGACCCCGAGCCGGTCCTCATCGCCCTGCGGCCCCGCGGCCCCCGCCACGGGGTAGAGCGGCGGCTCCGCCTCCATGGCGCGACCCGCGGGAGGACTCGCCGGGGAGTCCAGGCAGGGGGCCGGCACTTCCTCCTGGCGCTGGGACCTGCCGCGCCCGCCCCCGGGCCACCGCCTCCTCTAGGGGAGGCCCTGAGCGGCTGGGGGCGTGCCCGCCGTGTGTTGTGCGTGTGTGTGTGTGTGTGTGTGTGTGCGCGCGCGCGCGTGTGTCTGTTTCTATGTGTTTGCGTGTCTGTGTGTCTGCATGTCTGTGTGTGTGTCTGCGCGTCTGTGTGAGTAGGGAGCACCCATGTGTCCCTCAGTGGCCTCAGGGATGGGAGGTGCTAGTTCGAATCCCCACTTTGCCACTTACCTGTGTTGAGACTCTGGAGGTTAACTCCACTTCTCTGTGCCTCAGTTTCCTCACCTGTAAACCAGGGATTAAAAGCAGAGACATTACTTTGCCAACAAAGGCCTGTCTAGTCAAAGCTACGGTTTTTCCAGTAGTCCTGTATGGATATGAGAGTTGGACATAAAGAAGGCTGAGCAGGGAAGAATTGATGCTTTTGAACTGTGGTGCTGGAGAAGACTCCTGAGAGTCCCTTGGACTGCAAGGAGGTCAAACCAGTCCATCCTAAAGAAAATCAGTCCTGGATACTCATTGGAAGGACTGATGCTGAAGCTGAAGCGCCAATACTTTGGCCACCTGATGGGAAGAACTGACTCATTAGAAAAGACCCTGATGCTGGGCAAGATTGAAGGCAGGAGGAGAAGGGGACGACAGAGGATGAGATGGTTGGATGGCATCACCGACTCAATGGACATGAATTTGAGCAAGTTCCGAGAGTTGGTGAACGACCAGGAAGCTTGGCATGTTGCAATCCATGTGGTTGCAAAGAGTCAGACACGGCTGAGTGACTGAACCAACAACAAACCAGGGATACTCAACTCAAAGGGCTCAAAGGGCTGTTTCGGGATTGCTGGGTTAATGCAAAGCCTTAGGAGCACGCCAGGCCCATAGTGAGCTCCCCTCAGCCTTCGCACTGCCATCCCTATCCCACCTCCATGCCCCATCTGGTGTGTCTGCAGTCAGCAAAGAGCACCCCGAGGATTCCCTGGTGGCTCAGTTGGTAGAGAATCTTCCTGCAGGAGACCAGGGTTCAATTCTTGGGTCAGGAAGATCCCTTGGAATCTTGGCAATGGCAAGGAAATGGCAACCCAATCCAGTATTCTTGCCTGGAAAAATTCCATGGACAGAGGAGCCTGGTGGGCTACTGTCCATGGGGTCTCAAAGAGTCGGTCATGACTGAGCGACTAACACTTCACTTCAAAGAGTCCTCACAGAACCCAGGGGAGGCTACCAACACAGGACTTGGCAGCCCACGCCCACCTCCCACTCACCTTGAGCTTCTTTTTGCAGGGTCATTGGGAGACAGAGGTTGTGGGGGCTGCTGGACTGCAGTGGGGTGACCACCCCCAGCACCACACTGCAGCAGGGTTCAGAGCCTCCTGCCCCCTTCTGACTGGACACAGGGTCTGGGGCTTCAGTGAGAGCCCAGGAAATTTCTGCTTTGCTGGAGGTGACACTCCACAGTTCTGGGTATCTGCCTGGTTAGAAATACCTGGGAAGCTTTTAAAATTATTGGTTCCAGGATAGTCTCTTCAACAGATGTTGTTGGGAAAACTGGATAACCACATGCTCAAAATGAAATTGGACCTCTCTCTGAAGGTACTCACAGAAATTAACTTGAAATGGATCAAAGACATTTTGTTGTTCAGTTGCTCAGTCACATCTGACTCTTTGCAACTCCATGGACTGCAGCACGCCAGGCTTCCCTGTCCATCACCATCTCCCAGAGTTTACTCAAACTCATGTCCATTGAGTCGATGATGCCATCCAACCACTTCATCCTCTGCCACCCTCTTCTCCTCTTGCCTTCAGTCTTGCTCAGGACCAGGGTATTTTCCAACGAGCCGACTCTTCACATCAGGTGGCCAAAGTATTGGAGTTTCAGCTTCAGCTCAGTCCTTCCAATGAATATTCAGGGTTGATTTCCTTTAGGATAGACTGGTTTGACTTCCTTGCTGTCCAAGGGACTCTCAAGAGTCTTCTCCAGCACCACAGTTCAAAGGCATCAGTTCTTTGGCTCTCAGCCTTTTTTATTGTCCAGCTCTCGCATCCATACATGACTACTGGAAAAACCATAGCTTTGACTATATGGGTATTTGTAGGCAAAGACACATACTACCTAATAATCTAATACCTAATAAAACTCCTAGAAGAATATGTAATAGCTCCTGAGAGTCATGTACACACTTCTATATTCAAAATAGATAACCAACAAGGACCTATGGTATACCACATGGAACTCCATTTAATGTTATATGCCAGCCTGGATGGGAGTGAGGTTGGGGGAGAAAAGATACTGTGTAAGTAAGGCTGAGTTGCTTAGTTGTTCACCTGAAACTACCACAACACTGTTAATCGTCTATATCCCCAACACAAAACAAAAAGTTTAAAGCTTGAAAAAGAAATAGTAGATTCTCAATATGGGTCTTGTAATGATGTCTCAGTTATGACATCAAAAGCACAAACAACAAAAGAAAAAAAATCAACAGGTAGGATTATATCAACTTAAAAGTTTCTACACCTGATGCAAAGAACTGACTCATTAGGAAAGACCCTGATGCTGGGAAAGATTGAGTCTGGAGGAGAAGGGGACAACGGAGGATGAGATGGTTGGATGGCATCACCAACTCAATGGACAGGAGTTTGAGTAGGCTCTGGGAGTTGGTGATGGACAGGAAACCTGGTGTGCTGCAGTCCATGGAGTTGCAAAGAGTTGGACAGGACTGAGCGACTGAACTGAACTAAACACTACAAAAGAAATAATTAAAATAAAAAGGCACATTATAAGACTACCTTGGTGATCCAGTGGTTAACAGTCCTCCTGCCAATGCAGGGGACACAGTCTTGATCCCTGGTCCAGGAAGGTCCCATGTGCTGAGGAGGCAGCTAAGCCTGAGTGCCACCACTACCGAAACCTGTGCTTGCCTTGTCCAGAGCCCGTGCTCTGAAATAAGAGGAGCCACCACAAGGAGAGGGCTTCCCTTGTGGCTCAGCTGGTAAAGAATCCGCCTGCGATGCAGGAGACCTGGGTTCTATCCCTGGTTGGGAGGATCCCCTGGAGAAGGGAAAGGCTACTCACTCCAGTATTCTGGCCTGGAGAATTCCACGGACTGTATAGTCCATGGGGTCGCAAAGAGTTGGACACCACTGAGCGACTTTCACTTTCTCTTTCACCACAAGGAGAAGCCTGTGCACCACAACTCAGAGAGTAGCTCCAGCCCACTGCAACTAGAGAAAGCCCATGCACAGCAACAAAGACCCAGCGCAGCCAAAACAATAAAATAAATCAATTAATGATAAAAAGGCAGCCTATGGAATGTGGGAGAATTATTTCAAACCATGCATCTGATAAGGGGTTCATATCCATAATTCATAAAGAACTCACACAACACAATAACAGCAACAACAAAAGCCGACTTAAACACGGGTAGAGGAGACTTCCCTGGCAGTCCAGTGGCTAAAGCCTCCGTGCTTGGAATGCAGAAGGTCCAGGTTCAATCCCTGCTCAGGGAACTAAGATCCTATATGCCTCGAGGGCAAAAGAAAAAATGAGAAGCTAAATGGACTTTTTATTTTTTTTCTGAAGAAGGCATACAAATGGCCAGCAACACAAAAAGGTGCTCTGTAGATGAAGAATGTCACCTGCCATATCAGTAAATAAAGGATGCTGCTGCCCTCAGTCACTGCAGTGGCCCCCAACTGTGCTCCCCGAGGAGAGTCAGGATGGGGAAAAGGATGCTGGCCCTAGATAGTTCAGGTGTGTATCTTAGCGATAAGCCTAGATTCTTGCTTCCCATACCTATAAAAGCACTAAATTCCTTAACTTTGGCATATCTGATTTTCTTTCATTATTGTAACAGTAATATTTTGATGTTCCTGCTACGTGGTTTTTGTCACATAAACTCTTATATATCCCAGCTCCTCCCTTACCTCTTCAGAGCATTCTCTCAGAGCTTATCTGAGAGGCTGCCTCCCAGGCTTAAGTCCTCAGCAGGTCTGTCGAATAAAACATGCTTCATCGTTGAGATTGTGCATTTTTTCATCAACCACATAGCATGGCCAGTCATCAGCGAAAGGCAAAACCGCAAGTTAAGATATCACCTCACACCTGTGAGAACGGCTATCATCAAGAGATGACTGGTGCTGGAGAGGATGTGGGGAAAAGATAACATTTGTGCACTGTGGGTGGGAATGTAAACCGGCCCAGCCATTGTGGAGAACAGTTCGGAGATTCCTCAAAAAATTAAAAACACAACCACCACATGATCCAGCAATCCCACTGCTGGGTATTTATCCAAAGAAAATAAAAACAGAACACCAGAGAGGTGTCTGTGCTCCCATGTTTTTGCAGCTTTATTCAGAACAGTCGAGATATGGAAACAACCCGTGTCCATCAGTGGATGAGTGTGGATAAAGATGCAGTAGACACATACAATGTAGTAGTGTTCCATCGGGAGAAAAAAAGAAGAGAATCTTGCCCTTTGTGACAACATAGATGGATCCTGAGGGTATGCTAAGCGAGATAAGTCAGACAAAGAAGTATGATGTCTCTTCTACTGAATCTGGAAAAAACAGAGTGGGATGGTTAGCAAAGGCAGGTGGTGGGGTATGGGAGAAATGTTTAAGGAACACACTTACAGCTAGTAGATACGTAAAGCCTGGGGACCTAATACACTGTACAAGGACTACACACAACAAAACTGTATGATAAATATTAAACTGAGACTAGATCTCAGTTGTTCCGCCACTAGAAGAAATTCTGTTGTTGTTATTCGGTCGCTAAGTCAGGTCCAACTCTTTGCGACCCCATGGACTGCAGTGCACCAGGCTTCCCTGTCTGTCACTACCTCTCAGAGTTTGCTCAGATTCATGTCTGTTGAGTTGGTGATGCCATCTAACTATCTCATCCTCTGTCGTCCCCTTCTCCTTTTGCCTTCAATCTTGCCCAGCATCAGGGTCTTATCCAATGAGTCAGCTCTTCGCATCAGGTGGCCAAAGTACTGGAGCTTCAGCTTCAGCATCAGTCCTTCTAATGAGTATTCAGGGTTGATTTCCTCTAGGTTGACCTGGTTGATCTCCATGCTGTCCAAGGGACTCTCTAGTGTCTTCTCCAGCACTGCTTCTTCAGCGCACAGCCTTCTTTATGGTCCAGCTCTCACATCCATACATGGCTGCTGGAAAGACAACAGCTTTGACTACATGGACCTTTGTTGGCACCTGGGAGCGCACCCTCCTAAAGCCGTATCAGAAGTGGCCTTGGTCCTGGTGGAGACCAGCATCTATAGTCTGCTAATGACCTTCCTCCTGCCGCCTTCTACACTTGAAGCAATTAAGGAAAGAAATCCTTCAGCCAAGTGTACCCACTCCTCCAGCTCCTTGGATGGAGAACCGAAAACCCTGGACGAGCCAGGGAGGAAGGGTGGGGGACAGGCCCTCTGACCGTGCAGGGGGCTCCCCAGGGTGCCCAGTCTTCTCTGGGTGTTACTGAGGGAAGTCCCTTTGCCTCATTTCCACCCACCCCAATATTTTCTCCTTTGGAAAACAGGCGTAAGTGAAAAAGGCTTCCGCCGACTGAAAGCAGGGTGGAGGGGGGCTAGCTGGTGGCCGGGGAGAGAGAGGAAGTTTAGAGACTGGAGCAGAACTTTAGGGGTGAGAGGGGAGTGTGGCACCTGTGGATGAAAATGATCAATAAACAACCCGTAATAGGGATAAAAAAGGGTTTTATTTGAGCCAAACTGAGGACTATAGCCCCGAAGACAGCCTCTCAGGTTACTCAGGAAATGCTCCAGAGAAACAGGGTTTTCAGCGTAGTTTTATGTCTTGTCAGAACACACAATACCAAACAAGTCAGGGAGACATTCCTTCGAGGTTTCACAGAAAACAAATCAGGGTGAATAGTGAGTCAGTAAGGCCTTGGCGCCTGGGAACGGAGTCTTATCACCAAAGGAGTTACCAGCATGGACATCCCGGGAAGAGAGGCTTATCATCATTATTTTTAACGTGGACATTCTTCTGGCCAATGCGCCCTTTTGTTTAACGATTGAAGTGAGTGCACAGTGTTTGTTTGACAGGCCACAAGCAGGCTGTTCTAGTTAGCACCAAATTCAAGCCAACTCATGGAAAAGCCAGAATGGGTTCCCTGAGCCCCAGTATGTGAGCATTTCTTCTATCACAACCATGGAAAGAGAAGGGCAGTGCCCCAGACCCAGTGGCTCTTAGAGAGAGGCCAGACAGGGGAGATATTTAGTTGTCACTGTGTTGGAAAGCCAATTTTTGGGCCCCAAAATCACTGCAGATGGTGATTGCAGCCATGAAATCAAAAGACTCCTACTCCTTGGAAGGCAAGTTATGGCCAACCTGGATAGCATATTGAAAAACAGAGACATTACTTTGCCAACAAAGGTCCATCTAGTCAAGGCTATGGTTTTCCAGTAGTCATGTATGGATGTGAGAGTTGGACAGTGAAAAAGGCTGAGGGCCGAAGAATTGATGCTTTTGAACTGTGGTGTTGGAGAAGACTCTTGAGAGTCCCTTGGACTGCAAGGAGATCCAACAAGTCCATCCTAAAGGAGATCAGTCCTGGGTGTTCATCGGAAGGACTGATGTTGAAGCTGAAACTCCAATACTTTGGCCACCTCATGCGAAGAGTTGACTCATTGAAAAAGACCCTAATGCTAGGAAGGATTGGGGGCAGGAGGAAAAGGGGAGGATGAGGATGAGATGGCTGGATGGCATCATCGACTCAATGGACATGGGTTTGGGTGGACTCCGGGAGTTGGTGATGGACAGGGAGGCCTGGCATGCTGTGGTTCATGGGATCAGAAAGAGTCGGACACAACTGAGCGACTGAACTGAACTGACCTGTGTTGGAAAGAGGACAAACCCAAAGAATTCCTATAAAGGGACAAAGGGAAGATGGGGTGACCTCTGAAGAGGCCAGGAAGCTCCAAGATGGAGTCCCTGGAAGCTCCCTCCGGCTGAGAGCTCATCATCCACATTTTGAGGTTCCAGGAGGCCTGGTATTTACCCAGAGTGGATGTGTGTCCTCCAAGAAAGGGTGAAGGTCACCTGGGTGGGTGTGTGTGCTCATGGGGAAGGGGCCAGGCTTGTTGAACCGTGGACGCCTTGCGGAGACAACCTTGGGCTGTGTATCTCTCACCAGGAGGGACCCCCAAGATAAAATCACATGGAGTGTATTTTACAAATCATCCAGAAAGCAAAGAGCAGGTAGGAGGAGATCAGGGACATTGCTCTAGGAAGTGGGTGGTTTGCCTATACAAGTGGGTCCCCCCTGCCTCCTCTGTGCTGAGCACCACTGGAAGCTACTTCTTCTTTTATTTATTTATTAATTTTTTTTGGCCTTGCCACACAGCATGTGGGGTCTCAGTTCCCCAACCAGGGATCACACCCACGCCCCCTGCGTTGGAAGCACAGTCTTAACCACTGGACTGCCAGGAAAGTCCCTGGCATCACTTCTTAGATACTGCTTTCTGCAATATCGCTTGCTGTGTATGGGATCTCGGTCCATGCCTAAAAAACAGGTCACGGTACAATTTAGGGTCCCAGAAATATTTAATTAAGTCTTGGAGTCCTTGTTACACGTGGACTCCTTCTGTGATTTTGGTAGCTTTTACTTTTGAATTCCTTTCTTAAATTTGATTCATTTCAGAACATTTGCGGTGGCGGGGTGGGGGTGGGGGTCCTGGTAGCTCATTTCCAAATCTGACTTTAGGCTCCCAATGATTAATGACACTATCCTAATCCTATCAAGCTTCCCTGGTGGCTCAGTGGTAGAGTATCTGCCTGCCAAGTAGGAGATGCTGGTTCGAACCCTGGTCTGGGAAGATCCCCTGGAGAAGGAAATGGCAGCCCACTCCAGGACTCTTACCTGGGAAAACGCATGGACAGAGGAGCCTGGTGGGCTGCAGTCCGTGGGGTCACAAAGAGTCAGACATGACTTAGCAACTAAACAACAACTTAATCCTATTAAAAGTGAAAAGAAAATTTAGTTACATCTAAATAACAAAAAAATGATTAATTTTTTTAAAACACTGACATGAGGAATTGAATGTCCCGAGTGCACACTAAGTCACTCAGTCATGTCCAGCTCTTTGTGACCCACGGACTGTAGCCCACCAGGCTCCTCTGTACATGGAATTCTCCAGGCAAATGTACTGGAGTGGGGTGCCATGCCCTCTTCCAGGGGATCTTTCCTACCCAGGAATCGAACCCTACTCACCTTTGGCTCCTGTACTGCAGGCGGATTCTTTACCACTGACCACTTGGGAAGGCCCCATTTTTTCTGTACTAGGTTCTATTTTTGTTCTCATTTGAAAATAATAGATGCTCCTCACAGAAAACCAAACAGGAGACGCACACATTATTCCTGATTGGAACACCCTGAAACAGCTCCAGAGGTCTTGTGAAGTGTCACCCCTATACTGAATCCAAAAGAGTGCTTAGGGTCCACTGCTAACTCCCCTAACACTGCTTCTGCGGCCTCGAGGCAAATCTTCACCGTTTTTTAAAACTAAAACTGTGGGAGGTCTTCCCTAAGGTTTCAGTGGCTAAGACTCCACACTTCCAGGGCAGGGGGTCCGGGTTGGATCCCTGGTCAGGGAGCTAGCTCTTTTATGCCGCTCAAAGACTAAAGATCTTCACACGCTGCAACTAGGACCCTGTGCAACCAACAAAATTGATTAAAATAAATGTTTTAAAAAATCTTAAAAAACACTAAGAACCATGGGGATGACAATTGTCCAAGCTGTTGGGAGGTCCCGAGCTGGGATGTGCCAAAGACCCGGCCCAGCACCTGGCACAGCAGGTGTGCAGGATGAACGCTGCTTTCGACTGAGACCCAAAGGCTCCTGGGAGTGGGGGTGGCCCCCACCCGGCTCCTAGGCAAGACAGCGGGGCCCCCTGGAGACGCCGAGGGCTGGGCACTCAGACCAGGCTGGGTTAGAATCCTCGCTTGTCCCTCTGCGCAGCCCTGGCCTGGCCACTGGCCCCCTCTGAGTCTGCTCTCTCATCTGTGAAGTTCAGACCACACGTCTGAGAATTATACGAGAGTCTATGTCATGTGCTAGTGAAGCTTTGCTAAGTGAGCACACAAGTGACGACTGTATGCTGGCCGCTGCACCCCAGTGGCCTCTGACTGCACCCCAGGGTCACCCTGGCCTCCATGGCTGCTGGGGAGGAGACAGGTCCTGCCTTCAAAGCTGGGAGCAGGAAGGAAGGTGGGGGCAGGGCCCTGGGGACAAGGCCTGGGGTGGCCACTCCCTTAGGAGGGTGGGGAAAGGGGCAGAAAATCCTGCACACCTACTGAGCACCAACTGTATACTGGGGCTTCCCAGACGTGCCCGGATTTCACCCTCACAGCAGCCCTGTGAGGCAGAGAGCATCGACCCTGTTTTAGGGGGAGGAAACAGACGCTCGGAGAGAGGCTGGGACTTGCTCAAGGTCACCGAGCAGGTGGGCTCGGAAGCCTGGTCTGTATCTGTCAGCAGGCCAGGTGGTCAGATGCTCGAATCTGAGGCTCTGTGAGCCAGGCTCATCAGGTGAGGGACAGAATGAATGAACGAATGAATGTGATGCCTTAGCCCACGACCTGCTTGCCTTCCCCCATCTCTGGGGAGCCCAAAGGTGACAATCAGGAGGGTCTTTTCCTCCAGATCTCCAAACTGAAACCCAGAGCAGGGCCCAGGGCCAGCAGAAGGGCAGGGCCCAGCTGGTCAGATGTGCCCCCCCCCACCAGCCGCTGACCTCTGTGCACCCCCAACACCCGCCCCACCAGCTGACCTGGGTCCTTGGAAGCCCCTGCCACCACCAGACTGGCTCTGAGAGTGGCTTCTAGTGGTACTTTGGCAACACCCCCTCATTTATCCCGAGCTCTCTGGGACAAGGGTGTCACCCCAGGTCCCTCTGAAGCCCTGGAGCTTTAAGGATCAGCATGAGGCATCCAACCCAGAGAGGGGAGGCGGTCAGTGTCCCTTATTCCTCCCCAGGGGGCGGTGCCCCCGAGGCTCTGGGAGCTTCACTCCCTGGCGAGGTAGGGACCCTTGTGCCAGGAGGATATGCCTCTCTGGGGACTTCCCAGGCTGAATTCATGACAAGTTCAGGGGGGACCCCTGCAGGAGGGATCCCCAGTCAGGGAGGGACCCTCAGGATCCTGCGGTACCCCTGCCACCCACCAGCATCTCCCCAGGTGGGTCCCTGATTTGCTGTGTGGCCTTAGATCAGTGACTGCCCCTCTCTGGGCCTGGTTCCAGGCTGACCGCTGCCAGGCTCAGCTCCAGCCCTGCCCTTCCTGCCGCTGGCTCTGCCTCTGCCTGGCTCAGCTCCAAACAGCAGGGCAGGCCTGTCACATGCCGAGCCACGTGACAGGCAGCGGCTGGGGGCTCCATCCCACGCAGAGGACAGGGGCCCCAGCAGCCCCTTACCCTGTCCCAACGGCTGAGGCCTCTGAAGAGCTACCAGATCCTGCAGGAGGTCCCGGAGGCCTCTCCTGCCCTCCCAGGTAGGCAAGGGCCGCGAGGAGGGCGGGGGCCATGAAGAGCATCTCCCGGGGGCCGGTCGGCCCAGAGGCCTCAGGGCCACGATCCCGGGCAAGACCCAGGGCACCAAGGCGGAGGGGCAGTAGGGGGCCCAGGGGGACAGGCCTGGAGCAATGGCATGGAGGATATGCCTGTCCCCACACCGGTAACCTAATCACCCGCCTGTCTGACACCAGCACCTGCGGGGGGATCTGCCCCCTTTGTGCTGCTCTGCCAGGTGTGTGGGCGTGGGGGCTGGGGTGACGTGGAGGAGCGGGCACATGGGAGCCTCCACGGTCATGCTTGTCACCGCGGCAGCTCACCCAGAGGGCAGAGGGCAGCTCTCTTTCCCAAGAGGTAGGAGGGGGCGGCTGGAGAACGACCCAGCAGGGTGCAGAACGACAGCCTTCTCGTGCGGGTCCCAGCCCGCCACTGTGCCCTGTGGGTTCAGATCCTCCCCTCCCTGGGCCTCCGTCTCCTCCTTGTAAAATGTCACATTGCAGGGGTGACAGGCACCATGAGTGGGGTGCTGGGGGAGGCGGTGCTGATGGACACAGACATGCGGCCGTCAGGACGAAGCCTGTGGCCCGCCTGGGCCCTGAGGTTGTGTTTCCGGAATCCAGCTGTCCTTGGATCTGAACTCTTCACTTTGCAGATGGGAAACTGAGGCTCAGAGTGGGGCGGGGAAGGGGGTGGTTGTGGGGAGCAGGCTCTCCCTGCCACTCCAGGCTGCAGCCCCCATCCACAGCAGAATTCCACTGCCTGGACTCTCCTCCTCCTCTAGCCGGGCCTGGGACCCTTCCCACCAAAGCCTCGGGATGGACCCTCAGCTCAGAGCTCCCTCAAGGCCTGCTGTGTGGCGCTGGCCTGGTTCTGGCCCTCTCTCTGTGGTCCAGGGAAGGACCTAGAGGCCCACGCCCCTCCTCGAGGGAAGTGGTGGTGAAATCTCAGCCTGCAGCCTCCAGCCAGCCCAGAGTCAAAGTCAGGCACGAGGCCAGGGTGGCCCCGCCCCAGGGGCCGGCCCAGCCCTGGACATTTCATAACGGCAGGGCGGGCAGCTGGGCAGAGTGCGGCCGACCAGGAAGACAGGCAGCTGGGCAGGGTCTCAGGTATGGTGCTCTGTGGCTGCTGGGGATGCAGCGGCCAGTGGGCAGGGCTGGGGGCCTGCCGGCGGGCTGGCGGGGGAATCTGGGCTGCTGTCGAGACTCTGGCTGCTCTGGATCAGGGCAGGCCTGACCCCTCATGGTCGCATGCCTTGTCTTCTCAGAGCTGCTCTGCCCGCTTGGGGAGAAAGAAGGAGGAGGAAGGGATTTCCCTTTGCCCCAACCTCAGAGATGAAAGAGAGGAGCCGAGGGTCCCTGAGGCAGCCAGCACCCTTACTGAGTCTGAACTGGGCTGGGGTTACTGAGGGAGCCAGGGGTCCCAGCTCTGGACCAGCTGCCCCAGGAAGAAATACACCCCTGTCCCTGGGGCTGGGGAGGGGAGCGTCAAAGCATCCACCTGACAACACATTTCCTGGGCATCGGCCACGCGTATCCTCTGCTTGGGTGGGGTTCACCGTGAGTGGTTCTGAGCGATCACATTCTTGGGAATGGACCCTGCCAACGTCCAGGAAGAAAGGTCAGCCGGGCCCCACCCTCCCTGCCTCGCAGAGAAGCTGTTGTCAGAGGGACCTCGCCAACATCAGGGAGTCCAGCTGGGCTGGCTCAGCCTCTCCATGCGGTGGGGCTGGGGTTGGCTCAGCCCCTGGCCAAGGGTTGGTCCCCAGCTCCCCACAGCCCCCACAGAAGGGAGGGGGCTGCTGCCCAGAGTGCAGGAGACCTTGAGAAAATCCAAGTTAAGGGTACACGGTTCCCGGGTGAGGCCAGATTAGAGACTCTAGGGTATTGGGGCCTGTGGGGCTTTCGAGGCAGGCCTGTGACCTCCACCTGACGGTCGAGGGGCTCCCCAGGCCCTCAGACCACCAAGGGCACCTCTGTCGCTCTTGCCAGCTCCACTTCCCTGCCCCCAAGGGGTCCCAAGTTGATATCCTTGCCTCCTGGGTGTCCATGCTGGGCCAAGGTCTCCTTGGGTCCCCACCCCAGGGTCTCCCCTCAGCCCCCTGGCACAGCCATCCTTTGCGGTCTTGTCTGAATAACAGTCATCAGGGACCATCCTCATGAGCACTCACAGGGCTTGGCCTGGCACCAAGCGCTTCCCAGCACCACAGGGTAGATGCAGGCATCGTGCCCATTTCACAGATGGGAAAAGTGAGCCACGGGGAGGCCAAGCCACCTGCCCAAGGCCCAAGCTGATAACCTGGGATTTGGACCCAGGTCCTTGGGTCCCCGACACGGCATCCTGGGAGCGTGCTTTTAGAGGGACTGTGGTGTAGATGTAGAAACCGAGGCAGAAAGCAGAAGTCGGGGCTGGGAGGTAGCTCACCAGTAGGACCAGGCAGGGCGCAAGGGTGGGGCCCGGGCAGCAGTTGCTTCCCACTGATGCTCTGGAGGTGGCAGACCTGAGTGCCCACCCCGCCTGCCAGTGTCCTTGATGCCATGGGCCCGGGACCTCAGCTTCCTCCAAGAATGCCATACAAACACAGTACCTGCAGCGTCAGCGCCTGGTCGTTATTATTCTTACTAGCTCATCCCCAGGCCCCTGGCCTTGAAGGAAGGTCCCAGGGCCCCCGGGAAACAAGCCATCCCTTGTCACATCAAATGATTTAACAGCTCCCAGGGAGGTGGGCTCAGGGCCCCCAGACCCCCCGGTGCAGGAACCCATGCGCTGGTGTGTCCAGAGCCGCTGCAGACCCCCCGGTGCAGGAACCCATGCGCTGGTGTGTCCAGAGCCGCTGCTTGGCTCCCTTGTGAGGTCACAGGCCCAGAGTTCCCTCAGGCCCCAGGCCCCACAGGTAGCCTTGGCTCACCTGCTTACCTGGGTTGAGTCAAGCTCCCTGCTCCCCAGCAGGCACCCCTCGGGAGGGTGGTGGGGGAGACTCGGTCCTGACCAAATTGCAGGGGGCACGATTGTGTGAGTTGGCCTCAGTGTTGCCTGGAGAGGCTGCTGGAATGTTCCAACCAGACCTCCACCCCCGCAGAGCTCCCCGCCCCTCACTGTACCGGGAGATGCTCCCTTCCAGTGAGATGCCTCTCATTTTTGTGGGTTCTGCGGAGACTCTTAGGAAAGGAACCTTGCAGAGGAGGGCGGGGCAGGTGTGGTTCGCCCTCAGCATCCATCAGCAGGAATCTGAAGGTGAGAGGGGGCGGGGGGAGGGAAGAGGGATAAACATTTGTCCAGTACTTGGTAACAGTAGCCACAGCTGACCATTAACCATGTGGGCAACGGCCGCTGCTCCCCGAGGCGGTGTGTCGTTTCACCCTCCGGACGGTGGGGAGCAAGTGCTCTCGATGGCGGTGGTGCAGTCGCTAAGTCGTGTCCGACTCTTTGTGACTCCACGGACGGTAGCCGGCCAAGCTCCTCTGTCCATGGCATTTCCCAGGCAAGAATACTGGAGTGGGTTGTCGTTTCCTTCTCCAGAGCAAGTGCGATCGGCATCCCTATTTTACAGACGTGGAAACTGAGGCAGAGAGAAGACGAGTGACTTGCCCAAGGTCACACAGCCAGAGGAGGCCGGGTCGGGGTTTGAGCTCACAGGGCGGCCCTGGGGTCATCAAGGCCCGGGCTCCTGGGCCTCTCTGGCCCGTATGCCTTCTTCCCAGGAGGAGGGTCGGAGCGGAGGGTGAGCTTGGGGCTGAGAGCGGCCCTGACCATGTCCCCGTTTGGGGCCAGGCACTGTCACCCTCTGTAGGGGACGTGGAGCCTGCCCTGTGCCCCAGACAACTGCCCCCTCTCTCCTGATCGCGGCGGGAGGCCTGTGGGCTCAATCCGGCCTCCGTCACGCCGATGGGCACCGCCCAGGGCTCCCGCCAGGCTCTCGGCAGTGTCCATCGGGCCAGGCCATCCTATTGGCTGGAGCAGCTTGGCCCTGGGGGTCGTGGAGCACTCCAGGAAGGCTGTGGCAGCAGTGGCTACTTAACAGGAGCTGGCAGCCCTGGGGGCACTGATGCCACACCCTGGATCCCGAACTGGCCGGCAGGGTCTCATCCTTGATTGGAAAATAACCCTGTCAGCTGGTAGGTGGAAGGGAGACCCTAACAGATGAGGAGCACGAAGACCCAAATGATGGGTTAAGAAGGCAAAGTGGGGCCCTGCCTCTCAGTCTAGTGGGAGAAGAGAGGGATGGGGGTGGGGACAGAGAAGAGGACAGAAGGAAACCAGGTATTTACCACAAAGTACGACACAGTGTGGGATTCCCTGGTGGCTCAGATGGTGAAGAATCTGCCCGCAATGCAGGAGACCCAGGTTTGATCCTGGGGTTGGGAAGATCCCCTGGAGAAGGAAGTGGCAACCCACTCCAGTGTTCTTGCTTGCATCAGTCCATGGACAGAGAAGTCTAGCAGGCTACAGTCCAGGGGAATCACAAAGACTCAGACATGACTGAGCAACTCACACACACCAGTGTGGTGGGGAGCACAGTCGCAGGACCACTGTGAGAATGTATAGGGGAGTAATCACGGTGGGCTGCCTGAAGGAGGCATCAACCAAGCAGAGACCTGAGGGAAGGGAGTCAGAAGGGAAGGAGGAAAGGGTCCCCATGGGTCCTTGGCACCAGGTCGAGGACCGAGTGCGTCAGAGCGCTCCTCTCATGAGATTCAGGTAAACAGGCGGGGGCCCGGGGGGATGTCAGGGCCCTTACCCAGCCTGCCGGCCCAGGCTTATGCCTGCGCCTCACCGCTCGCCACCCCCACTCCCTGTTCCTCCTGCACCGCGGTCGCAGGGCGGGGGTGGGCCGCGGCACCTGTGGGAGGCAAGTTCTTCCTTTCCCATCTTGCTACGGAGCTGGGCCACAGGGAGGGGGTCCTGTCACCCAGCCTCTGAGCCATCGCCCACCAGCCTGGCCTCCCTGGGCAGGGCCCCCCGCCTGGGGACCGGGGGTGGCAGCGCATTCTGAGTCAGGAATGTCCCAACAAGGTGGCCGCAGTGGCCGTTGATGACCACACGCAGGCTTGCTGGGCTCAGGGCCGCCGTTTCCGGGAGGGGTGAGGAGCAGGGAGGGGGCCCTGGCTCATTTCTGCGCCGCAGGAAGGCGCGTGGTCCCATGGCTGCCTGCTCACCCTTTGGGGTTGTGGAGTAGCTGGCCCCCAGTCCAGGCCCGGGCCCGTGACTGCCCTGGAGTCCAGGGTCTTCCTGCCCACTGGCTGAGGCGCATGCTCTGTAGCTCTGTCAGTGGGTGTCTAAGTGTGTCCTGGGTGTGTATGTGTGTGCTGTGTGTGTGTGTGTGTGTAGGTGGGGCAGCCCGAGTCCCTGGGATTACGTGGGAGTTCCCGAGGGGGTGTCTGTGGGCCCACGGGGGTGTGAGCAGGGGCCATGGAGGGGGCCACGGAGATGGGGGCACCCCGACCCACGCTGCCCCTGTCCTGCAGAATGGACCCCTTCGCGGACACCCTGCAGCGGCTGCGGGAGGCCTTCAGCTCGGGGCGCACGCGGCCAGCAGAGTTCCGGGACGCCCAGCTGAAGGGCCTGAGCCGCTTCCTTCGAGAGAACAAGCAGCTTCTGCAGGAGGCGCTGGCTCAGGACCTGCACAAGGTGGGTGTGGAGCGGGGTGGGGGGAGGAGGGCAGGGGTGGGGGGTGGGCAGCGAAGGTGGGGACAGCTGCATCCTCCACAAAGGGGAACTAAAAGCCATCACGCCCACCTCCTTTCCTATACCAGAACCCACTCTTCTGCATTCATCCAGTCATTCATTTCTACCTTCACTCCACTGCTATTTGGGGCTTCCCAGGTGGTGCTAGTAGAAAAGAACCCACCTACCAATTCAGGAGACATAAGAGACACAGGTTTGATCCCTGGGTCGGGAAGGCCCCGTGGTGGAGGGTACGGCCACCCACTCCAGTGTATTCCTGCCTGAAGAATTCCATAGACAGAGGAGTCTGGTGGGCTACAGTTCACGGGGTTGCGAAGAATTGGACGGTGGCTTAGCAAGCACGCACATGAACGGCTTTGGGGATTTTAGTCCCCCGAGGGGGAATTGAACCTGCACCCTCGGCAGTGAAAGCACCAAGTCCTAACCACTGGACCGGCAGGGAATTCCCCCACTTCACTGTTATTTATTGAACACTTACTATGTGCCAGGTCCTGTTCTAGGCCCTGGGGATACAACAAATAAAACCAAGTCCCTGTGTCCAGGGAGCCGGCCTCCCGGGGAGAGACACAATTAGACAGTAAATAAATACAAAGCATGTTGGGTGGTGATAAATACCATGGAGAGACACTCCCAGCGTGAAGGGGGTGAGAGCGGGCCAGGATCAGGGTGCTGTTTCGTATGTGGGGGTCAGGGGAGGTTTCCTGGAGATAGTGATGTGCGAAGGGGGAGAAGGAAGGGTCTCAGGGACAAGGGGGGAAATGGCAGAGGGCCCAACACATGCAAAGGCCCTGAGGCAGGAGGTGCTTGGTGTGTTTGTGCTGGAGGAGCAGCAAGGAGGCTGGCGTGGCTGGAGGGGAGCACAAGAGGTGGAGACACATGAGGGATGAGGTCCAGGGAGGAGGGTCACACCCATAAGGCCGTGTGTGCTGGGGGGACTCTGGTTTCACCAGATACCCTGGGCATCATGCCTTGGTCCAAACCCTGGAGGCCTGGGGCTCAATCCCTCCCGTTTCCAGCAGAGCCTTGACAGGACCCCAAGAAATATCCTTTCTTGGAGTCAGCCTCCCACCCTCTCAGCCAGTAGGACCCACCCATGTGGCTGCTGCTGCCCCAAGATAGCTGTCCTCTGGTTTCTTCTCTGGACAAAACATCCCTGTGCTTTCCACAAAGCCACAGGGTCCAGACTCGCCCCTGGCGCCCCCCTGCCCCTCACCGCCAATAACCCTCCAAGGCTGTGACTCTTTGCTAACTGGTTAGGTGCTATTCTGATACTTCACACCACGACAGGCCCAAGGTGCATGTTGGCTGCTGTCCCCAGGGGCTGCAGCGGTCCCACACTGGGTCATGCTGGGCACCGAGCTCTTCTTCAACCCTCCTGAGCCCATGAGCAGAACCCTCCAGGGAACCCTGGGGTCATCCCTTACCACCCTCCAGCCATCATTGCTGTTCTGCTGGGCCTGCTGGCTCCACCTAGGTCGTGGGACAGATGTCAGCCCTGGCAGAACTGGGGTGCCTCTGCAGCCTCCTTGGGACCCACCTGATTTGCAGACACCCAGCCAGGTGTCCACCCTGGCTCCAGAGCAGGCCTGGACTTGGAGACTATGGGGTTTCGTGGCATCTGAGGTCATGGATCAGGGCACCCCCATTCCATGGGGACAGCAAAAGCTGGGCACAAAGACTTGTCCCGGGACATGGCCTCCTGGTGATGCCTAGCCCCTTTCTCAGTGTCCTCAAGCCTTCTATTTATCACCATGATCCGAGACTATAGCCGGGCTCCCTCATCAGCTGTTTCTGGAATCATCTGTTGTCCCATTTATGAAACCAGGGTGCCAGAGCATCCTCTCCTTGGCTCTCTGACATCCAAGGGGCCTGGCTCTGCCTCCCTGTGTGGAGTGTCCCTCACCAGACCCGGTCGAGGACAGAGGGGACTCCCATCCCCTACCCTGGCTTATTGGGCTTCCTGGGGGCGGGCACCCCCACGGAGCCTCTGCCTCGCACACCTGCCGGCCTGGCCTGACTGCCTCTGTGACACCTGTGACCCATGGGCTATCTGATCCCTCTTCTCCCTACAGCTCAGATTTCACCTCCCACCTCCTACCCTCAAGGCTTCAGGAGCCAGGGCCCCATAAAGGGAGCAGCAGCCCAGGAAATCCAATCTGTCCCTTCCTCTGGTCTCAGCCAGCCCTGTCCCCACCCTCCCAGCAGGCAGCATCTGCCCTGTCTGCCCTGCACGAATCCTCTCACTTAACCTCCAGCAGCCCTTTCAGGTACTGGTGGTCACACCCAGTCACCCTCAGAGGTGACGGAGAGAGGGCATGTTCTTGCCTGAGGGCACACACCCCCTGCTAAAAACAGCCTGCTCTTCCATGGCATTCAATGGGGTCCAGATCATCCCTTGAAAAGAGTGAAATTGTTAGTTGCCCAGTCACGTCCAACTATTTGTGACCCCATGGACTATAGCCCACCAGGTTCCTCTGTTCACGGGATTCTCTAGGCAAAAGTACTGGAGTGGGGTTGCCATGCCCTCCTCTAGGGGATCTTCCCAACCCAGGGATCAAACCTGGGTCTCCTGCATTGCAGGTGGATTCTTTACCATGTGAGCCACCAGAGAAGCCCCTTAAACAGGCCCCAAACTCACACAGGTCACAGGAGATCTCGCTGGGCAGGAGTGTAGGCTGTGGGCAGACACAGGAGAATCCGTGCCTGAAGCAGGCTCAGCTCCCAGCGGTGCTGGTGGACAGGGCTTCCTCCTCCAGGGTCCCCACACCCTTCTTGCTCAAGGCTCAGCTCTGGCACCCCTGGGCCCATCGCCCTCACCGCTGGCAGGAAGGCACTCTCACTGTACCAGTGGAGTCTCAGGCATGAGGACAGCCTGGCTCTGGTGTCCCGGGCAATGGGCCTCCAGTTGCCTACGCGCTGGGCCCCTCCTCCCTCGCGGGGGTGGGGCAGGCATGCCAGCTGGCAGAGATCAGGACAATGTCCCTATTGATTTTTGCCTCTTTCTGACTCCTGCCCTTGAAATCTGCCCTTGGCCCCTGGGCTGTGGGAACTAATGGCAGTTATCCAGAGACACCTGTGCCCAGTGTCTGCTGCAGACATCCACAGAGCAGGCCACACGGACAGTCCTATTCAAACTTGAGTAGATCCTGTCCCGGCTCCGCTCGACAGGCCTCACCCCAGAGGCTGGGCCTCATCACCTCACCCACTCTCCTGCCTGCTAACCAGGAAGAGCCCAAAGCCTGCACCGCCTCAGGGCCTTTGCACATGCCGTACCCTCAGCCTGGAATATCCTGCCTCCAGCCATCCATGGGCTCCCTCCCTTTCTTTCTTCACTGTTCAGTACACCATCCCAGAGGCTGGTACTGACCATCTTGTGTAAAACAGAGCAAAGAGACACACACACACACACGTGCACAGACACACACACACACAGCCTGAAACCCTGGTCATCCTTCTATTGCACTTGTCACGTCTTGAGGGAAAAGTCAGTGCTCTCATCATCACGTGGACTGTGCCCCCCACCACAGCGTCAGCTCCACGGGGCAGGTCTCCTGTCTGCTTCAGCACCGCTACGTTCTCAGCATAGGAACGGGACCCATACACTGCAAGCATTCAGGGGATGTGACATGAATAAATGAATGAATGAATGAGTCAATAAGACAGGCTTTGCCCTCCCCAGGGCTCCAGCCATCCCCAGGGCTCCAGCCGCGTGCGGATCCTGGGTCCCCGATCCTAGCCCTGACCCTGCCCCTTTCCCTCCACCCATCCCGCAGTCAGCCTTTGAGGCAGAGGTGTCTGAAATCAGCATCAGCCAGAACGAGATTAACTTGGCCCTCAGGAACCTGAGGGCCTGGATGAAGGATGAGAAAGTGTCCAAGAACCTGGTGAGTGACACTGGGGTCGGAAGGCCTCTCTGGGTGGAGGGTGGCTGAGGGGCTGGTGTCTCAGTCCCTCACTGCTCTCCACCACGCTGGCCCTGGCCCAGGCCACGCAGCTGGACTCGGCCTTCATCCGGAAGGAGCCCTTCGGCCTGGTGCTCATCCTCTCCCCCTGGAACTACCCCCTGAACCTGAGCCTGGGGCCCCTGGTGGGCGCCCTCGCAGCAGGTGAGATGGACCCTCCACTTTCCTGCCCCCTGCCCATCCCCTCCCAGCCTCCTGGTGTCACAGCCACCCCCAGAACCAGGGAGGAGTTGGGGGGGCTGAACCAGGTGGCTAAGATGGCCGGTTTCCACCTGGAGGGGGAGTGAGGTGGGCTCCTGCTCTGCAGGTGTGTGAGGACGGAATGGAGATGGGGCGTGGCTACACACGGCCCCGCCCTCTCCCTGCCCCGCCCCGCCTCGCCCCACAGGGAACTGCGTGGTGCTGAAGCCCTCGGAGATCAGCAAGAACACTGAGAAGGTCCTGGCGGAGGTGCTGCCCCGATACCTGGACCAGGTGAGCCCGGCCCGGTGCAGACCGGGCAGCCACACTGGGGCCGAGCAGGGCCAAGCTGGCCCCCTGGGCCCCGGGCAGGACCTGAGTTCCAACCTCCTCTGGGTTGTGTGGCCTTGGCCAGGTCACCGCCTTCTCGGCCTGTCCCCAGGGGCTCCCTGTCTGTCTGTGGTCACCCTGGCCTCAGTCCCCACCCCAACTCTGCCAGGGCCCAACCTCACACGTGTTGCACTGGTACTGCCCATGCCCAGTGCCCCTGGGTGGGGGCTCCCTGCTCCCCACCCAGCCCACCTGGAGCCCTGGCACCGCTGGGTCAGACCAGGCAAGGGGGGAGAGGCCCCAGGCAGGCAGGCAGGCAGCCGCCTGGGCTCTCCTGTTGGGACCCCAGAGGGAGCCTCTGTTTGTCCGCCCCCCTTGCAGAGCTGCTTTGCCGTGGTTCTGGGAGGGCCCCAGGAGACAGGGCGGCTGCTGGAGCACAAGTTCGACTACATCTTCTTCACTGGTGAGGGGCGGCTGCGGGAGCTTGTGGGATGGGAGGAGCGAGAGGCCTGAGCCCAGCCCCACCCTCGGGGGTCTCGTCCCCAGCTGCGAGAGAGGCTCTCAGAGGACAGAGGTAGATAGCAGGCCAAGGACACAGGGGTGAGCGCTGGGAGAGTGCGCTTGGCTCCGGGACATGGGGGCTGGAGAGCGGCCCTGGACTCCTGGGGACCCTTGGGGAGCTGGGCCCCGTCCCAGGGAACTGGCTTCTCCCTCAATCACAATCTCACACATCACAGCATCTGCCCTTGCTGAGTGAACTCTGGCTGTGCCAGGCACTCCCTCACCACCCCACAGCCCTTCTGGAACGCTGGACGGATGAGGGTCTGGAGACTTGGGTGACAAAGAGATGCAGTGTCCACCTTACTAGCCAGGGTTGGGGCAGGCTGGATTTTGCCCCGAGAGGTCACCTGTCATCACCCTGGCATGTGCCCATGGGGCCCAGACACCACCTACCTTTAGGTGACCAGGGCAGAGTTCCCAGAAGAGATGAAAGTGTGGAGGAGGCAGACAGCTGTGGAAGTGGGCCAGGCCCTGGAGGAGGGAGGCCAGACCTGCCTCTGCCACAGCGCACTTCGTCCCTGTCTGGGGATGCTCTCTTGGCCTCTCTCCTCCCCAGACCCTGCCACGAGCCCAGGACAAAGCCTGCCCGCTGCCACCGTGACAGACAGGGAAGGAAACCAGGGGAGCACAGAGGCAGGGTCCTCAGGTTCCTCCAGATTCCCAGTGGGCAGGAATACCAGGAGGAGGCAGCTGCGGGGGGCCCCACCACCCACCTTCCACTCACCTTCCACCTCCACACCCTGAAGCTCGATGGGCTTTGGGCCCTGGCCCCTCAGGACCGAGGGTGCAGAGGCAAGGCAGGCAGACCCCAGAGGCCAGTGTGCAGGTCAGGCCCCCGAGGCAGTCTGTGCAAGGGCCAACGGGCCATCAGAAGGTACTCTGCCACGCCTCCTGACTTGTCCAGGCCTCAGTTTCCTTTTCAGTGGGACAGGGGCCATCCCCAAGCCACAGGCCTGTCTTAAGGATAAATGGATGAATGAATGCCTTTGTCACAGCACGTGGCTTGAGCAGCATCCACTCACTCACTCACCCACTTGCTCAGTGAACATTTACTAGAGCACAGAACATGCCCGGCACAGCCAGGCCTTGGGATGAAGCAGGGCTGGGAAGACTAGGTTTCTTGCGTTGTCATGGAGCCCGTTCAAAGTTGATCAGGACAGAGGTGGGAAGGCATACAGCGGGGTTCGGTCAGGATGGCCTCACAGTCAGGGAAGTGTTTGACAAAGACAGGAGGCCCTGAAGGAGGAGCTGTGGTCAGGGGAGGGCACCTGGGTGGTGAGAGGGGCCTGGATAGAGGGGACCAAGCACAGGGAAGCAGGAGGAAGTGAGATCAGAGAGGTGACTGGGCTTCGGGCTCCCTCGGGCCATGGTGGCTGGGGACAAAGACCAGGGTCATCACAACACAAATGGCAGCATGGGACCCTGGGTCAGGCATGGACAGGAGGGTCTCAAGGCCTGGGGGGGCATCAGGAGTGGTTGGGGTGGCTGTGTGGAGGAGGAGACTATGAGACCAGGGAGACCAACACAGAGGAGAGGTGAGGACCAGGGGGGAGGGTGCCGGGACTGCTGCATCAGGTCAGAGAGGGGAGGCCGAGATGTTGACCAGCTGGAGCGGGATGCTGACCCTGGGCCACAGGGGTCATTTTCAGAGGCCAGTGGAGAGAAAGGAGGGTGCAGAGGGGCGGATTAGAAAGAGTCCCTGCAGTTCCCAGCCTGGGATCAGGAGCCAGGAGACACTGTCGGGGGCAGTGGTGGGGGAGGTTGTTCCTGGACTTCTAAGCAGGCAAGTCAGGAGAGGGAGCTGGCTGGCTTGTCGTCAGGGGCAGAGCTCCTGGGGACCTTCCTCTGTGTGGGGCTGGTCAGGGCGGGGGTAGGGGGAAGACGATGGGAGGGAGGTCCCAGCGTAGCAGCAACCGACAAGGAAAGGCCAGGCGGGACCCCACTCAAAGGCCTCTCCAGGGGAGTGCAGGGCAGAGAGTGGACCCTCTTGAGGGTGCCCCGCCCTGGGCTGGGGCCGCCCTGCCTGGTCAAGTGATGGAGAGCCACTCTGTTTTCCTTCCTTGCCCAGGGAACCCTCAAGTTGGCAAGATCGTCATGACTGCCGCCGCCAAGCACCTGACGCCCGTCACGCTGGAGCTGGGAGGCAAGAACCCCTGCTACGTGGACGACAACTGTGACCCCCAGACCGTGGCCAACCGGGTGGCCTTCTTCCGCTGTTTCAATGCCGGCCAGACCTGCGTGGCCCCCGACTACGTCCTGTGCAGCCCCGAGATGCAGGCACGGCTGGTGCCCGCCCTGCAGAGTGCCATCACCCGTTTCTATGGCGACAACCCCCAGAGCTCCCCAAACCTGGGCCGCATCATCAGCGAGAAGCATTTCCAGCGGCTCCGGGGCCTGCTGAGCTGCGGCCGCGTGGTCATCGGTGGACAGAGTGATGAAAGCGATCTCTACATCGGTGAGCCCCGCCCTCCCTGCCAAGGTGCCTCACCCCCCACCCGCACCCCAGCGAAGGCCCCTCCACGCTGGGGCCACAGCTGGGCCCCAAGTCTGAGCTCTGAGGTTCCACCGACCCCACCGCTACAGCCCAGCCTGGTGCCACGACTTCATGACACCGATGTTCCCAGTTGCCGGGGTCTGAGCCCGAGACTCCACCTCTCCACACTCTGGCCCAAGTTCTCCAGGCTCAGACCCCAGAGTTCTAGGCTCAGGTTCCCAACTTCAGCCCCACGACCCGCTGCTCCAAGGGCCACACCACCCGGGTGCTACGCGCCCACGATTCCGGTTCTCAGCTCCCACTGCCCGTCCTGAGCGTCCGTTCTGCTGTGAACAAAGAACCCGGGTCTCCTGGGCCGAACGGCTCTGACGGTCTAACAGGACCCGTGCTAATTCTCTATATTAACGTGGACTCCAGTGCATCTGCTTTATTTTCCCGGTTACAACCCAATACCACCGTATTCGTTTCCTCATTCAACCTGGGGCCTCAGACACTGGGTTCTAAGATCTGGTCACTCTCTGACTGTGAGACCAAGGCTGAGTGGTCCTCTGGGCCCCACGGGCCCGGGTCAGGCTGGGGAGCCCCTCGTGGTCACTTCCCGGGGGCTGCAGGGAGACTACCGGCCCTGGGACATCCGGGTCGCTGGGCCCTGACAGCCCGCGGGCCCGCCCACCAGGGCCCCGCCCATCAAGGCCCCGCCCTCCATAGACCCCGCCCACCAGTGGTCCCCGCCCACCGAGGCCCCTCCTGCCCGAGGGCCCCACCCGCCCCTGGGCTGAGCCGGCCCCTGTCCCCGGCAGCCCCCACGGTGCTGGTGGACGTACAGGAGACGGAGCCGGTGATGCAGGAGGAGATCTTCGGGCCCATCCTGCCCATCGTGACCGTGAGGAGCCTGGGCCAGGCCATCGACTTCATCAACCGTCGGGAGAAGCCTCTGGCCCTGTACGCCTTCTCCAACAGCAGCCAGGTGGGGCTGGACGCAGGTGGGGGCAGGCGCCCGCAGTGGAGTGGAGTGGGGTCAGTGGAGGGGGATGGCTCCAGGACCAGAGTGGGCCAGTGGGCCTCGCAGGAGGGCAGGGCGTCCTGGTCCCTCGGGGGCACTGACTGGTGGCACGCTTGGCTCTGTCTCTCTCCTTTCTCATGGAGGCAGCAGGGTCTCCCCCTGCCTTTCAATCTAGGCCACATTCTCCTGGGCCTTTAGTGGACGGCTCCCCAGGGTCTCCTCTAGGGTCCAGCATCCCTGCTAGGTCAGTCCTGGCCTCTCTTATTCTGCATCATCTCGGCCTGGTGGCCGCAGTGTCCCCTTCAGTGCTTGGCTCGTGGAAGGCACACACAACGCGGGATGGAATGACTGAGGGAGGGTGAATGACCAGGACACGCAGACCCAAGAGTGAGCCCTGGTCCCCTGCCCCTCCCTGGGGGCCCTTGGAGGCTCACATGGGTGTGGCTAGCAATCTCCAGCTCAGGACACACATTCCCCACCCCCAGCACTACTGAGATCCCTCATAAACTGGGCAATGCTTCCCCTCGACCCCCCCAAACCAGAGTGCCATGCAGCATGCAATATCTTAGTTCCCAACCAGGGCTGGAACTCATGTTCCCTGCAGTCGAAGCGCAGAGTGCTAACCACTGACCCTCCAGGGCATTCCTGCTTTTTTTACTTTTTCTTTTTATTTATTTATTTAGGCTGTGTCAGGTCTTAGTTGTGGCATGCGAACTCTTAGTTGCAGCAGGCATGTGGGATCTAGTTCTCCGATCAGGGATGGAACACAGGCCTCCTGCACTGGAAGCACGGAGTCTTACCCACTGGACCACCACGGAAGTCCTAGAAAGGCTTTTTTAAAACTAACTTTTAATTTTGGAATAATTTTAGATTTACAGAAAAGTTGCAGAGAGTCCAGGGAAGGCCCATATACTCCAGTTTCTCCCCGGATGTTTATCAAAACTAAGAAACTGATATTGGCACATTACTGTCAATCACACGGCAGACTTTAATCAGATTTTGCCAGTTTTTCTTTCTGCCCTGGGATCCAGGCCAGGGTCCCAAGCTATTTGGTTGCCATGGCTCCTCTGGTCCCCTTTTGGCCATCTCGTAGCTTACGGGGTGCTGGCCATCTGTCCTGCAGAATGTCCCCCATATCAGTGGCCAGCTGTTTCTCTCATGAAAGAAGCCCACAGGGCCAAGGTCTCATCTCTGCTCATCCTCAGGGGACCACGAGATCCATGCGTCACTGGTGAGGTTAACCTTCAGCCCTGGCCAAGGTTGCACCTGGCACTGGTCTCCGCCAAGGAGTGACTATTTTTCCCTTTCTTTATTCTGTTCTGTGAGTACAAGTCACTGAGTCTAGCCTACCTTCAATGGAAGGGGGTAAGATTAAGCTCTACCTGCTGGAGGGGGAACATCTACATATCCTACCTGGAATCTTGGCTTGGCTCTTTACATCAGTGCCTTTTTTCTTTTTGGCCACTCCATGTGACACGTGCAGTCTTAGTTCTCTGACCCAGAACTGAACCTGTGCCTTCTAAATGGAAGCATGGAGTCTTAACCACTGGCCCGCCAGGGAAGCCTGGTTCTTTATACCAGCGTGGACTCCAGTGCATCTGCTTTATTCCCCGGGTTACAACCCAATACCACCTTATTTGTTTCCTCCTTCAACCTGTCCCCAACACCACCTGATTTTCATTCAGCCTGTCCGGGCTTTGGGCACTGGGCACTGCTCTGTCCCAGACACCTGCCCATCCTTTTGTTTTCCCACCATTTCCTTCCTTTCTGGGTTTACCAGCTGTCTGGCCCTAGAATCAGCTTATCTGTGTAATGTTAACTTTAGAAAATGCAACACAGGGACTTCTCTGGTTGTCCAGTAGTTACGGCTCTGTTAAACCTGCTCCCAGTGCAGGAGGTACAGGTTCAATCCCTGGTGGGGGAACCAAGAGTCCAACTTGCTGCACAGAGCAGTCAAAAAAGAAAGTGCTACACACGTGTTTGGAAGCGGGGAGGGGGGTCATCTGGCCAATCGGCTCTCAAGCTTTTTTGACTGCCCGGTGCTGTTCCAGGACACGCGGCGACACAAACCCTCATCCCACCCAGCGTGCCCTGCCCGGGGTCCTCACTGAGCACTGATGGTCCCCACTCCGCCTTCTGCTGTCCTTACTGCTGCTCTCAACAGGATTTTCTGACCCTGAGGATGGGGGTCCATTCTGCAGGCAGGCCTTGATCTAGCTGTGAACTGAGGGTCACATGTTGTAACTAACTACAGCCAAGTTTTTGTGCGACAACTCTTTAGTGTCTACTCATCTTGGTGATGGACAGGGAAGTCTGGTGTGCTGCAGTCCATGGGGTTGCAAAGCGTCGGACACGGCTGAGTGACTGAACTGAATCTTTATTGTCCATAGACTGAAAAAGGGCCTTCATTAAGTCAAGCAGGGGTCAAGTTCCTGTTTCTAAAGTACAAATCTCAGTGTCCTCCCGGTGGTGCAGACTACAGGGCCTCCCACAGCTTCTCTCTGCCTCTCGGCCTCCCCATCTGGCCTTCACCCTGGGTTGGGGCGGGGGTCCCTCCTACTCACCTCTGCCCTCCTGGACACCCAGCAGGCACCTCACATCCCTCCCAGGGCATCTCCCTGATTTCCCGCCCCTCCACGTCCCTTGGAGGAGGCTGGATTTCCCGCCTCCCCCACCGGCCTGAGTCTGTGTCCCGCCTGCGTGGATCACACTCAAGGGAGACTCAAGACACACGTTTCCAGTGGGGACGTGGGGGTGGCAGGCTACTCTTCAGCTCACACGGAGGCCTCAGACCCTGCCATGGGCCCCGGGGCCCTCAAGGGGCCCAGGTAGAACCCCGGGGTCCTGGCAGCTCCCGCACCAGCCTCACGGCTGCTTCCCCCCGCAGGTGATCAAACGGGTCCTGGCCCAGACCAGCAGCGGGGGCTTCTGTGGGAACGACGGCTTCATGCACTTGACCTTGGCCAGCCTGCCTTTCGGAGGAGTGGGTAGGTGCTGTCTCTCACCTCCCCCCGCTCCCCTCCGCAGAGCCTGAAGTGGAACCTTCCACGCCCGTCCTGGCACTTTCATCCTCAGGCAGACCCAGTCCGTGGTACTTGCTGCGGCTTTTCTCCCCGACCGGCCTGGCTGCGCACGCAGGGCAGCCGGGTGTGCTCTCTACGCCACGTGCGGCTACACGCGGCTCCTTCAAGCCCTCCCGCGCCCCCTCGGGTCCGTGATGGAGATGGAACCATGCAGCTGTCAGCTCCCCCCTCCACCAGGCCCTAGCAGCCCCCAGGCCGGCTGCAAGGTCCTGGCCTCTGAGGCTGGCCCCAGCAAGCCCGACGGCTGTGTGACGTGGGGCCACCACGGCCCCTCTCTGAGCGACCTCCTCCTCAGGGGACGAGAGGGCCCACACTGGGCACCGGAGTAAATGACTGGCAGGGCCTGCCCCCTTGTGGAAGCCCCGCCCCCAGCCCATCTGTCTGCAGCTGAACCTGGTCCTATTACTCCCGACAAAGCTCCCCATAGCTCCCAGCCCCTGACGGAGCCAGGACCCCTACTTGGCTTCCGGAGGTGGGCCCTGCCTGGAAGGCTGTGGAGTCCTGCTCCTGCCTCCTCTCCCATTTCCCCAGCTGCTGCCCCAGCCACACAGAGCTTGACCTGGGTCCCAGCACATCCAGGTCACCCACCTCCAACACTCTCTCAAGTTGCCGCTCAGTCTGGGGCCTTCTTGCCCCAACATGCCCACTTTATCTGGTCAGTGCCATGCCTCAGGCCTCACCCACTCCAGGAAGCCCTCTCAGATTGCCCCTGCTTCCACCTGCACCCCCTGGACTTCCTACTCCCTGGCCCTTGACGGCCTCCCTACCCAGACACTGTGGACTCAACACAGCACTCACTGTATGTATGGGGCTGAACACTCGTCCCTGCAGCTCTAGAAGGCGGTGCCGCTGTCACCAGGAGACCATCTCACGCAGAGAGCAAGGCAAAGGCACTTGCCAGTTCAAAGCTGGGAGTCAAACCTAGGGAGTCAAACCTAGGGAGTCACCCCAAAATCCATTGAGGGGTTGCTTTCTTTACTTTCCATTTTGCCTCCCTCTTTTTTTTTTTTACTGAAGTATATTTGATGTACAATAATGTAATAATGTGTTGGTTTCAGCAGTTCAGTTTTACACACACACACACACACACACACACACACACACAGGACTTCCCTGTAGCTCAAATGGTAAAGAATCCGCCTGCCATGCAGGGTTCAATCCCTGGGTCAGGAAGATCCTCTGGAGACGGGAATGGCAATCCACTCCAGTATTCTTGCCTGGAGAATTCCTTGAACAGAGAAGCCCGGTGGGCTACAGTTCATGGGGTCGCAAAGAATTGGACACAACTAAGCAACTAACACACATGTTCTCAGATTCTTTTACATTATAGGTTACTACAAGATATTGAATATAGTTTCCTGTGCCACACAGTAGGTTCCTGTTGTCTATTTTCTATAGTGTGCATTGTTAATCCCAAATTCCCAATCCTTCCCTCCTCCCACCCCTGGAACCCACTCACCCACTGTCCACCTATCTTGCCCCAGACCTGGTGTCCTCAACATTTATTTGACTGGGTGCTGGTGCCAACATGGGGCTAAGCCCCTTACCCACAGCATCTCATGATTAGTCCACTTTACAGGTGGGGAAACCAAGGCTCAGGGGATGAAGCGGCCCACCCAGTTCATACCCTGTGACCGGCAGAGCCCAGGTGTGTCTGATGCCCCTCGCCTGGCCACTGGGGGCCTGACTGCCATGCCCTCTGCCCCTCTGCAGGCAGCAGCGGGATGGGTAACTACCACGGCAAGTTCTCCTTCGACACCTTCTCCCACCATCGCGCCTGCCTGCTGCGCCCCTCTGGGCTGGAGAAGATCTATGCCATCCGCTACCCGCCCCACACTCCGCGCAACCTGAGGGTGCTGCTGATGGCCATGGAGACGCGCAGCTGCAGCTGCACCCTGCTGTGAGCCCACCCTGGGCGCGGGGGCACCATGTGTCCCTCCCAGCCCACGTCCATGAGTCCTCCGCTGCCGTGGCCACCTGAGGCTGGTGGAGACACGACCTGGCATCCACGATGCAGGGGGAAAGGACCTGCTGAGGCCACAGTCCAGACCAGTGTTTGCCTTCCTCCCACCTGGGGCTTCTCTTTTCAGGCCCTCAGCTGCCCCCCAACCAGGACAGGCCAGGGTGTGGGAACGTGGGAAACTGTGTAGCCTGCTCTCTGGCTCCCAGGAGGGCCACCTTTGTCCCAGGAGAGTCAGGCAGCTGTGGGCACTTCTGAGGACCCCTCTCTGTGGAGTGGTGCAGAAGGGGCCCTGGCATCTGGGCCATGCCCTGCTGTGGACCTGCTGTGACCTGGGTCGTCCCTGCCCTCTCTGAGCCTGTCCCCCTCTCTGGTGTACAGAGAAGGTGACGAACAATATCTCCTGAGATCATTGTGAGGATTAAATTTTGGAACATAATTGCTGACTCTAAGCTCCAGTGTCCTGTCTCATTTGGGTTGGGAAGGCTGCCTCCCTTGTCTCTACCCCCACCTCTCCCTCCAGGAAAGATTGATGAGATGCCTACAGTAGATTCTCCTTCCCTTCAGCTCGAGCCTCTGAGGAGCTCTGAACACACTCCTGTCCCCCAAGCGGTTGGCCCTGGGCACCCTCCCCTCTCCATGTCCCACCCTGGGCTCATCCTTTGACCTGCTCATCCTCCTGGACCTCGATGCTATGGAGCGGTCCCCACCCATTCAGCTGCCAAACTCCCAGGCCTCCAGCTGGACACTCCTTTCTACCTCCCGAGTCCCATCTTTGAGCAATTCCTGATGATTCCATGACGCCACAGGCTTCCCCAATCCACACACTAAAGGCTGTGCCCAGGGTCGTCCATCACCTCCCCTCTTCCCCCAGGCCCAACCCTTCCTTCTCTGTGCACCCAGGGACCTTCCCAAAGCCCACTGGACAGTGCCAGCCCTCAGCCTGAACCCCTTCACTGGCGCCCTCTGGCCCACAAGTCTGGACGGGAAACCTTCCTTGGGAGGCTCTGCCACAGCCCCGAGCACACCCCGCGCCGCCATCCTTGTCCGCTTCTGATGCCCTTGATGTGTCCTCCTCCAGGGGCCTCTAGCGGCTTCCGCACACGCGCTGGGCGCGCCCTCTGGCCCTTCTTGTTCTTTCCAACTCCTCCGTGCTCTCTGCTTGGAAGTCAGCTCTTCCAGGAAGACCTCCTTGCCCACCTTCCACTCCCCGCCGCCCCCACCCAAGATACGGGCGGCCTTCAAGGGCCTCCCAGTTCCCTCTCCCACACCATTCACCGGGAGGAAACATGGATTTCTTTGGTGGCTGTTTGGGTTACGGGGCCCCGAGTCGTATACACCCAGGAGCAGTAGAGGCGGCCACACTGCGCAGCTCTTAAGGATTGGACCAAGTTCCTGCACAAGCCCGGGTCTCAGTTTTCCCATTCGTAAATCGTTCCTCCACACAGGGTTGCGGTGAGGATTAAGTGAAGCCGCCCGGGTGGAGGTTTGGCATAGCCCAAGCACAGCTACGACGGTAAACCGTCTGCCTGCAGTGCGGGAGACCCAGGTTCGATCGCTGGGTCGGGAAGATCCCCCGGAGAAGGGAATGGCAACCCACTCCAGTATTCTTGCCTGGAGAATCCCACGGACGGAGGCCCCTGGATGGCTCCAAAAGCCTACCAAAGCCCAGCTACGGTGCGGAGTCGCCGCTATCGCCCGTACCCCGCGGGGGCGCAGCGCGGCTCCCTCGACCCGTAAACCACGCCTCGGATGTCCCGCCCCTAAGGGTTCGGGAGTCCCGGCTCCTTCGCCCTTCCAGCGCCTGCTCTTCCCTAGCCAATCGGGAAGAAGATTTCTTTGATCCCGCCTCCTTCGGCTGCACCGCCAGCCAATCAGACCACGCCCTGGAGCGTCAGCGCGGAAATGGCGAAGCCAGCCGGCCCAATGGCAGCGTCCCGGGAGGCAGGCTCCGCCTCTCGGCGGACGGGCCGCGCTGCACCGGACGGAGCGGGCGCGCTTCAAGGTGGGTGATGCGGGGCAGCCCTGAAGGCCGCGTCTAGGCAGCGCGGCGTCGGGGGCCGCGCGTGCGGCCCCCGTGGGCCCTGCCGGCTCCGCGCCCAGGTTCCACCGCGGCCTGCTCAGCACGCGCGGCCGCCGTGTCCTTGGGCGTGCAGCCGGGGGCGGCGGGCGCCAGACGCAGGCGGCCTCCGGGGCGCATGCGCCGCCGGCGCCCGTGGGGTCAGAGGTCGGGAGGAAAATCAGGGAAGGAGCCGGGTTGGGCGCCTGGCCCTGAAGTCAGCGGTCGAAAGAAATGGGCCCGCCAGAGGTCGCAGGTCACGGGAAGGGCACTTTGCGGCTCTGGCTAAGTGCCAGGCTCTGGGCTTAAACCCTTGGCCTCTTCGAGCCCCCCTCCATCCCCGTGATCCCCTTATCACAAGTGAGAAAACCCAAGGTCATTTGGCAGGCAGAGAGGCAGTTCCAGAAGGACCTTGATGCGACGGCGGGGGAGAGGAATTTGATCTTGAAGGCTGTTTAAGCCTTTAAGGGGTTCCAGCAGGGGAAGGCTGGGGGGTGTAAAGGGCGGGGTTTGGCCTGGGTTCACATCAGGAACCCCTCCCCTCGTGTGCGACTTCTGGCAAGTCACTTAACACGACTGAGCATCTCATCTGTGAGCTCTAGCACTGTGCCTGGCACGGAGAGCTCTCAATAAATGCTGGTGGCAGTTGGCATTGTCACCTGGTCAGGTTGGAGGTTGAGAGGGGCAGCGCCTGGCAACAGGAAGGCCATCTGTGCCTCTGACAGGAACGAGGGTGAGCAGGGGACGAGATGCCACATTGGCACTGGGGTCAAGGGTCAGGGTGCCTGCTGATGGAGTTTCATGTGGGGAGGACCTCAGCTGTCTGGGACCCACCTGTGCCTGCCTCTCTCTTCACACCCCACAGATGCGCTGCCTGACCGTGCCCACACTGCTTCGGGCCCTGGCCCAGGCCCAGGCCACACATGCAGGTAGGACCAAGGGCACCTTTCCTGGCTGTGGGGGCCCAGCCTTCTGGCGTGAGGTCACATCTGCATGGCGTAACTCTTCTTGCAGGGCATGCCAGTGGCCGGGGCCTCCACAGCAGCGCAGTGGCAGCCACCTACAGTGAGTCCTGGGGTGCCATCAGCCTTTGTGATCATGGTCCTCCCAGGGGCAGGGGAGAAGGCCTGGGTTCTTGTCCTGGCTATGCGGGGGGGCTCCCCCTCTCGGAGCCTCAGTTTCCCATCTGAAATGAAGCGGGTGATCAAGATGATTCATGGGGGTGGGGTCTGTCATTGCAGGGCTTGGTGGGGGTGGGGGGAACTTCCCTGTGGCTATACATGTGATCTCAGACCCTCCCTGCGTGGGACAAGGAGGGGGCTGCCAGGTGTGAGCCCTGGGAGCCTGTACCTCCTCCTCAGGACCGGAGCACCCAAGCCCCACCCGCGTCCCCTCCGGGCCTGGATGGCCACACTGGAGCAGGGAGAAGCAAGCGAGCAGGGAGAAGCAAGCGAGGACTGCCCCTGGCCAGAGGCCAGCCTCCAGGGTTGCTTACTGAGGCAGGGGGCGTTTGGTGAATGAACAAGCCCCCCCAGGGACCCAGCTCTTACATCTAGGAGGCCAGGCCTCATCTCCTGAGCTGGAGTCCTTGAAGAGGGCCTGTGCGCAGCCCCTGCCATGGCCTCTCTGCCCGCCTCCCCTGCAGAGTATGTGAACCTGCGGGAGCCCTCGATGGACATGAAGTCAGTGACCGACCGGGCAGCGCAGACCCTGCTGTGGACCGAGCTCATCCGAGGTGGGCCCGGGGGACGGGAGGCTCGAGGCGGGCTCAGGGGGGATAGAGATGTGTGAGAGAGGAGGGGCCCACCTCATCCTGCCCATGCCGCCCCCAGGCCTGGGCATGACGCTGAGCTACCTGTTCCGCGAGCCGGCCACCATCAACTACCCATTTGAGAAGGGCCCACTGAGCCCACGCTTCCGCGGGGAGCACGCACTGCGCCGATACCCGTCTGGAGAGGAGCGCTGCATCGCCTGCAAGCTCTGTGAGGCCGTCTGCCCAGCCCAGGTAAGCCCCCACCCCAGCTGACCGCCACCACAACCCTGGCCTCGGAGGGGGTGGCTGCGGTCTGCTGCAGAGAGAGAGAGAGAAGTGGGCAGCCCTGGGTCCCAGTTCTCAACCCCCTGCTGGGTGTGTGTCCCCAGGGAAGTCCCCTCCCACTCTGAGCCACTTGCCCCGTGATAGGAACCATGAGGCCTGGTTGCTGAAGCCGACTCAGAGGTGGTGAGTCAATGGAGGGAAGCTTCCAGTCCTGAGCAGATCATGGGACACGCTTGGGGCCTCTCCTTGGGGGTCTGGTTGAGAGTGTGAGAGCCAGGCCGGAGCTACGAGGTGACACAGGGTAGGTCTCCACTTTGACGTGGTGGAGCAGCAGTGTCAGGAGCCCTGCCTACACGTGTGCCCTGCACCGGGCCGGCCCTGGGGACCCTCGGGCCACAGCTGGGCCACTCACTGCCCCGGCTGCAGCTCCTTTGAGCCCCTGGCATTTGGTTCTGTTGGAGGGTCCCGAATGAACTGCCGAGTCACAGCCTGTGGGTGCAGAAACAGACAAAGTGGGGGCGCTCAGGCGGTGGATGTGCCCGGCAGGCACAGGCGTCCTCACTGTCCACACAGCGTCCCCCTCCCAGTGGTTGCTCCAGCCGCGTCTCTGCAACTCAGAACGGCTCCCGTCCGAGTCCTGGCTTGTCTCCTGCACCACTCCTGGGTTCTGCAGCCCATGGGCTGTGGCCTTGCAGTCCCCAGTCTCTGGAGCATTAGGAGCCCCCCCAGAAATAACAGTGGCATCCGGGCAGCAAGTGCCAACCATGGACCAGCACTGTGCCAAGCTCATGATCTCTCTGCAACAGCTCTGGGTGGGCGAGGTCATTATCCCCATTTTATAGACAAGGAAACTGAGGCGCAAAGAGAGAGGCTACTAGCCAAAGGTCCCACAGTGAGTGGTGGGCCTTACGCTCCTGGGGACGTCTCAGGGCCATGGCCACATCCCTTTGAAGGTCCTCGCCTCTGGGGAAGTCCTGGGCCACCCCTTCCTTTAGCTGATGCCAGGCTGCAGCTGGGAACTGAGAGTTAAGACCTGTGTTTGAGGCTTACTTGTTTACTTGCCCCTCGTTTATTTGGTGGCTTTGGGAAGGCCCTCCACCATTCTGAGCTTCAGTTTCCTCACCCATTGAATGGAGATAATGAGGTGTAGTTGGGAGGTTGTTCACCATACAGTCAGCAGAAGGTGGGCATTATTTACAGGGTTGAGATCCCCGGGGCTGCAGGTGCCCTGGTGTGCCAGGCAGGCAGCAGCCCTCTTGTGGGACTCGCGTCCTCGGGCAGGAGGTGCTGGCAGATAGCAAATGACACTGTCAGCTTGGGCAGGCACGCAGAGGCTGGCCTCATGGCCGTGCCAGGTGGCCTGTTAGGAGGGGAATCAGGAAAGGCCCACGAAGGCTAAGAATGGACGACAGAGGGGCCTCTCTGTAGGCCCGTGCAGGGCTGGATCTTGTGCCAGGGGCCAGTGTGGCTGGCAGGTGAGAGTCCCCTGTACCACCGCCCAGGCCATCACCATCGAGGCTGAGCCACGGGCCGATGGCAGCCGCCGGACCACACGCTATGACATCGACATGACCAAGTGTATCTACTGCGGCTTCTGCCAGGAGGCCTGCCCTGTGGACGCCATCGTGGAGGTGGGCGGGCGGGCCCGCGGTGCGGGAGGAGGGGGCGGGAGCTCCCGGGAGGGGCCTGACACAGTGCGCCTGCTCCCCGCCGCAGGGCCCCAACTTCGAGTTCTCCACGGAGACCCACGAGGAGCTGCTGTACAACAAGGAGAAGCTGCTCAACAACGGGGACAAGTGGGAGGCCGAGATCGCTGCTAACATCCAGGCCGACTACCTTTACCGATGACGCGCCGGCCCGTGGCCCCTCCTGCCCAATAAAAAGCTCTGACCTCCCCCACCGCCGCTGTCACGTGTCTGCTGTCTGGGCTGGGACTGTCCGCAGTCTGTGCATTCTTCAGTTAGATCAGATCCTTGGACTGAGTTGCCTACCCTGGGGACCTGTGCGACCTGCCAGGCCCTCCCCGAGGTCGGGCCGCAGCCCACAGCAGCCCGTGGGCCACACGTCTTCCCAGGAGTATTCCGCAAAGGCTTAGCTGAAGGTCGGCCCAGGTCACTGTTTGCATAATCCCGAGTGTCCAGTTGTTGAGGCTGGGGCCTGTCCTCCTGAGGACCACCCGCAGCTGAGACTCTGGAGAACCTAGAGCCTTCTGAGAACGGGGGCTCTCCAGGAATAATTTGGGCAAAGTCTTGTTTGCCCAACCACAGGCAGAAGTACATCGAGTAGCAGGAACTTGGACAGGCCAGGGCATCCTTGCCGGAGGCAGGGTGGGGGAAGCCTGCCCTGGGGTAACAGTCACGAGGGGATGACCCAAGCCCTGCTGCCCGTGAGCTGGCTTGGCCTGTCCTCCAGCCACATCCCTTTTCCTTCCCAAGTTCCTCAGAGCAGACTGCTAGCGTGGCTTCTGCTGCTCAGGACTTCCTGCTTTGTAGCCCTAGCAAAGCAGTGTGGTTCCTTCTGGGGCCACATGCAGGCCCAGTGCCAGGAGAATAGCCCCCACAACAAGCCCTTCTGACTTGGTGCTGAGTGGTGTGAGCGCATTTCAGTTCATTTTCCACAGTAAGGAAGCTGGCTCAGAGAGGTGAAGTGACTTGCTCAGATCACACAGCACGCATCTTCAGGAAAAGAGGTCTGAGATCTCAAGAATTTCGTCATTTCCAAAAGTTATTTTCTACAAAACACTATAATCTCCCCAGATGCGTCTTAGAAGGGGGAGGGTGTTCTTTGGACCAGTAAGTGTAGGAAATGCCCCAAGGGGCCTCTTCCCTCTGGGACAGGCACTGCCTGGGAGCACATTCAAGGCTCTGAGACGGACTGCAGCAGAGAAGCCCAGACTTTGCCCAACTCATTCTTGGAAAGCCCCCTTTCTCAGATCACCTGCTGACCTCTGGGCCTGCTTACCAGACCCTACTGGGCCATCTCCCAGGACCTGTGTGGTCCCACTATTGGCCAAAGTTTTGGGGCCCTTAAAATCCACAGAGTGACTCCGAGGTAAGAAGTACAGGACCAAAAAGGACAACTTGAGCCCTGGGAGTGTCCATGAGTCCAGCACTGTGAGTCCTGGCAGCTGCTGGGAGCAGGAATTCCAAAAAAACAGGCCAGCTGTCAGAGGCAGTCTTGAATATCCTAAATCACTTCGTTTTGCTTTTTTCAGACATACCTAGGATTAGACTTGACATGGAGTCTGTATCTGTAAGGAAAATTGTATCTGTATCTGTATGAAAATTGTTCACTCAGTCATGTCCAACTTTCTGACTCCCATGAACTGCAGCACACCAGGCTTCCCTGTCTTTCACCATCTCGTGGTGTTTGCTTAAACTCATGTCCATTCAGTCGGTGATGCCATCCAACCATTTTGCCCTCTGTTGACCCCTTCTCCCACCCTCAATCTTTTCCAGCATTGGGGTCTTTTCTAATAAGTTGGCTCTTTGAATCCGGTGGCCAAAGTATTGGAGCTTTACCATCAGTCCTTCCAATGAATGTTCAGGGTTGATTTCCTTTAGGATTGACTAGTTTGATCTTGCTGTCCAAGGGACTCTCGAGTCTTCTCTAGCACCACAGATAAACCTGTCCAGCTCCTGATTTAATTCCTTCCCTTACTGCTGGGTTAGAGTGCAGCTCTAAGGCCGTTTTGAAACATGGTAAGAGTTCCAGTTTACTCTGCATGGGAAGCACTGACCTGAGGCCCCCAGTGGTCCTCAGTTCAGCTGTGTCAGTTTCTCCTTGAAAGTAACCCTACCAAAAGGGTCCCCAACTTTTCTGAAGACACCTTGGCTGTGACTCAGTTTTCAGCCCTAGCTGGGGCTCCATTTGCCTACCCCTCAGAGGCCCTTGGGCTTCCCTGATAGCTCAATTGGGAAAGAATCTCCCTGCAGTGCAGGATACCCGGGTTTGATCCCTGGGTCGGGACAATCCCCTGGAGAAGCAAATGGCAACACACTCCAGTATTCTTGCCCGGAGAATCTCATGGACAGAGGAACCTGGCGGGCTACAGTCCATGGCGTCGCAAGAGTTGGACACAACTTAGCGACTGACTACACCACTACCACCACCACCAGAGTCCCTTCCGCTGCTGTGGGGGTTCAAGGAGCGCCAGAGCTGACGGGCCCAGTGGGTACAGTCTTGGCCCATCCAAAGTGCAGGCAGCTAGACAGTGGAGACCCACAGGCTGGGATCAGACAGGCTGCATGGACCTGATTAGGAGTAAGGACACAGGGACAAGTCCAGCCACAGGAGGAGCAACAATGAGGGCAGAGCACTGCCCAGTGCCTGCTGGCTTCGGTCTGCTGCCTGGCCCTCCGTGTCCTGCTGCCACTGAGGGAAGAGGCCCAGAGAAGGGCAGCCGCCCACCCAAGAGCCCAAACCACCAAGGGCTCAGAAACAGGAAGATAGCAGGAGCTGTGTGACTACGGCCGCACTCGAGGGAAGAGGTCCCAGAGGTGGGGACACGTGGGTCTCGGGCCCCGGGCCTGAGCGTACTGGGGGATCTTGGCAGCCACAGGCCCAGGTGGTGGAGGTCCCACCGGGTAGCCCCTGGGCCTGGGCTGAGCACTTCCCCACATCCCAGCCTTGTAGACGTGCACGGGGGGCGCCAGTGTCTGCCCTGGGGTCTGGGCCTCCTCGCGCGGATTAGGCGGCTCACGGCTCCGAACGGTTTCCCACCCCGGGGGCGAGGAAGCGAGGGCCAAGCCCCTGGCCTGCCTCCCACCCGCCCTCCGGCCCGGCTCGCGCACCGGCTCCGGGACTCCGGGGGCGGGTCCGGGGCGCCCAGGGGCGGGGCTTCCATGATTCCGCCCCTCCGGCCCCGCCCGTCGGGAAAAGTGAGTTGCGTGGGCGCCGCGGAGGCCCCGAAAAGTTGGGCCCGGAGATCCGAGGGGAGCCGAGCAGTGCCGCGTGCGGCCGACCGGGGGTGAGTGCCCCAGCGCGGGCTGCAGGGCCCCCCGCTCTGCCTGCCGCCCTCGCTTCCCTCCGCCCCGGAAGGGAGTCTTGGCGCCCCCACCCATGTGGGTCAGTAGAGGCAGCTCAGTCCGCCGGCCCTCGGGTGTCAGCCCTTGTTGGGGGGTGGGGGTGCACAGACGCGACTCAGAGGAGGAAGAGGAGGAGAATGGGGGTGTTAGCAGCCTGTGACCCCTCGTATTGACCTCTGCCGGGCCAGGCTGTGCCCAGAGCTTTCTCTGCTTCATCTTCCTGGGAGTGAGGGACCCATTCTACAGATGCGGAAACTGAGGCCCAACACAACTAGGAAGAGGCAGAGCTAGAAGAGAGCGCAGACCCTGGCCTGCAGGACGGCTCATCGTGGCAAGCCAAGGGCTCAGAGGAGAGGTGTCTGGAGGAGCTGGCCTTAGCCTCCAGCCTCCCAAGGGAGAAGGCGACGAGGGGCACAAAGTGACTAGTCTGGACCCTGAAGGACCTCGGCCCCTTCATTTGCTCTGTAAATGTTGCGGGGTTGGATCCTGGCTTAGGCAGCAGGCCAGGGTAGAGGAGGGGGAGGGGATGAGCCAGTGGAGGCCTGAAACGCCAGGGGAGGGTTCTGACCAGGTCTCTGGACTCCTGTGCTGACCACCCAAGGGAAGGGCCAGGCCCCGGGGCCCTGTGAGACGGGTACCAGGCCAGACTGGTCACAGCAGCTGTCCAGGACTGCTGCCCGCCGGGATCCCGGATCTAGCTTCCTGCAACCCCTCATTTGTCCAGCCCGGCCCTTCACGGTGCCTGGGGCAAAGAACAACCCTCCCTCTGAGGACATACTTTGGGCCGGAACTTCCAAACCTGCATCCCGAGGACCGGGCTCCTGCCTGGCTTGGCCACCTGCTGACCCGTATATAAAACAGGGGTACCATGCCCCCCACCCCCAAGGCCTGCTGTTAATTTTCAATGAGGTAGTGGAGGTACATGGGGACCCTGGTTATTTTGATCTCCCCGCCAGGTCCTGCCTCTGCTGGGTGGCCAAGTCCCATTTACCCAAAGAGGAAGTGGAGGTCCAGAGAGGGTGGGAGAGTTCCCCAAGGACGCACAGCTAATCCCAGTTTGGTTAGGGCTCCGAGCCTCCACCCTCCCCTATTCAGGGCCCCCAGCCAACTCTTGCCATTCTCTCCAGTTGGGGAATGGGCTGCTTTTTCCTATTTACTCTTAAGTCAACCGTACCCAGGGGAGGAAGTGACTCTCTAGGAGGCCCCAGCCCAGGCAGAGGGTGGGGCCCTCTAGCGCCAAATGTTCTCCCTCAGCGGGGCCCTCGCCGGGCCCTGTCCCTCCCACCGCCTCAATGGGAGAGCTAAGGAAATGGAGCCGGCCGGCGCCGGGCCCCCAGGGCAGCGGCCGTGAAGTCCTGGCCTGTGGGCTGGGCGTCCACAGGGCGCTCTGGAGGCCAGGGTAGCCTCCCTGCCGACGTTGGAGGGACGTTGGAGCAGGGCCTCCGCCGGGCCCTTCCTGCCCATTCAGTTTCCATAGTTTCACTTTCCGTGGTTTCGACACCTGGAGGACTCCTCCCGGGGCTGCGGCGGGGCTGCCCAGGCCCCAGGGGAAGGTCCTCCTTGCTCAGAGGCCCTGCGTGTCCACTGTATCCTTCCCGAAGCCCTGGGGTGGCCCCCACTCCCTCAGCACACAGATGCCACAGGGAGGAGGCAAGCTCCGACTGCCTGAGGGGACAGGCCAGACCTCAGCCCCATGTCCTTGTCACGGGTGCTCCCTGGGGTGGAGCAAGGGCTCCAGCTGGCCGCGGCGGGGGGTCAGGAGGCCAGCGCCGGAGGTGGCCTTTGACCTGGGGCCCCAAGGAGGTGCAGGCAGATCACGGAGAGGGGACAACAGGAGATGGTGCCAGGTGTGAGAAGAGCCAGTGTTGCCAGGAGCCTCCAGGGTGGGGGCGGGGGGTGCAGGGGTCTCAGACGAGTCAGACCCAGCTGGGAAGGAGCTTGGTGTTGGACTCTGGATCCGGCAGTGGGGTCAGCTGCGCCACTTACTTCCTGTGTGACCTCAGCACCCCGCCGAGCTGGCCTCGGCCTCAGTTTTCCCATCTGTCAGATGGGGTGATGACAGCACCTTGCAGGATCATAGGCGCACAGAGTTCCTAGACGGTGGGCAGCTGCCTGTTTCCTGCCTCCTGGCCTGAGCCCCCACGCCTGCCCACCCCGCAGGACCATGGGCTCCATGTTCCGGAGCGAGGAGGTGGCACTGGTCCAGCTCTTCCTGCCCACAGCTGCTGCCTACACCTGCGTGAGCCAGCTCGGGGAGCTGGGCCTGGTGGAGTTCAGGGATGTGAGTGGAGCCGGGATGGGCGTTGGGGGAGGCCTTGTCCCTGGGTGTCCCAGAGGGTGGACCATCGCCCTGTACTGACCCCCGGCCCGGCTTGAATTCCGGCGGCCTCTGCCCCTGGGTGCTCTGTTCTCAGGAAGGCTGGCTTTACTTACGCCTGCCCCAGCCTGGGTTCAGCCGGGCCTCCTCGGCCCTGGTCCACGTGTGGCCTGGTCATCCTCACCTGGGCATCGGGAATGTCACGGTGTGGTCAGCACCTTTTGGGGGAGATATCTATGGGCTAAGGAGAGCCAGCCCGCTGGCCTGGCATACTGACTCCTCCATGTACACACAACCACAGCTCAACGCCTCAGTGAGTGCCTTCCAGAGACGCTTTGTGGTGGATGTTCGGCGCTGCGAAGAGTTGGAGAAGACCTTCAGTGAGTTGGCGCTGGGCCCACACCCCAGGCAGGCTTCTTGGAGGAGGTGCCAGTGGAGCTTGGTCTGAAAGGAAGAGTCCCAGGCACCCAGTTGGAAGGCAGAGAAGGGAGACCCAGGCCAGGCCGTGCAGAGCCAGGCCAGGGCAGCTGGGATCTGTAGGGTGTTCCTGAGTCAGCTGAGCAGATGCCCAGACCAGGGTTTGGACGAGCCCTTGAGTGCCGAGTGAGGACTCGGAACATCATCCTGCAGATGCCGAGAGCCACCCGTAGGTCTCTAAGGAGGAGAGAAGCATGGACAGAAGTTTCTCTACTGCAGGTGGACTGGGGTGGGCAGAGGCCACCAGTCTTGGCTCGGTGCCCCAAGGAGTAGCAAGAAGGACCCCTGCTCTGGGTTGTGTGCCAGAAACCCCTCCCAGGAGGACCCGGCACAATGGAAGGACAGAGCATGTCTGGTTAATGGTTAGCTTGCCTGATGGGTTTTAAGTAGTCAGGCAGGTCCTCCGTGGGCCTGCATGCAAGCTGCCTTCCGAGGCCCTGCAGTGCTAGGCCCCCTGCCGGAAGACCACTGTGGGACCCAGGCCAGGGGCTGGGGACAGATGGAGAGCAGCCCAGAAGAGCCGCGGGGCGGGGAAGCAGAGCAAACACGCAGGGATGGAGGTTTAGCCTGAGGTTTTTCTGGGGTCTTGGACTTGGTGAATCAGTTGGCTGGTGGCCAGGGGAATTTGAGGTGACGTTTGGAATCCCCTAGATGTTAGCCAGCCCTTGGCGGTGTGTGTGCTCAGGTGCTCACTCGTGTCTGACTCTTTGTGACCCATGGACTGTAGCCCGCCAGGCTCCTCTGTCCATGGGATTCTCCAGGCAAGAATACCGCAGTGGGTTGCCATTTCCTCCTCCAGGGGATCTTCCCGACCCAGGGGTCGAACCCGCGTCTCCTGTGTCTGCTGCACTGGCAGGCGGAATTCTTTGCCCAGTGAACCGCTGGGGAAGCCCTCCAGCCTTTGGCTAGTAGTGGCCATTAGCTGGTGGCGGCCCCTGAGCGTGCCCCCTGACACCCCTTCCCTCCGCACCCAGCCTTCCTGCAGGAGGAGGTGCGGCGGGCTGGGCTGACACTGCCTCTGCCCGAGGCGGGGCTGCCGGCGCCCCCGCCCCGAGACCTTCTGCGCATCCAGGAGGAGACTGATCGCCTGGCTCAGGAGCTCCGGGATGTGCGGGGCAACCAGCAGGCCCTGCGGGCCCAGTGGCACCAGCTGCAGCTCCACTCGGCCGTGCTGAGCCAGGGCCACAGCCCCCCGGTCAGTGTAGCTCCCCGGGCCGGGGCATGGGGCGAGGGGCACCAGGCACCCCAGGGCTGGAGCTCATGGTGCCTCTTGGCTCCTAGTCTGCAGCCACCTACACAGATGGGCCCTCGGAAAGGACCCCCCTGCTCCAGGCCCCCGGAGGGCCGCACCAGGACCTGAGGGTCAAGTAAGTGAGGGGCAGTTCGGCGCTCTTTCCGGCCCAGCGCGGACTCCCTGTCCAGTGCTCCCTCAGACTGCTCCCGCCTTCTCCTCCCTCGGGCCTGGGATTCCCCTCTGCCCTATAGGTTTCTCCCCTCCTGGCGTGTGCCAGGTGGGCTCCTGCCTTCCCCATGGGGGTGAGGGGTGGTGTGCCTGGCCAGGATGGGGAGGCAGGGTGGAGGGGAGGGGAGGTCGGCGCAGCCACTGCCCAGCCCCGCCTGGCCCCGCAGCTTCGTGGCCGGTGCGGTGGAGCCCCACAAGGCTGCGGCCCTGGAGCGCCTGCTCTGGAGGGCTTGCCGCGGCTTCCTCATTGCCAGCTTCCTGGAGACGGAGCAGCAGCTGGAGGACCCGGTGACGGTGCGCGGGCGCGGGTGGGGGCTGCTTAGGTGGGGGTGCGCCCCCCGGGGCGGGGACTGCAGGGTGACCTGGGCCTCCCTCTGCAGGGTGAGCCTGCCACGTGGATGACCTTCCTCATCTCCTACTGGGGCGGGCAGATCGGGCAGAAGATCCGCAAGATCACTGACTGGTGAGCCCCCCGGGGCCCTGGGTGTCCCCCCCACCATGCTGAGCCCACGCCGTCGTCCACACTCCTGCACATGCAGCCTGGCCCCCGGGCCCCGCTCACCACCCGGCTCCCTGCCAGCTTCCACTGCCATGTCTTCCCGTTTGCGGAGGAGGAGGCGGCCCGGCGCGCGGCCCTGCAGCAGCTGCAGCAGCAGAGCCAGGAGCTGCAGGAGGTGGGTGCCCGTGGCTGCGGAGGGCCTCCGGCCGCCACCCCCAGCCCACCGCCCCCTGACCGCCCGCTCTGGCCGCAGGTCCTGGGGGAGACGGAGCGCTTCCTGAGCCAGGTGCTGGGCCGCGTGCAGAAGCTGCTGCCGCCCTGGCAGGTGCAGATCCGCAAGATGAAGGCCGTGTACCTGGCCCTCAACCAGTGCAGCGTGAGCGCCACACACAAGTGCCTCATTGCCGAGGCCTGGTGTGCCACACGCGACCTGCCCGCCCTGCAGCAGGCCCTGCAGGACAGCTCGGTGAGCGGGGGGGCCTCCCGCCCGCCCTGGCTGCCAGGCAGGGCTCCTTCTCGTAACACACTTCCCAATCCTGGTGCCATGGGCACCCTGCCTTTGCCGGGGCTCACCCTCCTCCAGGGAGTCCTACATGATGGCTCTGGATCCCCCAAGCCCTCTCCCCACCCCCACTTCCCCTGAGGCCCTGGGATGGGCCATAGTACCCTGCCCACAGCGCTGGGTATTAAGTTAGAACCGTGTTCAGATCCAGGCTCTGCAGGCCCTGGCCCTCTGACCTTGGGCTGATTAGAGGGAGCCTTGGGCTCATCTGTGAAATGGGTGTGCCGACCCTACCTCCCGGGGGGTGGCCACGGTAGGCAGGGTCACCCGTGGCAACATGGGGCTCCCTCTCCCCAGCCACCTGGATGGGGAGAAGCACGCTTGTGTTTGCCAAGTGACTTCTGGGCCAGTCTCTGGCCATCTCTAAAGCTCCCTGGGGCTGGTCATCCGGTTTCACAGGGAGAGAAGGGGCTGCCCCAGGTGAGTCCCCACAGTGCTCTGCCTCTCCAGCTCTGCCTGGATGGGGGAGTCTGAGGACCCTGGAGGCCCCTGCAATCAGCCTTCTCTGTCTGTCCGCCTGCCTGCCTGCCGGGTGCCCCAGAACGAGGCAGGTGTGAGCGCCGTGGTTCACTGCATCCCCTGCCGGGACATGCCCCCCACGCTCATCCGTACCAACCGCTTCACGGCCAGCTTCCAGGGCATCGTGGACGCCTACGGTGTGGGCCGCTACCAAGAGGTCAACCCCGGTGAGGGCCGCCGCCTCCCGCAGCCCCAGCCTTCGGGAGGGTCAGCTGCTGCCCTGGGTGGAAGGTCTGCAGGGCTGCGTCTTCACGCCGCGGCTGCCCCAGCCTCCTGGGATGAGAGACGCTCTGCTTCTCTCTCTTGGGGGGCGCCTTGGGGCTTCGAGTTTATCCCCAGCAAACCCCACCTTCTTACACGAACAAGGGAGCCAGCCGAGTTGTACAAAGAACAATAGCTTTGCAGTAGGAGCGGCCTGGTTTTGAGATCCTACTTGCTTACTTTGATGAGTTTTTTAGCTTTTCTGAGCCTCAGTTTCCTCATCTATAAAATGGAGATAACAGTTCAGCTCTGAGCAGTCTTGGGAAGGTGAATGGTCACCAAAGGTTGCAAACCAGCGGCCACAGGCCAGACTCAGTCTGCTGGTGTGTTTTGTTTGGCCACGTTGTCCAGACACGTTGAAAGGTTTGAGTTGGGTACAGCCCTAGGTCAGGTTTTCCCAGAAGCAAACTCTGAGGTGGGGTCTCTGGTGCAAGTGGTCTCTTAAGAGAGGTGCTCCCGGAAGAAACCAGTAAGAGACCTCAGTGGGTGGGGAGGCATGCGGGGAAGGAACGGCTGAGCAGGGCCAGTCCTGGGCTAAGTCTGGCTACACGGGAGCGTGTCTGTCTCAAGGCTGATGAGCATGGCTTCCACACCCAGAGCCCTCCATTGTCGGCCAGGCCTGGCGGGCGGGCAGCGAGGCTGTCGCTCCTGGCACATCCTGGGTGCTCACCAGCCTGGTGAGGCTGCTGCTTGGAGACTGGTGCACTGGGCAGGGGCCCACACAGAGCTGCCGGGGGCTCCACGCCACCCGGCAAAGCGTCTGCTGCAGGCACCAAGGCTTAAAGTCAGAGTTTTGGCAAAAGTCTCCCTTAGCCCAAGATTTTGGCAAAAAGAGAGATTTGGCAGCATGGCGCCCCCCCCCCCCCACCAGGAGGCTGGAGCTGGGAGTGGCCGCCCCTCCTGTTTGGATCCTTCCTGGGGCCAGCGGGCACTGGCTCCCTCCCTTCCTGGGGCCAGCGGGCACTGGCTCCCTCCCTCCCTGGCCCTGGCCCCCTTCCTGAGGCAGGCTGGCTGCCGTGTGCCCAGTGGCCCGGAGTCCCCGGTGTCGCTGGGTGAGGGCTGCAGCGCATCTCCGTGTGAGCTCAGAGGAGGGGTCTGGGGGTGAAGCGTGAGCAGGGCCCTTTCGGAAGGGGGATTTAGTCCGAGGCCAGGGAAGGGTCCTGCCTCGCCCGTGAGCAAGACAGAGGGTTTGGGGCCACTGTGGGGTGGCTTCAACAGTAGGTGTTTATCGTCTCAGTTCTGGAGGCTGGGAACCTGAGATCAGGCTGTCGGCAGGGCTGGTTCCTCCTGAGTGCTTGAGGGGGCTTCTGTTCAGGCCTCCCTCCTGGGCTGGCAGGCAGCCGTCTTCACGTTTGCATGGCCCTCTCCCAGTGTCTGTGTCTGAGGTCCAAATTCACCCATTTTATAAGGACGGCTGCCGTATTCGATTAGGACCCATCTAATGACCTCATTTTCACTTGGTTACATCTGTAAAGATTGGATATCTGAATGAAGCCACTTTCTAAGGAGCTGGGGGGTTAGGACTCCAACCTGCCTTTGGGGGGTGGGGGGCACAATTCAACCCATAACTGGGATGTGCATTAAACCCTAACTATGAGAAATTCTCCCCATTTGCTGAAGGGAAGCTGAGGCCCCAAAGGTTAAGTGACCAAGTTGGCCTTCTGGAACTTGCCACGGGCCAGCCAGGGCTTCTGCTGGGCTCTCTGTGCTTCTGCTTAAAGCTCTTCTCGTAAAGAATAGCTAGAACTGATGAGTTTATATTGCTTATTTATGGTCTGCTGTCCATGGATAAACTCATTTTTAATAGCCCCAGAAAGCAGTGGTATTACTATCTCCACTTGGCCCATGGGGAGATGGAGGTTCAGAGAGGTTAAGACACTAGCCAAAGATTGCACAGCTAGTAGATGGCTGGCTCTTGCATGCGGGCAAGTGGTGTGGCGTCCCTGCCTGGCAAACACCGCCTTGGTGTCTCCTGGGGCTCTGGACCCTGGCTTGGGGGCCCTGTACAGGGCCGGGGTCCTGGCTGACCGTGTGGCCCTCTGCCCACAGCACCCTACACCATCATCACCTTCCCCTTCCTCTTTGCTGTCATGTTCGGTGACGTGGGCCATGGGCTGCTGATGTTCCTCTTCGCCCTGGCCATGGTGCTGGCCGAGAACCAGCCGGCTGTGAAGTCAGCACAGAACGAGGTGAGGGGTGGGGTGGGGGTTGGGGAGGGGGCTTGCAGGCACAGCTGGGGTTCGGGCTGGCTCTCACGGCACCCACACCCCAGATCTGGAGGACCTTCTTCGGGGGCCGCTACCTGCTGCTGCTCATGGGCCTGTTCTCCGTCTACACCGGCTTCATCTACAACGAGTGCTTCAGCCGCGCCACGGCCATCTTCCCCTCCGGCTGGAGCGTGGCGGCCATGGCCAACCAGTCAGGCTGGAGGTGAGGCCTGGCCACCCCCCCTGCTGCAGCCTTGAGGCCTCTGGGCCCCTGACCACCCCCTCCCCACTCTTGTCACAGCGATGCCTTCCTGGCCCAGCACCAGCTGCTTGCCCTGGACCCCAACATCACTGGCGTCTTCCTGGGACCCTACCCCTTCGGCATCGACCCTGTGAGTCCTGGCTATCCGTCCCAGGGTGGTGCGGGCAGGAGGGTGGGTTGAGACTCCCCGCTCAGGGCCCCCCAGACCAGGGCCACTTGAAAAGCAGGGAAGTGAGTCCTGATAAGGACCGTGTTCTGTAGCCCCCTCTGTGCCAGGCAGGCACCATTCTGAGGCCTTGTTGAAATGATTTTTTGTCCAGTCCCTGTGACAACTCCATGGAGTCATGTCAGTTCACACTCTCCCCATTTCACAGATGAGGACGCTGAGGGTACATGCCCAGAGCTGCCCAGTCAGGAGGAACTGGGGTGGGGGCCCAGGCTGTGCTCTTAACCATGCCACTCTGCTGCCCCTCATTGGGTGGGTGATGGATTGTGCAGGGGGCCCTGGAGGGGCACACACGGGCTGATGAGAGTGACTTGGGTGGGGAGGCCCCTTCGTGACCCCCGGGCCCTTCTGCTCCCCCAGGTCTGGAGCCTGGCCGTCAACCACCTGAGCTTCCTCAACTCCTTCAAGATGAAGATGTCTGTCATCCTGGGGGTCACCCACATGACCTTCGGGGTGGTCCTGGGAGTCTTCAACCACGTGTGAGGGCTGGGGTCCTGGGGTTGGGGGGCCCCCGAGCAGGGCCAGAGTGGCCTGATGACCTGGCTCCCCTTACGTCGCCCCCTGCCCCTGCCGCAGGCACTTTGGCCAGTGGCACCGGCTGCTGCTGGAGACCCTGCCCGAGCTGGTCTTCCTGCTGGGGCTGTTCGGCTACCTGGTCTTCCTGGTCGTCTACAAGTGGCTGCACGTCACGGCCGCCGGCGCCGCCTCGGCCCCCAGCATCCTGATCCACTTCATCAACATGTTCCTCTTCTCACGCAGCCCCACCAACCGGCCGCTCTTCCAGGGCCAGGTAGGCGGGGCCGGGCCGGTGGGCGGGGCGGGCCGGGTGGGCCCACCTCCACCACGGGGCCCCGCCCCTTGACTGCAGGCTCCTCGTCTGCAAAGCAGGATGCAGACCTGAGGCCATGAGACGGGGAGGAGGGAGGTCGAAGGACCAGCAGAGGTGGTCCAGCCGAGGGGGTGCTGGAGGCCTGGAGTGCCACCCCTCCCAGAACTCCGCGTGGGGCAGTGTCCCTGCCCCGTGAGGGGCCCCAGCGGAGAAGTAGGGGGCAGGCTCCCTGGGCCCCGGGAACCGCGTGGCGCCCTGACTCCCGCCCCTCCTTCGCAGGAGGTGGTGCAGTCCACCCTGGTGGTCCTGGCCCTGGCCACGGTGCCCGTGCTACTGCTGGGCACTCCCCTGTTCCTGCACCGGAAGCACCAGCGTCGCCAGTCTCGGAGGCAGCGACCATTGGTAGGGGCAAGGGAGGCATGCGGGGTGGGCGCGGAGGGTCGTGAGCCCCCCTCCCCTCAACCTCCTCCCACCCCCGGCCCGTGCGTCTGCTGATGCTGCTGCTCCCGCCAACAGGATGACGACAAGGCTGGGCTCCTGGGCCAGCCCGACGTGTCTGTCGCCAGCCAGAACTCTGATGAGGAGAAGGCCGTATGCCTAGAGGACCAAGAGGAGGAAGAGGTGGGTGTGGGGACTCCCTGGGTGGCGGGAGGCCAGCGGCCGACCGTGCCCCTCACTGCTGCCCGTCCCCCAGTTTGTCCTGTCCGAGGTGTTCATGCACCAGGCCATCCACACCATCGAGTTCTGCCTCGGCTGCATCTCCAACACAGCCTCCTACCTGCGCCTCTGGGCCCTAAGCCTGGCCCACGCCCGTGAGTCCGGCACCTCCCCCCACACACGGCCACTGGAGGGGTGGCCTCCTCCTGTCACTTCCTAGTGTCCCTGTCTGGAAAGGCGGGGCGGGGGAGGAGGTCCCCTGCTGGCCCATGGGGAGGATGGGCTTAGGGATGCAGGGGTGGCTGGGCGGTTCCCACTGCTCCCTCCTTCACCTACAGAATTGTCGGAGGTCCTGTGGGCCATGGTGATGCGAGTTGGCCTGGGCCTGGGCGGCGAGATGGGTGTGGAGGCCGTGGTGCTGGTCCCCGTCTTCGCGGCCTTCGCCGTGATGACTGTGGCCATCCTGCTGGTGATGGAGGGGCTCTCGGCCTTCCTGCATGCGCTGCGGCTGCACTGGTGAGAGGCCGTGGGCTGGTGCAGGCAGCGCGGGGGGCGGGCCAGGGGCAGGGGTCCTCTCATCAGCTCACCTCCTCCCCCAGGGTGGAGTTCCAGAACAAGTTCTACTTGGGCTCCGGCTACAAGCTGAGCCCCTTCACCTTTGCTGTGGAGGATGAATAACTCTGCCTGTACCATGCCAAGCAGGAAACAAATACCGAGGAGGTGGACCTCCCTGGTGGTTCCAGAAGACTCTGCACTTCCAATACAGTTCGATTCCTGGTCAGGAACTAAGATCCCACATACCACATGGTGCGACTGAGTTAAAAAAAGAATAATAAAGACGAAGAAGGCCTCAGACCCGTGTCTTGGTCTTGAATGAGAGGCAGGGCCTGGGGTGGAAGGGCCTGGGCTCTCTCTGGGCCGGTCCTTCCTCGGGAGCCTCTTCTGGTTTGAGGGACACTGTGCCAGCCTGTGTCTCCCCGAGGTCTGTCTGCCGCTGAAGTTGGTGTGGGGTGTGGAGAAGTGGCAGGCACTGATCTAGGGTCTGGGGCCTCAAGAGTTAGCAGAGGCCCAGACTCGGGGTAGGGGGGCAGAACTAGGACAGAGGACAGATGTGTCCAGCGTGTTTTAGCTCAGGATGACTCTTGTCCCAGGCTGAGCCAGGGGGAATGAGTGACCTCCCTGTCCTTGGAGGTATGCAAACTGCAGGATGATGTCTGGAGGGAGGTGCTTGGCATGAATCGGCCAGATTCTCATGTCCTTATGCTGGCGCTGGCCACTGGCACCCACGATGCTCTGGAGCAGAGAACAGCTTTGGGCACTGAGACCCACATTGCACAGGGACAGTGTGTCACTCCACGGGGGATGGCAGTGTCACTCCATGGAGGTTGGTAGGTCACACTGAGGCCACCTTCCTGCAGACGTGGGCAGAGGCTGTCCAGGGCACTGCAAGCATTGCCCAGGGCTCTGAGGGTCAGAAAAGGGCTGAACTGGACCCCAGGTCCTGCCTCCCTCCTGTCCCCAGAGGCCACCATCTTTCCCATCCACCCCTGGTGGGCAGCTCTGCCCCCTGGCTGTCCAGCTGCTAGGGGGAAGGTGACACCCTGTGGGCATCTCTGACCTGGGTCCCACCACCAGCTAGGGGGGCAGAGCCAGTGCTTCCCAGAGGCCTTGTGCTCTCCGAGGAACTGCCAAGCTGTTCTTCGGCTGCAGGTGTCAGGACAAAGGCTGCCTTGAAGGCAGAGACGCCCGGGCACAGCAAGCGGGGAGGAGGCCCCACCACTGTGGCTCCATCTGGCCAGCTGCCAGAAGGAGCCTGTCCCTCTGGAGTCCAGGGCTGGCCCGCCTCAGGGCCCCCAGATGCTGGGCTGCAGCCCACATGCCTGGCAGAGACTGGGCTCCAAGGAGGAGCAGTGTCTGGTTAGGGACAGAGGGCGGCATGTGTCTCGGGACCCGGACTGAGCCCAGGACTCTGAGCTCCACCCTCCAGGGGAGCAGAGCAGGTGGGGCAGGTCCTCAGCCGGGCAATTCTGCGCGGAGGGAGGTGTGAGCCTGGGGAAGAGGCTGGCTGTGCGGACAGCTGGCAGCCTGGCTGACAAGGCTGGGCACTGTGGAACCAGCACACACAGGACTCTGGGGGGACACCCCGGGGCTGGAGGGCACCCTCAGGAGACACAGGGCCCCTGCACCAGGGACCAGCCTGACCCCTGCTCGGGCAAGTGTGTGGTCTGACCCAGGAGGACACTGAGGAGATGGGAGGCCAAGAATGCCACTGGGATGAAGACAGTGAGGAGGGAGGAGAGCTTCTGAGCTGACCTGACCCTGCGGGCACCGCCCACAGAGCCCTGGGGTCTAAGGCAGATGGGGCTGGGGCGGAGGGCCTCGTGGGCACAGGCAGGAGCTGGGGGCTGTGTCCCGAGACCTCGCACAGAGGGCATGGCATTGAGGGCCCAGCTCCACTGCTTGGGTGTCGAGAGCCCCTCCTGGCCACGCTCCAGACATCTAAAAGGACGGGCGGTGGTCTCCTCCTGGCCACCCCGCTGTCCCGCCCATCCTGCCGCATCGGGAGCAGCTGCGCGCCCCCCCTCACCAAGACTCAGGACACATCCCAGGGTGATGGCGGAGATAGGCTTTTATACTTTTTATTGTTTGTATAGTACAATCTTTGTGGTAGCAGGAATGTATGCACAAAAAAACAATTCAAATAAGAGTTCAGAGTAAAAAACAAAAGGATTTATCCCAAAGGACATTTAATATACATGGACTTCACAGCTATACTCTACCCACGCCCCCAGACTCCACACACAGGCTGTGGGCTCCCACTGGGATGGCTGCACGATGACCACGTGAGCAGGGAGAGGACATGGGCACGCCAAGGCCCCAGCACGGGGACGGCAGGAGGCATCCAAGGGCATGGGGCAGGACCAGGCCTGGGGGCGGGGGGCCGGCCCTGCCAGAGCAGCCCCAGCTCCAGGCTGAGCAGGGGGACGGGAGCGGGGGGCAGAGAGCAGGTGGGGGGCAGGTGTGTCCATGAGGCCCTCTGTGGCCATGGCCTGCCACCCGCCCCAAAGCCAGGGTTAATAAAGCACTTTGTTAGAGGGCATGGGGCGGAGGGAAGTTCGGATGACAGGAAGCAGGTAGCCACGTTCCTCCCGACCCCCGCGCCATCGGGGGCGCTCAAGCCAAGGAGCATGGTCACAGTGTCACCGCGCCCTCGGGAGCGGGCAGCATCTGCACGCCTGTCACCGAGCCCGCTCAGCGCTGTCCGCAGGCAGGGCCATTCCCACCGTGTAAAGACCAACATCAACCACAAAAGGCACCTGGAGTGACGCTGCCGGGCGCCGCGTCCGACTGCGACAGAAACGTCTCTAGATGAGAGGGGTCTGGGATATTGCACTATCGACTAGCGTACTATAAGTCTGCTTCCCAGGCTCAGGTCAGAGTCCTACTGAGGTCGTAAACGAGATAAGAAAGAAATGTTACTCAATTTTAATACAGTCTTTCGTATCATACACATCTGTGTCTGGCGGCGAGACGTCTGAGCCTTCCGGCCACAGGTACAGTAGTCGGAGGACAGAGGGGCCCCGGGCTCGACCGTCCCCACACCATCCAGGGATGCAGGCAGGAAGGCCTCACAAGGTCACACCCCGAGCTTCCTCTTCTGGTCAAAGTAGGCATCAAACCTGGCTTGGGCGTACTCCTAGGAGACACAAGGAAGAGCGGCCTCACCGAGGGTCCCGCCTGCCCCCAGCACAGAGCGGAGCCACTCTGTCCAGCGCTGCCCCCGGGCCATCCTCGCCCACTGGCAGCCCAGCTCCCCGCCTCAGCCCGCTGCACCGGCCCGGCCCAGCCCTGCCGACCCGGACAGGAGACAGGATGCCCGTCTATGGACCCGGCGCTGCCACGGTGCCCCAACTCATTCACCTTGAACGCTACAGACACAGGCTGACAGCCCCAACAGGCTCCTCTTTCCAAGCCCAAGGCCCCTGGGCATCAGCAAGTGTGGCACCAAGGTGAGAGACATGTGTGTGTGTGCGTGTGTGTGTGTGTGCGTGTGTGTGTGCGCGCGCCAGCTGTGTGCTGGGATCACTGCAGCACACTCACTAAAAGGACACTGGGAGGGAGTGAGCAAGCCTGGCCAGCCCCCGCGCCCCCGGTCTGTCCCCCACGTCGGTCCATCAGTGTGGGCAGTTTCTGAAGGATCACTCCAAATTGAGAAGTCTGCTGTGCCAGCTGCCAAGATCATAGCATCACCTTAAAAAAACTGGACACTGAGGGAGAATTTATAAACCAACACAAACTAGCTCATCTAAAACGCGCGGTGCTGGCTGGGGCACACAGCCGGCCTCCCACAGCACGGCCGACACCCTCCGAGGTCTCCGGGGCCTCCGCAGTCAAGCCTCCAGACCGCAACAGAAGGCTCCCACGAGAACGGAGTCATGCGACCCGGCCCCTCTCGGGTCAGGGACACTTTGGCGCGGCCAGGGAGGGCAGCGTCCGTCCATCTGGTGCGGAGCAGTTCTCTGCGACACGGCTCCGATGCAGCGTGGTAGCACCCTCGTCTGACAGTGGGCACGTAGGGTGCTTCCAGTCTGGGGCTACCGGAGCACGTGAATTCGGGCCTTGGTGCAGAAACAGGCTTTCATTTCTCCTGGATCAGTACCAAAGAGAGGGCCTGCTGGGCTGAGCCAACTGTCTCCCACGCTGGTCGCCCCCACTGCGGCCCCACCCGCAGTGATGGGGCGGCACCTTCTTGTCGACACTCAGCACTGTCGGTCTAAGTTCTGCCCGCGGACACGGTGCGGGCCGTCTCCCTCAGCTTTGACTGGCATTCCTCTCATGACTGCGTCAGCAGATGAACAGGTGCTCACTGGCCGTTTATCTTCTGCGTGGTGTTCAGATCTGCTGTCCTTTCATAAAGTAAGCTGTCTGGCTTCTTGCTGAGTCATGAGTTCTTTAGACACTCTAAACACAGCTCTTTGTCAGATGTAAATTTGCCATATTTTCTCCCAGCCTGTGGCTTGGCTTTCCATTTTCTTAACCATGTCTTTCAAAAAACAAAAAGTTTTAAATTTTGATTCAGTCCCATCTATTGTATCTTTTTTCTTTGATGGTGAGTGCCATATGTAACCTCAGAAAATCTTTGCCACAGTCATGAAGCTTTCCTCCCATTTCAGCTTTTCCATTTAGGTCTATTATCTGTTTCAAGTCAATTTTTGTGTATGGTACAAGTTCAAAGTTCATTATCTTTTTTCCATATGGCTTATTCAGTTGTTCCTATGTCATATTTGGAAATTCTAACCCTTCCTGCAATGAACTATCTTGGCCTTTCTGGAGAATACCAGTTGCCTATATGCGTATGTGTCAGTTTCTGGGAACTCGATCCTATTTCATCTGATTTACGTGAGTCTTTACATCAACACCATATGGTCTTAATTATTGGGGTTGGTAAACTGAAATCAGGTTGCATGTCTCCCAACTCTGTTCTGTAATTCTGGTGCTTTAGTTATTCCAGGGCCTTTGCACTTTCACCTAAGTTTTAGAATCAGCTTGTCAATGTCTATCAAAAGCCTGTGGGGTTTTGATGCGGTCATGGAGACGCATATATTGGTTTGGGGAGAATGAACATCTTAAGTCTTCTACACCCATACACGTGGTATCTCTCTATTGATAACTGTCAGTGTACAGATCATGCTCATTGTTTGATTTTTTTTTTTAAAATTGTTTCCAGCACATCGGAATGCAGTTGGCTTTTGTATATTGACCTTGTGTCCTATGACCTTGATAAATTCAGTAATTTAAGCAGCTTTTCTATTGATTCTTTTGGTTTTTTCCATGTGCACAATCACGTCACCCATAAAATAAAGGCAGTGTTCTCAGCTTCCTGTACTGGCGAGGAGAACTCAGCACACACACCCCAGCCGTGCTCCCCACCTGGGGCACGTGCGGGAGGAATGTCTGGTCCTTTGCCGTCGATTATCACAGCCCCTGTGGGCGCCCGTAAAGCCCTTTACCTGGCCGAGGGAGTTCTCCGTTACTCGTTTGCTGAGACTTTCTGTTGTGAACAGGTGTTCCAAATAACTGAATTCTGTCCAACGCTTTTCCTGCATTCACTGAGATGACTGCATAATTTTTCTCCTTTATTCTGTTCACATGGTGAACTGCACTAGGGGGTTTCTCAAATGTAGATGTTAGTCCTGCATTTCAGGGATAAATGCCACTTGGTCATAAAATAATTACCCTTTTATATATATTGGATTCACTTTTGCCAGTACTTCGATAACGGCTTTTGTGTGATGTTCACGAAGGGCACTGACGTGCGGTCTTCTTGAAATGTCTCGTTCTGGTGTCAGGGTCACACTGGCCTCATCAAATGAGCTGAGAAATGACCCCTCCCCCGTTATTTCCTAAAAGGTTCTGTGAGACTGTCGTTATCTCTTCCTTAAATGTCTGAGGATATTCACTAGGACCTAAAGTTTAGTCTACAGGCTTTGATTATCAGCCCAACTTTATACGTACACAGCCATGTGCAATGTCAGTTTGGGCCATTTATATCTTCCGAGAAATTGGCGAGTTTCGAGCAAGTCGTCAGATCTGCAGACAGAGTTGTTTACCACTCTTCCACTTTAACATCTACCGACTTTGTGATGATGGCCTCTCTCTGTGCCTGGTTTCGGTAATGTCTGCCTTCTCCTTTCTTGCTCAGTATAGCCAGATATTCATAAATACTTTTGTGATATCACTGATTTTTTTCTCTATTTTTAACATTTTATATTTCAATGATTTCTGCTGTTACCTTTATTCTACTTCTATTTACTCTGGCTTTAACTGGTTTTTCACTTTCTAGCTTCTCAAGGTAGAAGCTTACGTTACTAGTTTGAGAACTTTCTTCTTACCCAGTACAAATGTTTAAGCTACAAAACCAAAAGATTCCAAGCACTGTTTTAACTGCATCCCACAGATTCTAGGATGCTGTGTTTCCATCCATGTTGTTGTTCAGTCGCTAAGCCATGCCCTTTGCGACCCCGTGGACTGCAGCACACCAGGCTTCCCTGTCCTTCACTGTCTCCCAGAGTTTGCTCAAATTCATGTCCATTGAGTTGGTGATGCTATCTAACCATCTCATCCTCTGCTGCCTCCTCCTTCTGTTTTCACTCTTTTCCTGAATCAGGGTCTTTTCCAATGAATCGACTCTTCGCATCAGGTGGCCAAAGTACTGGAGCTTCACCTGCAGCATCCGACCTTCCAGTGACTATTCAGGACTGATTTCCTTCAGGATTGACTGGTTTGCTCTCCCTCCTCTTCTCCAACACCGCAGTTCAAAAGCATCAATTCTTTGGTGCTCAGCTTTCTTTATGGTCCAACTCTCACATCTGTACACAACTACTGGAAAAATTATAGCTCTGACTACATGGACCTTGGTCAGCAATGTGATGTCTCTGCTTTTTAACACACTGTCTAGGTTTGTCAAAGCTTTCCTTCCAAGCAGCAAGTGTCTTTTTTAATTTCATGGGTGCAATCACCATCCACAGAGATTTTGGAGCCCAAGAAAACAAAATCTATCACAGCTTCCACTTTTTCCTCTTCTTAAAAAAATGGTGTTTCCATTATAATTCAATTAAAATGTTTTCTAATTGTCCTTTTAATCTCTCCTTTGACCAGGGTTTATTTAGAAGCATACAGTTTAATTTCCAAATAATTGAGAATTTTCCAGATATTTTTTGTGGTGGTTGGTGATTTCCAATTAAATTGCACTGTGGTCAGAGAATTTACTCCGCAGCAAATCTGAGGGCTGTCTCACAGCCCAGCCCATGGCCTGTCCTGATGAAGGCTCCCCATTCTCTGAAACGGATGTGTGTCCCGCAGCCATTGGGGCTCCGCACATGATCGTCAGGTCGAGCTGGCTGGGATGATGGTCAGGTGTCAGACCTCCCTGTGGCAGGGCTTCCTGGCTCCATCCGCTACTGCCAGGCGTGCAGTCTACCAGGGTGAAGGCGCCCCTCTGTTCTTCCAGCTTTGTCAGTTTCTGCTCTGTGTCTTCCGTTTTGGGCATGCTGTGAGGCACGTGAGATCCTAGCTCCCTGCCCAGGACTGAACCCACGGCCCCTGTGGTGGGAGCGTGGAGTCCTGACCACTGGCCCACCAGGGAAGCCCCCTGCGCTGTCTCCTGAAGAAGACAGGGGCATGCCCACTCGGGACCCCTGTGTCCCGCGGGTGAGCTGACGCCTCTTCTGCGATGCGACCCCTTTCTCATCCTCGGCAGTCCTGTTCTGAAGTCCACTCGGTTTTACAGGACGGTCATGACTCCAAATCTGCTTTAAAAAACCTGAATGCCCTCTTGTCTCCGAGCATCTGTGTTACCAGAGCTTCTGCCTGGAAGCAGAAACCATCCTTGCAGTGGACTGAGGAGGACAGAAGGGACCGGCCGTTTCCCACCACAAGCCCCAAAGCGGGATGCTCGCTGCACTCGGGTGCACCCCTGCCCCGGGACGCGCCACACTCCTCATGGAGCAGGGTTAAATGCGGTGTCTGTGCCAAGGACAGCTCTCAGGTTAGAATAAAAAGATAGCCTAGGATGGTACGAGCTGGCTGCAGAAAGGGGTCTAATTCCTTCAGCACCAGCTTCTAGCTCTTGGGCCAGGCGCTGCAGGCCGGAGGATGGGCTGGTAACAGACGAATAAACTAGGGCGTGGGGGCACAGGCCCCCTCCCTGCTTCACTCGGTGTCCTCTGTGTCAGGGGGACTGAGGTCAGGGATGGGTCTCGAGGGTCCAGATTCCGACACCCGTCATCGGAATCACAGGACCACACAGCACTCCCCTGAAGCAGGGGAGGTGGGGGCTGGGGGCCCAGGGGAGGGAGGGCAGCTTCCAGAGGCAGACTCAGCACCCGCGACAGGGGCTTCCACTATGCAGCTGGGGGAGCCCGCTGTCCCGGTGCTGGTCACCTGGCACAGGTACTCAGAGGGGAACGGGTGACCCTGGGGAAGGAAGAGCCATTTACTGCCAGGCGCTCATGTACAAGGAGACATTTCTCCCTGGGAGTAGAAGAGAAAAACCACCCGCAACACATACCATGTACCCAAATTCAATGGAGGAAATCTTGGCCTGAACGATGGACCAGAGTCCCCAGAAGAAATGGGACGCGAGGGCAAACCTGTAACGACAGAAACAGGATGCGCAGTGAGACGGGCCTGGGACATCATTCCCTGCCAGGCGGGCGCTCCGACTCACTCGGCGGGGTGCAGGGGCCGACACGCCCCAGCAACAGCGGCAGGGAGCCCTGGCTGGCCGGCCCCGCCCCCCAAGCCGGTGGCCCCACAGAGGTGAAGCCCCGACAGCCTGTCCTGGGCACGCGGGCCGACACTCATGGGACCCACATGGGGGCCCTGGCGGCGGTGCTGGTGAAACGTGGGTCACATGGGGAACGAAACCCTCTGCACGGGGGTGGCCCCAGCGGCCCCAGCACACAGCAGCAGCAGGAGGACAGCACGGCCTGGAGGACCCGCTGTCCTTCGCGTCCCTCCTCCCCCGGAAGCGGACCGAGGGGAGGGAGGCCAGGGCCCATCTCTAGGTTGGGCCATGCCTCCCGCCACTGCGAACCCACATTCCTCTCCAACAGTGAAGATGAGCTCTCACTAGGGAGCGAGGGCTTCGGGGTTTCTGCCGCTCTTCAATTTGACCCACTACATGCCCTGGCACCGCCTTTCTGTCTGGGCCTCTCCTCCATGCCCTCTTTCCTATTTCCATCTGTTCGGGAACCAAAGAGGGAAGCTGTCTGCCGCAGGAGGGGCTGAGGGGGCCGCCAGGGTGGCCGCAGCCCAGACAGAGGAGTGTGGGCACTTCTGAGGCCCACGAGGAGGAGGCTCTGTGCTGAGGGAGGGGGATCAGAGGGGCTCCAGCCATCCCTGGTACCACGGAATCTCATGAGAGAGCGCAGAGACTAGGGGTAACTCGGGCGTCCCCGTTAAAGAGATGAGAGAGGGTGAACATGCCGTGCTCTAGACCTCTGTGGAATCTGGGGGTTTCTCAGCCTTGCTTCGAGAGCTGCTGAGGACACAGATGTCCAGTTATTTCCTCGTATTACCTGATGGAGCCCCACTCCAGGAGCACAAGTGACAGGAGGGCATGGCCCTGGTGGCAGGGGCTGGGCAGCGGGGTCTGTGGCGGGGATGACAGTTCGGAATGCCACCCCCAAGTGCTGACCCTGTGCACAGACCCCTAACTTGCGGTGTGCCGAGAGCTGAAGGATCCTAACACACTCAGCCACGTGGGCCAGAACCAAATGTTCTGGGTTTTTTTTTTGGCAAACTACAAGACCAAGAGATGTAGGGCTATGAGGAAGCTCCTAAAATACTCTTTTATTTGCAAGGAAGGATCCCAAGTACGTTCCTTGAAGAAGGAAGCTATCTTAACAGATCAACAAAGGAAAAGTTACCTATTGACTTCAAGCAGCATTTCTTCTTCTATAACAGACTTTTCTTCATTACTGAGGTTTTCGTATTCATTTTGGAATGCAGCCAAGTAATTGGAAATAAAATGGAGCTTTAAAAAAAAGTAATGACGTTAGGATCAATGACTGCTAAAAACAGACGACGTCAAAGTTGTCCCTCAGCACACACCTCACATGACTCCTCCAGGAGTCAGAGAGGCCGGCGCGCTCCTCTGCCCAGGGGCTGGGATCCGGGGAGCTCGCTCACCCCGCTGGGGTGACAGAGAACAAAGGGATTCCTCATACGTGCTGTCGCCGAGACCACCACTACTTCTGCAGAGGGCTGTTTAGGTAGAGTCGCTCTTCTCCTCTCGCCCACACTCCTGTCTCCCACTGTCTGCCCACAAAGCGGGGCCAGCCTACAACACACCCCCGAGCCTGGAAGGCACTCCAAGTGGCGTCGGCTTGAGGTGCCAGGGCACCCTGACCTTCACCGGTAAATACTTCCTCAGGGCAGGAGCTGGCCCGGGCGTTGAGAAGGAGCCTCTTTCCACATCTCAGATGCCTTGACTATCTACACACTCATGTCCGTGCACTAGCAGCATCTAATTCCAGTCCCGAGAAGACACGGTTTAGATGCTCTACCAGGTGGCACCATGAGTCTGCGTGTGAACTAGGATTTCTGAGAGTCCCTGTGCTTCCCTACTTCATACTGTATCAAAAGGCAACAGAACACGGCCAACCTGCATGTTTGCTTCTGTGAAGAAGAAAACAGCCACCAGTCTTTCTTCCAGGTAGGAACCTCAGCTAACTGGTTACCCAGCTGAAAGTAACCAGTACTTCTCCCTCCCAAACCTGCCCCTCTTTCATCCTCCTGCTCCGAAGTCAGCTTCCCACGCTCTGCCCCTCCTCCACTGGAAAGCATCCTTCACGTTTTAGCACTGTTCCAGGCAGGGGGCTGTGGATTCTGCAGTAAACTTGGTACAAGAGACACCTATTAAACTCTGTGTGGCAGGCACCAAGCTGAGCATTGTTCCTGAACAGTAACTCACTCCCACGACACAGCAGTTTCCACAGATGAGGAAACTGAAGCATGGAAACAGTAGGTTACAGCCAGCAGTGGCAGACCTGGGATTCAAATCCAGGCCTATTAGTTTTCAAAACCCATGCTGGAACCACCACCTAGATGTTGATTTCTCAGAGACTAAATGCTGAAGGTAGCAAATGAAGACAGAAAATCTCAAGAGAGTGAAACCCTAACAAAGTGGTAATTAGTGGCTCTCCCCGGCAAAAAAGTTCTAGGCCCAGACAGTTTTATGGGCAAAGTCTACCAAACTTTCAAACAGCACCATCTTATAAAAATTTGCTCCAGAAAATAAAAAGGGACACTCATTTTGTAAACTAGCATAATTTTTTATTCCAAAAGCAGGTATGAATAATTTTTTATGAACATAAAAGTCCTGTTTCATATATGTAAAACTACAAAAATAAGAAACTGCCTAACTGGATCCAACCGAGCATCACAAAATAATGTAACTCACTCAAATAATTTATTTTAGGAATTCCAGTACCATTTAACATTTTAAAACACTTCAACGCATTAAAGACAGAAAAGCATGAGATGACCTCAGGAGATGGCGACAGGGCAGGTGATCAAGACGGACACTGAATACGATTATTCAAACCTCTCAGAAAACAGAAAGGGCACTTCCTTACATTTCCACTGCGGTGCAGTGAGGGTGGCCACACAGCTCCGCCTCCCCTAGAATGAAATCTTCTTACTGAACTCCCCCTGCTGGTTTGAGAGCGGCCTCTCTGCGGACACCTGCCCAGTGTCCATCAAAGTCGTGTCTTCTCAGCACAGCAGGAACCTGGAGCCTGCTGTGCGCGCCTCCCCGGGCTCACCAGCCTTCCTGTCCACATGGCATGACCCTGAGGTTCATCCCGGTCACTCTGGACACACGCAAGGCCATCAGGTCGACCTGGAACATGCCAGAGGGCGTGGCCCAGCGCTGGCCGCACAGCAGGTCTGTGTTCCAACGGCTGCCCCCGAGCACGGGCACCTGCTGGAGGTGCTGCCTGTGCCCAGCTCCGGCGGGTACTCGAGAAACATCTCCCGAGTGACCCACCGCAGCAACCGGCCATCTGTGTCCTCGCCCCAGCCCCGGGCAACGCTCTGATCGGGCGGGGCTCCCGGGGGAAGGCTGAGCTGAAGCAGGGCTGCCCAGCACGGACAGAGCTGATGCCCTGCAAGCCTCAGAGTCGGGGGTGGTGCCCCTCTGCCCAGCCTGCTTGCCTCCACATCGCCACCTACTCATCCTCAACCCAAGGCTTAGGCCATGGCTGACGAACGGAACAGGGAGCTTCCCGGAGGAGCCCACAGGCCTGACCCCCGCCCCTGGACTGACCCCTCTCCCCCAGGGCAGGAAAGGGGGCTGTGGGCGCTGCAGCAGCGGCTGAGCTAGTGCCCCAAAGACCCCCTCTGTCTGCACAGAGTGACACACAGAGGAAAGCCAGTGACCCCGGAAGGCCAGTGGGCAGGCAGAAACTACTGGGAGGAGTTTCCAAGGAGGCCGTGATCCTCGCTGACTAGCCGCAGGCCACCTCTGGCAGAGGGACTTTAAACGGCTGGACTCCAGTACTGTCTGTATCTTGACACAACATTTTAGAGCAAAAGAACCTGCTTAACCACAACACGCCTCTTCAGAAGCAGAGCTGCAGTCAGCCCTAAGCGGGTAAACCGACGTACGCATGAGGCGCTCACTTCTCAGCAAGTGCCCACCAAGCTCCTACCTGTTGCTTCCTGGTGGGGTACTTCAGGACGTTTGCTCTGAAGAAAGGGTACTTTTCATAATTATAATCATACATCCACTCACAGAAATGATTCCCAATGTCGAATCCCCTGAAACAGAGGGAGGGGCGGAGAATGAGGCAGCAGGCCTGCCACGAGCCTCCCCCAGACCTGGGGGTCCCAAGAACATGACTGTGTCGGCGACAGGACCACCCCAGCGCAGCCCCAGCGACCACGGCGCCCAGGCCCACCACCTGGAGCGAGTGCTCGGAAGCCCTCCTGTGGTCAGCGCTCTGAGGAGCCAGTGTCAGGCCGAGCTCTGGACTCTGAGGAGCCTGGGGCTGCTCCTCAGTAGCCCGACTGAGAACAGGCCAGGCGCCCAACTCGCCCGCTGGGACAGAAAGCACCAGCCCCCAGCGAGGAGACTTGCAGCTCAGGGTGGTACTGTGACCCAAGGTCTCCCTTCAACTGTTTCATACACGTATTAAAATACTCACAGAAACAAAAACATTTGACGTTACCTATAGTTGTAACTGCTGTATTCAAAGTCGATGAGCATGAGTTTCTGTTTTTCAGAATTCTCCTTGCCATCCAGCAGTAAGATGTTACCTGCAAAAGGGTTTGGATGACATGACCTTTACTCTGGGCATGTTCCGTCACTGAAGACGCAGGCCCTCCAAGAACTGGGCCAAGAGTGCTTCTGATCCACTGACGGCATCCTACACACGAGATGCCTTGCCCACACCCTGCTTGATCTGACTTGTCCAACAATCATCAGCTAATTAGTAAAAGGTATTCTGGCTCAAACTGACATCTTACTGATGACAAGTCTTCACCAGGGGCTGTTCTCAAAATTAAAAACAACCTGAAGAGTCTGGAAAGGGCCCAAGAGTGGCCCTCAGCCAGCTGTCCTGGGAGGATGAGGACGAGGACAGCGGGGCAAAGCCAGGTGCCACGGCAGTGTTGGGGAGGGAGGCCTGCCGGATGGGACCTCGGCGGAAACGGTTTAGGTCTGAAATAACACTGGGGCAAGTTTGGTTATGGTCAGCGGTACCTGGCATTGCAATTTTTAAAAAAAATTTTAATAGTTTTAAAAAATACATTTCTTTGGCTATGTTGAGTCTTAGTTGCAGCACGCGGGATCTGGCTCTCTGACCAGGGACCGAACCCGGGCCCCCTGCATTGGGAGTGTGGAGCCTTAGCCACTGGACCACCAGATAAGTCCCTGCAGTTTTTTAAAGCAGAGAAACCCAAGGTCATTAGAAGCACCTGGACCAGGGCTGAGAGAGCAGGGGCTCTGGCCAGGGCAGTGCACGCGATTGCAGAGACCAGGCCCTGGGCCGGCTGAGGAGGCCATCTTGCTCCTTAACGCTTCTTCACATCAACAAGGTTGTACATTGACCAAAAAGAGTTAAACGCTGTACAAGTACATAGCCTCGTTGATCCCAGCTCTCGATTTAGTGGATAGTCTCAGAATTTTTTTCTTCTAAAAATGGGATGATCTTACACATCTTTCTGAAACTAGCTCTTTCTGCTAAATGTACCCCAGAGGTTTTTCTATTGGTCTGTATAAAACTTGACCTCATCATTTTAATAGCTGCACAACACGCGTGCAGGGCTGGGCCACACGCCCATGAATCTCACCCGCTCCTCACGGGGCCCTGGCGGTCACCACACACACACTGGCGGGAGCCTTCTGAGCAGACGCACGGGGCCCAGGCCCCGCATCACGGGCGGGGTTTCTTACCTTCCTGACAGTCATTGTGACAGAACACGACGGGCGACGGAGTGGATTCAAGCAACGACCTGGAAGAGGGAGGCTCTGCTGTTCCTTCCCGGGCCTGCAGCCCCCTCCCTTGGCAGAGCCCCTGCACACGCCCTCCCCACCCGGGGAGCCCTCCGTGTTGGGTCTGTCTGGACCTCTGGTTTCCTTCACAGCTCTCTTCACAACCTGACACTATGTTATTTACTTGTCTCCTCTCTCTCCTAACAAAAGAGAAGCTCCCTGCAGGATGTCTTGGCCGTAATTCCTTGGAGCCATTCCCAATGTTGGTACAGCAGATGCTCAAACTCATGAGTAATGAGAAGAAATGCCTACACTCGCTATGAATGAGTCTAGAACCTGCGCACCCCGCGGCCTAGGGGTACCCCTGAGGTCTCTGCTCAGAAACCGTCAAGCTCCCTGTCCGTGCCCTCCCGCCCACCCAAGCTTGGGCTCAGCTGTCCCCTCGTCCGCTGACACTCTCCGGCCCGCCCCAGGGTTCCTGATGTTTGTCTTTGTTTCAGTAAACACCTGCTGCCCTAGTCACTGAGCAGGCCTGGCATTCTGGCGTTTCACTTCCTCCATGAAGCCTTCATGGCTGATCAGAGGAAGGTGACGCCGCTCGTGTACAACTGAGATGGCAGAATTAACCTGTTTAAACTCATCCCACCAACCCAACATAAGCCACCAGGCCTGAGATGATGTTCGCTGGAAGCAGATGCGGTGATTCGGAGCGCTGACATGCCTGGGCAGGTGCACTCGCCAAGGCGGGTCACGGGGGCACTCACCTCAGGTTTTCTAGCTCCAAAGGCAGGTTGTAGCCGAGGAACCTGTGCAGCTGCTTCCCTTTGGATTCCCCGGTAAACCTAATTCTCAGCGCTTGATTCAGGTATCTTGGAAGAGAGCGGGGTGAACGATCAGTGCTTAGTTCACGTGGCCTGGGCTTGGGGCTCCCACTCAAGGGACCATGCAGAATCCTCAGGGCCCCAAACCCCAGAGTCGAGGAAGTTGGTTTTCTGCCCACCCAGCCTGTTCAGGAGCATCTCTGCAAACACTCCTCTTCCCTGGTTCAGGAACTGACTTTTGCATGCTGGAATGACTTACTCATGAGACCCTAAGTGCTCGCACATAGCCTGTGCGCCAGCGGACTGAGAAAGGCCTCTGACCCTCAGGGCAGTCAAGAACTGCTCTGCAGACTCTAGGAGCCCCGGGGAGAGCCACTCGAGGGCCAAGCACCTGACTACTTACTTTTCCATTGTTCCGAAGAGCCATTTTGGTTCCTTATTGAATGGCATTTTCATACCATGAAATCTGGCCATTTTCTCAGCTATTTCTGCAGAAATATCTGGCAAACTTAATTCTTCAGTGTCTAATCGCCGGCTCTGAGATAAAAGAGCAAAAAGATGGCATTTATCCAGGTAAACTTGACATGTGAGGTCACACGACCCTAGACCTAGAGTGTCTTTGGGGGCGTCTCAGTCTCGTCCAGGAAACAATTCCTCCTGAAAGGGTACCGTGCGCACAGACAGCCCTGCTCAGGGACGGGCAGGCCGCCTGCGAAGTTCCACTTCCCAGAGAGAAAGTCCTTCCCATGTGCAGTCGGAGCACCCCTGGGCCTGCCTTCTGGTTGCCCCACCCCATGCCGAAGGGGGCCTCTTCCTGGGCTCAATGCACTGGGTCTCCAGCAGTTTATGACGAGACCGTGTCCAGCTCCGCCACCAGCTTGGCCCCACCGTCTGCACAGCTGGCCCGCAAGGGGTGGCGCTCAAGGCAGCTGCTCACCGAAAACGTTTCCCACTCCTGCCCTCGGGCAGCCTGGCACCCAGCCGATCCAGGTGAGGACTACGCACACAGGACTCTGAGCGAGGTGCACCGGCAGACGTTAGGGCAATACTAACAATGGGCCAGCACAGCGAGAACGGGAGCACAGCCCTGACTCTTGGAAACAGGATCTGAGCCAGGCCTGGCAGCATGAAGGAACACGACGGGCACACGGGGGCAGGGGAGGCTCTGCAGTGAAGCGGGCAGCGGGGGACGAGGAGGAGAACAATGGGGGCCCCGCCCCTGCAGGGAAGACACATGGCAGTGTGGTCAGGACCACCTCCTGCAGTGGTTCCATGACCAGGGCCACGGAGCTGAGAGGGCCTGGGTGGCCAGGCTTGGTTCCAAGGCAAGCAGCGTTAGGGGGTGACGCAGTGCCAGGCTCCTTGAACAGCTGTACCTGGAGATCCTGGGGTCGGTCCCAGACCATCACGGTCACACTGATGCCACAACAAAGTCAGGGGAATGTTTTCGTCTCCCAGCATGTACAAAAGCTATGCTAACGCTACACTACAGTGCATGAAGCGGCTATAACATTATGTCGAAGAGTCCCACAGCGACTTAATTAAAACATACTTTACTGCTCAAAAATGCTAGCCATTGTCTGACAGTGCAGGGCCACCACGAACCCTCAGCTCGTACGGCATGCGGCACCTGTGGCGCTCAGTTAAACAAGGGCCGCCGGGTGTTTTGATTTGGATGAATGTACCTTGGCAGGAAAGACAGAGGTTTTGATGCAAATTCAACAGAAATTCTGTTTCTGTTTCCTTCTGTGGTAACACAGGCCACACTTACTATTTAGGATCATGGTGTCCGGGCTCCTGCGGTGACGACATAAGACTCCGCCTTCTCTGTGGGCCTCCCCCCAGCCCCGACCAGAGCCCCCGCACTCCTTACCGGGATGAACTGCTCCAGGCGGCCTTGGGGGAAAATGCCGAAGAGCTTCGGCCCCAGCGACCTCTCTGCAAGAATGGCAAACATGACGCTCTCCAGGACCATGGCCTCGGCGCCCTGAAACACACGGTCACAGCCAGATGGTCACCAGGTCAGCCACGCGCCAGGTGGCAGACGCCCTTCCACGTGAGCCATCCACCTACTCCACAGCCACTCTATGATTGGGCGCCGTTGCTACGACTGTTGTTACTAATACTGTACTTGTCGTTATGATCCTCATCACCCCTACTTTAAATATGAAGAAACAGATTGGTAAACCGCAGTCCACGCTGGCAAGGGCTTCCCAGGTGGCTCAGTGGGAAAGAACCCCCCTTGCCAGTGCAGGAGACACAAGAGACGCAGGTTTGATCCCTGGGTTGGGAGGATCCTCAGGAGTAAGAAATGGTGACCCACTCCAGTATTCTTGCCTGGAGAATTCCATGGACTAAGCAGCCTGGCAGGCTATAGTCCACGGGTCGTAAAGAGTCAGACACGACTGAATGACAACACTAGGATGCGGTGAGCATCACAACACTCTATTGATGAGAGTCAAAATCCTAGTTGAATTTAGGTCACTGGTTCCAAAAACAGAACAGTATCAACAGTTTACCACTTCAATTTAGTCTCACCCTTGGCATCTCATCAAAGGCCACACAGTTCCACCCGTCCTGGAGAAGGTCAGTTTGCTTTTCGGTTGAGGGTACCCAGTGAGAGTAAATGGGCAAAGGGCCCTCTGCCCAGGAAGCTATGTCCGGTATTACTGGTTCAGACCGCTCTGCAATCGAGGTTTCTGTTTTTACCCCCAATCCTGTCATTTAATGTTTGAAAATGAAAGGACACATGAAGTCACAGACGCTGCTACATTCTGCCATTAGTCCTAATGACTAAGTGGGATCTAGAGTCATTCTGCCTTCAAAATCCATCTTTTGTTCTCAATTCAAATCCATTCCTTAGTCCTCTTCCCTTCAGCAGCAAATCATAGCTTAGGAGTTTCCACCTGTTGGGATGAACGGGTGGGAGCCCTACACCCAGTTCCCTGAAGGTGCCTCTGCAGGTAGAGCTTCTAGGTCGGGGGGTGGCAGGTGTGGTCTGGAAACATTCTCTAGTGACACTAGGTCACCCCTTGTTCAGAAAGGGGCTGTGGGGACAGGCTCTCAGAGAAACACTGTTCACATAAAACACAGTTCTTTAAAATAGACTCATTTTACCAAGACAGATGGAGAGACTTCACAGGGCAAACTCACCAGGCAGGGACATGACTCTGAGGCTGGCGAGAAGAAAACAAAAAGGAAAAACTGCTTTCAAAGGATATGGGACACACATTAAGGTAAAAGGTGACTCGGTCACTTGTACATTTGGGGGACTGGATGATCCATCCACCACCTCGTGTAGTCCCCATGACTATGGTCTGACCATCACCACCCTGTGAGTTATGACATAACCGCCTTGCCAGGTCTGACCGTCACCACCTTGAGAGGCCCCATCTCACTAATCGGCAGTTCTGTACCTATGTCTGCAATGAACCAAACTGTGTCCTCACCAAATTCCTAGGTTCATGCCTCACCCCTAGTGAGATGCTATTTGGAGACGCCTTTGGGAGGTGCTGGGTTTAGATGAGGCGACGAGGGTGGAGCCTTAATGGGTCAGCATCCTTGTTAAGAGGGGACTCCAGAGAGCTTGCATCCTCTCCCAGCCTCTCTCTCTCTCTTCCCCCTCACTGCCATGTGAGGACACAGGCAGAAGACGGTATCGGACTGTCACTAGATCCCAGCTGTGTGCTGGCACCCTGACCCTGGCCTGCCAACCTCTGGAACCACGAACAATAAACCTGGCTAGCTTTTCCTGGCAGTCCAAGCAGATGAAGACAACACCACTCAGACACAGCATCGATCTGTCAGGTTCATGGATTTGAGGAGGATTTCTACCAGACAGGTTCTACTCCTTACACCGTTAGAGAATGACACCAAATTCCTAACAGGTCCACTGAACTGGCAGAGTGTTTTCTCTCTCATCTGACCTCACAGCAAACCTCGGCAGCAGGTATGGTCAGCGTGGGCCTGTTTACCTCAAGTCCAGCCTCAGAGACACCCCACAAGCGCATCGGGGAAACAGGGTGCTGGGCTCAGCCCCGGAACAGGCCGCCCACAGGCAGTGGCTCCTGGCAGCCTCTGCACAACCTGCCACCTCCAAGATCCCACCCACTCCCAACTGTTCCCAGGAGCAGGGTCAGCGCATCCTCTGTCCTAGGTAGCCAGGATTCTATCCGAATTAGTTTGGTTTTTCAAATTTTTCTGTGGAGGGTGACTAAGCCAGAGGGCACTGGGGACATGTGCACCCAATCGAAAATGGCCCTTTCTGTCTGAAATGTCTAGTTCTGGACACGGGTTTGACCCACACCGTGACTTCAGGAAGTTGGGCGCGTGGCGTGTGGCACCCAGGCGTGCAGAGGCCCCGGGGGCTGCCTTCAGCCCTTGTCGCTGGGGCCCCCGCCCCGGGCTGAACCCACATCGTCAGGACCCTTCTGAGCAGAGCCAACCAGCGCCAGGACGGCAGAGAGAAGAGGGAAGGGACTTTGGAGTGTCCCAGTTCTTCTTGGCAATGCTCTGAACACTGTGAACAAGCAATATCTCTGTTTTTCTGTGATGTCATAGGTCAATATTTATTCACAGCAGGGAGAATTAGAGGGAAGAATTTGGAGAGGGAGAAAATCAAAGAACACACCAAGTCATGGAACAAAAGTGGGTAGGTCACGAAGGACAGCAGGTCATCTCACATCTCCAAACCTTCAAGGAAAGCGCGCCTGGTGAAACACGGGGGTGAGGGCGTGAGGGCGTGAGCCGGTCCACCGCCCATCACCTGGGCTGGACTCTGACCATCCACCCATGGCTGGTCCTGCTTTCTTAGGACAGAAGGCAATACCTCAACCGGAAACAATTCACGCTGGCTTCAGAAATATACATTTACATACTCCAGCCCCAGGGAAACAAGAACTAGACACACGTGGCAACTCCTGGATGGTGCCTGCGTTCCAGGGACAGAAGCAGCCAGACTGAGCAGGGCCATGGGCAGACTGAGGCACACACAGGGAAGGAGCAGAGGGCAGCCTGACGGAGCGTGAGGGCGGGGGCCACCCCCAAGTCGAGATGCGGACCCCGGGAGGGGCCAATGCGCGGAGCAGAGGAACCCAGGAGGAAGAGGACGGAACCAGCCCGGAGGAGCCCCCAAGGCTGCCCAGGGGTCTGGCAGACAGCCCTCAGCGTCCGGACAGCGTTAAATGAACTGGCCCAAGAGGAGGAAGCAGCATGGAGCCTGAGGACACCCCACGCTTACAGCAACGCTTTCACCCTGTACACAGCAGCCCAGTGCGCGCGCACATACACACACACACACACACACACTTAAAACCAACCATACAGGCTCACAGCTGTGCAATGCTTCCTAACATTTTCTGCTCTAGCTCACTTAAGGAAGCAACAGAAGGCTGACATCTGACGCCCCAGTGGAGGTTTACAGCCCACCCCACGAACAGCTGATGGAGACGGGCGGTGCGGGGAGGGGGGTGCCTGCTGTCAGGACAGGGCAGAGCTGTTCGATGGTGAACGGGGGCGGGGGGCCAGCGGGAAGCGGCCACTGGATCTGGCCACACGAGTCGCTGGTGACAGAGCCAAGAGTGGTTCAGGAAGCCACGGGGACAGGGCTCACCTTTTACACAACGAGAGACAATGAGAGAGGGACTTCCCTGGTAGTCCAGTGGCTAGGACTGCACTCCCAGTGCAGAGGGCCCAGGTCTGGTCTCTGGTCAGGGAGCTGGAGTGCATGAGCTACAGTAAAGATCCTGCCTGCCCCAAGCAAGCGTGCGACGGGCGAGACCAGTGTATTCACACGCAGGTAGTGTTTCTTTCACCACAGCGTCTGGGCGTACACTGCACACACACCTCCGCACACCGGGAGCGGGCTCCACAGCCGTCACCCCTGCGGTGTGGAGGTCACACACCGGACTCCCCACCTCTTGTTTCAGGGGCAGCTGCTCTCGACCCGAAGCTCCTCTGAGACACGCACTGCTGAGAGTGAGACCTCGCAGCTCAGGAGCAGCCTCTGGACCCGGGCACCGCACCGAGAGGGCTTCCCTGGTGGCTCGGACAGCAAAGGATCCGCCTGCGGTGCAGAGGGAAAAACACTCCCGCCTGCCCAGGGACGGGCGGCCCCTGAGACCCCTGGGCAACGACAGCCAGGGCAGCGCGGACACCAGGCTGCCTCCAGGTCGGAACAGCACGCATGCCAGCCACCCAAGCCGCCGTCTCCTCGCTGCCCAAGTGCTGTTCAGCTCCCTACAGCCCTCCCTACACCCTCGGCAGGAGCCTTGGGAACATAGGCTGTTCGCGGCCTCTTCCTGAGGTGCTCCCAGTACCCGGAGCCCCTCCTCTGGGACACAGCCAGGACTCAGGGACAGGAAGGGGCAAGCCAGAGTGGGGGCTCGGCCCGGAGACCCTGTGCCCGCTTCCTGACAGCACAGGGACCCTTGTCCACCCAGTGCTGCCCTGCCCACCACCAGCTCACACCTCACAGCGGACGCAGGGTGGGCTGAATTACTTACTTGAAATTCACTGTCTTTCTGAGCTTGTTCGGATCCCTCCTTATTACAGGACCGCTACGAACGAGAAAAAGCAAACACTTCCGGTGAAATGGGGAACGCTGAGCAGGCACTCACTCAGCAACCATCAGAACAGTCAGGGTGTACAAAACATCACAGATCTTTAAACAAGGGTTTCTCGCACAGTCTAAACGCACCACCAGAGTCCCACACTTGGACCAACACCTAGGAAGCGCCTCGCTGCTTTACGAGAAAAGGGAGGCGCTGTGGGGTCCACACAGCCGCCACCTCACCACCGCCCAGGTACCTTTTCACAGTTTCATCTTTGGAGGAAAGTCAGCAGAGGGAGCTTTCCCGTGGGCGCCCGGCCGGCTCACCAGCTTAGCCAGGTGGGTCTTGCGAGGCAGCAGCGGCCCAGGAAGACTCTGTCCCACAAGGCCGGGGCACAAGGCCTGTGACCGCCGAGGTCAGCACTGGGTGGATGAAGGTGCCCGCGCGGGCAGGAAGCCTGCTGGTCGGGCCGCCACTAGCGCAGTGTGGGGTCTTCCCCCACCCAAGGGAGGCCCGAGCCGATTTATACAGGCCCTAAACTCACTTCATTATGTTGACACATTGAGAGACTTCTACACCCCTTTCCTCAATGAAGTTGCAAGTTAGCGGTAACCAGGAGTCTATCAGCAACACACCTGGACTCTGACCTTCCACAAGCAGCTGTCTGCCCAGCTCGTCCCCTTATGGCAGATATGAGCTCTTAAAAGCAACCCCCGCCCCAAGTGCTCTAAACACCTCCACATAGTATTTAATCCGGAGACAGGGAAAAGCGAGTGAGAAACTTATGTGTCCTGTCAAATTTTATACTCAAATATTGCCCCTAGAAAAATGTTATTTGTTTAATTTATTAAACTAAGTCTGCTTAAGTCAGACATGGAGGCCCATAAAGGAAGCTCTTAACAGAAATTTAAGGTAAAAGAGTCTTGAACACCCCATGAAAAACATACCTTTCCATTCCACAGCTTTATCAAAAATACCTGTACCAAGGGTAGAAAGTGTGGACAGGAAAAAAAAAATGCCGCGTTAAGCACCACCAACTACTCTAGCACCGATCAAAACACCTAGCCAAACGAGTGACCACCCCATCCATCCACACGGAAATCATAACCCACAGACATTTTAATGCATGTTCTGTATAACTAGCACATGTTCCGGTTTACTCAATATAAAAAATAAACAAAATAAACATCCATGTTCACATGAAGTGATCTGCAAAAGACTTGCACTTGCACATACTTGGTGATATCTTTAACACACACTGAAGTAATTTTGAACAAAGTACAGAAAGTACAAACAGGGTATATATGCTATTTTCTTTTGTGTAATCTGCATTTCTCTGATGGAAAGATGTTACAGGTGAAATCCCGTTACAATGAAAACTACAAAATGAAAATACTACAGAGACAGTTTTTGCCTCTGGCTGATGGCTTGACGCGGGGCGGGACAAACCCTGGGGAGGACAATCAGGTTCTGTCACTCCTTCCCAAACCAAGAGATGCCGTCCTGATGGCACCATGGCCCTCGCCCCAAGCTACAGCTGTCCCTTCTCCCCAGTGGCCCACGAATTCCTAATGAACAAGGACTCCACCTTTTTTTATTGTTGGTCTTCCCCAACAAATCCTGCTGCTCATGATACTTCCTGGATGGCAGGACTAAATAAAACACTCCTGCGCCATGAAGCTCAAGGAGTGACCAAATGCAATGGAGCCTGGCGAGGGGAGACCCAAGTCTGTGACCCCAGAAGTGGGGAGACAGGCTACGGCCTTAGGTAGGATGCCTGGAGGGCCGCAATGCCCCCCAAAGATTAAATTCTTGTGCTTTTTCTCCCCAAAGGACACTAAGAACAGAACAGGTTCTATGATCTGATATTCTATATATTGATACTTCATAGGAAGAGACAAATAAGGAATCTGGAGACCCCAGTGAAGTCTGCAGTAACGGGATTTGACCTGTACTCACTCCTAGACACCTGCGGTTATTTCTATACTGTTATTACTTGAACTGTATCTTCTTAAGGAGATACAGTTAAGGGGTTACTGAGCCGACACAAGGCCCTCTCCCTTGCCCAATGGTGCTCTCAACAACAGCGACTCACCTCACCTGAGTGACCAATTGCCTTAGCCCCCAAGGCCGTTTCTGCTTAACAAAGTAGAGTCATCAGGTAGAAATAAGGTCTATGAATAATGTCCCCACCCTGCCCACTTCATCCCGCCCCCAGTGAGTCATCCCTCCTCCCATCAGAGCACCACCAGGAAGGCAAGATGGACTTCTGCCACGCCCAGCCCTCTGTTCTGTTTCCTCAGTACAGAATGTTCCGGGTCCCTCGATCCTGCAGGTAGGTAAGAAGAGCAGGCAATCAAAACCCAAGCAGGCTGAATAGTCACAGAAACGTGAGGGAAGTGGCCTCCTGCAGAGAGAGCTACCAGAAAAGAGGGCTTTTTGTCCAGGGGGAAAGGAGGCAAAACTTAACTTGGAATCTCTGGGATTTTACTTCAGAGGCACAGGCTTATTCAAAGCAGATATTAAAATATAATATACAAATATTTAACACGACTATGAGTTCTTCACCAACTAGCTGGTACATTGATAAAAATTAGCTTTCAATAAGTTAGAAAATAAAGGTAAGTTTTAACATTTATTAGAAATCTGGACACTAACTCATTATTTAATATTAAATAATTGTTTTAAAATTTCATTTTCAACGCTATGTGGCCATGTATTTTTTTAACATCAGCTTACATGAGTACAGACTGAAACCTGCATGGAAGAAACACTATGAAATCTGGGAGAGCCCTAGAGAGCAGACGAGGGTAAACAAGAAAGAAAGCTGGGCAGAGACACAGACGGGCAGAGGGCACCTGGGGCTCGCTGTGCTCTTCCGTCTACGTCTGCATGCATCTGAAATTCTCCACAATAAAACGTTTTTTAAACGAAACACTGAAACTTCAAGACCTAAGAAATCAGAATGCACCAGATATGCTAAAGAAAACATACACCTCTGAGAATAAACTAAAACTCTTAAATAACTGACTGTATGCTACAAAGAGGGAAGATATCCAGTGATAATAAAAATACACGGTCACGTCAGGTTTCCTGCCATCTTTCTCGCTGTTTTCTTCCTAGTTTGGGCTTGGTTTTCAAGAGAATCTACAAGTGTTCATTATAATCTAAGTATTCATCAGCTCTGCTGTAGGAAACAGGCTAAAGTGGTAGTAATAAAAAAGGGGGTGTGGTTTATATTTTGTTTTAAAGTCACAGAAGAATTTAAAAGCTGAAACAGATTTTTGGTTGGCCAAGCACCTCTAAATTTAAAACCTAAATTCCTAAAAGCCCAAACACTATCGGCTAGGTGAGACCAAATAGGACTCTGACTTTTCACTGTACATATGCCTATACTTAGAAAGTATTTAAAGGTATGCTATTTCTACAGTAAATATATTTGGCACAAGGTTTCAAATGTTACTCTTCTGACAAAATCGCATTTAAAGGATTTCATACTTTAAAGACTATGAAAGTAAGTTACCTAATGTTCCACAATGTAACAGGGTTATTTCTTTACATTTGTTTAAGTCAACTAAACTTTCATTGCTTGGGCAGTTGTTAATAAAAGATTCTGCTAATTATGAGGGAACTAGTTTAATGATTAAACTAGTTTAATAAAGCCACATTTGCAGGATGAAACAAAAGCAGCATCTGGGTTTTCCCTGGTCTGTATATGTGTGGCTGTGTGTGTAAATAAATGAGAGTGGCATACAGCTACTTCAATATCATGTGTAAAACCTGAAACATTTAACTTCACAGTGCATTTAAAGACTCACCATTGCATTAGCTGCTTGTGGGGCAGGTTGGGGATAAGTGATGAACCAACTGAGGAAGAAAGGTGACACGTCATCACGAGTATACTAGGTTGGAAATGCTGCTTAAAATCACGTCATCAACTACAGATAATGTCAGAAGGAGGAAGGCGTACCATGTTCATATGACGGTGGCTACAGACATAAAAAGATACAAACGGGACTCTACGTGCAGTGAGGGCAAGGACCGTTCAGCTATTGCCTCTTTTAAAGGCTCCTATAAAACAAAAGACTAAGTTGGCTGCAGCCTTTTAATAAAAGAGCTTCGGGATCCATAAGTGAGTAATTAAGAAAGACTAAGCCAAATGTTGGCTAGACTCAGCTTCTAGGGCATCTAGGATTTGGTCTGGGAAAACCTTCCCTCTCTCCTCTAACCAGAGGGTCTTCTGCTGAACTGAGCCCCAAGGGACTCTGGGCCACCAGGGCGCATCCTGAGTCACAGAGTGGCTGCGCCACCCGGAGTATTCGGTCACCACGAGGCTTGTCAGGTCCTGGGCTTCCTGACTGTCCTGCCTGTGGTTCTGAAGGTGACCGAGACAAGAGAAGAGGCTCTCGATGTGGGGGCCACACCTGCTGCCGTCCCTGCTAACCAAGGCGGCAGGGATGCACGGCAGGAAGGCGGCTCTTCAGTAGCCTTCTACAGTATGTTTTCTCCTCATATCATGGACCCTAACCTTCCTGCTTCCTGATTTCTATGAAAACATCCTGTATCTATTGCTCTTATGGCTTCTTCTTCTGCCGTTTTCTGAAAATAGTTCACAGAACACACTAAAATGTGAGGTGGCAATGCAATGATCTAAAGTACAGCCTGTGTGATCAGCTAGTGAACACAAAGGGATAGTGAGAACTGAAATGGACAATGACTTCTGACATCTCACTGGAGTCTCTAGAGTGTGCTCCGTCTACTCAAGGACCAACTTAAGACAGTCTGACCCTGCTGAACTCGCAGACCTGAACTAGGAGGGAGACAGTTGAGGGCAAGGCCAGGTAAAGAAGGTGGCTGTCTCAAAACTGAGGTCTGATCCCAGGTGACCAGCCGCCCAAGGACTCTGAAGGCTTCGGGTTCCTCCTGCACGAGCACCCCAAGGCTGACTTGCAGGCAGCACGTTTCCAGGAACAGATTTCGTGCATCCTCCCACATCAGAGCAGCACCCCTGAGCTTCGTAAAGGTCCGGGGCGGGGAGAAGGACACTACATGGTGAGGACAGAGAAGAAAGTCCCAACTCCAGCCACAGCATCAATACGTACGTGGCATTTCCTGAAGGCTAAAAATGGTATGAGAGAAGCAGCAGCTGAATGCTGGCAATGAATTTCAAGCTGAGGCCCATAAACGTCTATAATTACTAAATGTTTGTCATTTTCTACTGAGGAAACAGAAGAAAGGGATCTGATTTGCCTGGGACTGAACAAAAAACCACCACCCCAAAGTGATATATTCAATATATAACATTCTGAAATCTTAATTACTGTAGCTTTTTAAGCAAGCACAAACTGTAGCTGGTGCTACTTAACAAAAGCATTACAACTTTGTTTTTTTAAAAAACATTTCTTGAAACCAAGAACTAAAAGAAAGAGATTAAAGCTGTAGAGAATGCTCCAGCTTCAGAGGACTCATACTGTACCGTGAATCGTGTCTGTCACCTGGAAACCAGAGTGCCCCAGGCACGATCGCATGGGCAAGCCTGCAGCAGAGAACACACGCACAGAGAGCTGAAGTGGCACATCCCCGCCCCTCGCGCCCGGCACAGACACTCCTCCCCGAGGGGGCGGGCTGCTGGGGCTGACACCCATCCTGGCTTCACGCTGCAGCCCCAAACATTTAAGACCAGCAAGACAAAAGACACTTTGCATATGTCAAAATTAGACCCAGCAGCCTGTGGTTTATTTCATTATCAAAAGAAGGCACCAAAGCAGGTATGGAATGTGGTACCATGGTAGGGGGTAATTTGGCAACTGCCTTTGGAGAGGATTCATGGAAGAGAAATACTAGGTGAGACCAAATGGGAACATGCAATACTAGAAAGATGCTTCACTTCTGGGAGGAAGGTTCTGACTGCTTTACAACAGATATAATTTCACCATGCTCAACACAGAAGGGGAGTTTTTCAAAGTTGAGTAATTAGGTCACAAAGACTGAATACAATGAGAAAAAAATCCAATGCGCCGTGTTCACCTGGCTGGAACGTGTGTCCAGCCACTGGGGACCGAGCTGGGCTCTGCGTGAAGCAGGGCCGCCACCCCATCTCGGCTCCAGAGCCGAGTGCTACCAGCAGACGGTTTCTCGGGGGCCAGAAGTTTACTGCTGACTACCTGTGGGCGGCTCTGGACTTTTATCGTGTCTGAGTTTTCAATTAAGCTGGGGTTAAGAGAAGAAAGGGACGGTGACTTTTGGTTCTCTGGATTCAAAAAAAGACGGTGCCCCGGACGGCGCTCTTTGAGTCGCCGAGACGTATCTGCGTTGTGTGCCTTGATGCCTTTCATTTTATTACGGTTAGTACTCTAACAAGCACTAATATTAGCCTTCTATTACTCAGAGCACAAAAACAAAAGTTCCCCAGACAACATTCGAGAGATCTTGGGGGTGTTACAAACGTTCAGGCCTGTGAGGCCGTTGAAAGGCCAGGCCGAATCTCTCCATTCATGCAGAGAGGGACCGGCTCCACACAGTCACTGTTCCCACAGAGGTGGGGACAAAGCCTCCCGAGACTTCCGCTGCCGCTGGCACAGGTCACACTGAAGGGACAGTACGTGCTGACACTTGTGTCTTCCACAATTCATGACAAACAAGCAAACTGGTTATTTGTGATCAGCCAGACTTGCTTCTGGGAAGAGGCTGCTGCCGGACAGTGCAGAGCGCATGTTCCTTCCCAGAAACCAGAAAGGAAAAAAATCACGTTACATCGGCAGCTGACGTCATCGGTTCACGCTCTCTTCTAGCAATTACACCTCTTCCCACAATGGCAAAGACTAAACCAGGACTTCTCGAGGCTTCTCCTCAGCTATCCTACCTGCTTCAGCTATGGTCAAAGATTTTATGGTTAATTTTGGTTTCCATCGTCTATCCAGCTAACGAGGACAACCTCCTTTTCATTAAAGTTAGAGCTGGCCCATGGGAAACAGACACTGAATTCTACTGATGTACACTGTCTGAAGATCAGACCGATATTTCTATGTTTAATGATCTCCTACAAACAAAACTGTGTGGCGTGGCAGTTTTTCAAGCTGCATGTGTCTGATCTTGTTTCGTTCTCAAAAGGATCCATTGTCCTCTCGTCCATTGCAGGACTTCTCATGTGCCCCTACAATTAACACGAGTCCTGAACAGAACCTTCAGGGTTCAGCTGGGAGTCTGCTCTGAATCATCTCGTGGCGAACTGGGGGCTGGCAGAGATGGCCGTGTGGGGACAGAGCTGCCAGTCGAGAAGCCGCCAGGGGCCTTCCCCGTGGCGTCTGTCGTTCAGCCTGTATGAGCTGCACCAGAGCATCTCAGGGCTGCTGTGGGGACAAGGTCAGACGTCTCCAGTGCCGAGGTGAGGAAGAACGAGGAAGTCGAGAAGCATCTAATTACTTGAAACCAAGTTACTTGTGAATGACTGTAAATGCAAATTTTAAAAGTACAACTGAATATTCGATTCTCACAGAGGTAAAAAGTCCCAAAGCTGAAAACAAGGATGAGAAAGGGAAGGAAGGGACGTGTGAAGCTCACCCAGGCCCTCCTGTCATTAAGCCAAACAGCTAAACATTGAGAAAATACTACAGAAGCTGATTGTCACATGCTTTCATGATTTGTCATGTTCCAAGGAAGGAGCTTATTCTAACCCACCTTGAAGGAGGTGAGAACTGCATTTATACGGCCAATGCAGGAAACCATAAATGCACATACATGTACAGGGACATGTGTGCGCTTTTCTCTAGGGCAGAGCAAAAAATAAGGCAAGCGTGACATATGTGTTGTATGGTATTTCTGTCTTTAATCCATGCATTTATGAAAGTAATGGGACTTATTATTTGGGTTCCATATTTGCTCAGCCACACTTCTTAATGAATGCAAATCCTGACAAGTTACTATCAGTTCCGGCCATTTTTGGGGGCTATGATGGGAATATAACCTGTAGACTAGAAATACCCCTCTCCTCCCATTATAGGCCAGATTCACTACAAAGAGTTGATCAGCAATATGACCCAGCAACAAAATAAGTAACAGACATTTTAAAGTCTGAGTTGAAAATATGAGAAGAGGAAGAACTCACATTTGTGGTAAAGTTCTGGCCCCATGCCATGACAGCCCAGCTTTTAAAGACCATGGTGCCACTTGGATCGAGTCTTCCTGGCCGCTGAGTCTCTGCCCCTTACTCCCTACTCCTCCCTCTTAAATCAAAGTCCCTGCTCAGAGATCCTGAACTTCTCCCCCTCCTCATGCTGCCCAAGTGTTCAATGGCCAGCAGCTGCCAAGGGCCATTAACGTCTGAAACTCTTAACTGGCAGCAAGGACCCCTGCCAAGCCCAGAAGAACGTGGAAACCAAAAATATTTGAGACTGTAGGTTTCACAGTTTTTACTAAGTTCATACTTCAACAAAAAAGAGTGTAGTTGAACTAGCGGTTCAATCAAAAGTGTACCTGAACTTGAGTAACTATGTGAAAACATTGAGTCCCACCTGGAAAGCAAAGGAACAGCTCTTTTTCTAACAAAAGCAAGTCTGTTGTCTAACGAGTCAACTGTGAGGCCGTCAGACGTTTGCTCAGTACCCATCTTGTGAGCAACCTGTTTCCCGCTCTACCCGTGTGCTTTCAAGCATAGCTTCTGTGCTTCATCAGCAGATGCAGTTTTAAGAATGGAAACTGACAGCTTAGTAAAAATAGAATTGAGAAACTAAATGCAGAGTGCTGCCCCCACCTCCCCTGTTAGAGCTGCATGTAGAACATGCTCTGATCCATTAGCTCAGTAAAAACTTAAATTCATTTTAAGTGGCGTCCATTCTTCTCTATTTTTCTATTGAGTTACCCAATAATCTTTCTTTCCCTTTAAAAATAAATAGGGACAGAGAATTCTGTTAAATTCTATTTCCAGACATGTCTATTGCACTTAAGTACTGTAAGGTAATAATTTAGACTGCTAACATTTCAAAAAAAGGTAGAATATTAACTACAGATGGTGAGTATTTGGGGAAAAGAAAATTTCGGGGTGCGTGGGCTATGTTGCAGCTGGCTTTCTCAAAGTTGCCCACCCTTATTAACACGGCATGCTCTAGAGCCGTGCTGGCCGACACAGCAGCCGCCAACTACACGGGACCATGTCCATTTAAATGAATCAAGATTAAACACAGTTTAGAACTCCATTCCGAGGCTGCCCTTGCCACATTTCAAGCACGCCTAATGGCCACCGGTGGCTGGTGACCAGCGCGCCACCCCTCTGGACAGGGCCCCGGGACCCCGTCTGGCCCAGGGGGAGCACATGGGGCACACTGAACATGCTCCTGTGTAAGTTACAACAAGCGCCTCAGGAGTCCAGTCTATTGCCTGCAGTTCCAGGAGGTGGCTGTTAAGGTATTTTTTAAGCGCTGCTTAAAGCAAATGAGCCGAAATGGGACTTCACTGTTACAGAAAGTCCCTGGGGAGAAAAGTGGCCAAAAGTTGGTTTCATTAAAAGACCCCAAAGGATGTAAATTAAGTATTTCAAGAACTTCTCTGAGACTGCAACTTGATTAAAGAAACTGAACTGCAGGGTCAGGGGGCAGGGCCAGGGGTCAATCGGAGCATGAACCCAACTCCACGGCAGCGCTGGGTTTCCTCAGACCCTCACCTCCGAGCCTGACAGGGCTAAGGGGAAGCTCCCCAATGGGAAGGTCTGGTCACATCAGGACAATTTGTTAAGTGAGTTAACACCCAGAACGCCAACTTTATTCTTTCTAAACATACAATCGATTATCACAGATAATGGACATGACATGCTTTTTAGACTGAGTTGAGAGAGACTAGTCTTAGAAAAAAAAAAAAACTAAGTAAGAAAACTGATTTTCCATTTCATGAGGATCAAAACGGGCCCTTCCAAAGAAGATTTAGATGGATGTAAAAATTCTGCCATTGCAATATACCCACATTCATATGTGTACTCAGTAAAATGATAAATTCATGTATAGTTTTTTTTTTTAATCCAGACATTTGGGGTATAATTGGTTAAGACAATTCAACAAATAAGGCACTTTAACTGAAAGTTAGATTCAATTATTTAAGTCATATAAAGATTCAGAAAGATTAAGAATCTAACAAACTCAAAGTTTTAAAACAAATCTCAAAGGGAGGTACTTACTAAATTCAGCTTTCTGAGCTTGTTCCTTTGCACTGGGGTTATCCTGTAGCCCCTTTCTGACAATGCTAAACAAACCATACCTTCCCCACATTGGAACCTTACAACCTAAGTCTGAGCTGAAAATTTCAATGTGGGGAAAATCTAGGCATCATCAAAGCACTATTACAGATTTGACCAACACTGTACTTTTTCTGGACATAAAAGTGGTCCTTGTACTAGTTTGCAAACAAATAGTAAGACAGAGTTCACTTGGAATATGAAGAAAAAAACCCAGGGGTACAGCCCGATTACAATAAAAGCAGTGTCTTTAAATAGCTCCCACACCACCACTAACACATCTTAAATCTCCTCCCAGGTAATCAGGCAGCGGATGAGAACTGTGGCCAGCCCCCCCCCCCCCGCCCCGAGCAGCCGAGGGACTCACCATCTTCAGGATCGCCCCGTACAGCCGCAGGAGCACCTTCCGAGGCTCGTCACCGACTGGGACCACAGTGTCGGGCAGGGAGCACTGGAACAGCATGTTGCTGAGGCCGCCTCTGTGGGAGACAAGGGCAGCGTGAGCAGCCGGACCTGGAGGCGAGCCGCGCCACTCCTCCGGGCAACTGTGGGCAAGAACACCTGGTCAGGCCCATGACACCTGCCCTCACCTGAGTCTCCACTCAGTCCCTCAGGGCACTCGCAACACAGATGAGCTCCACAGTGCTCAGATCAACTCCACATGCAAACTCCCCATCCGTTCTTCTAGGACAGCCATGAGGGAGGTTTTTTATTTTTTTTAATCTATTTTAATTGGAAGATAATTACTTTACAACACTGTGATAGCTTTTGCCATACATCGACAGGAACTGGCCACAGGTGTGCCCGTGGCTCCTCCTCCGCGATCGGAGCCCCACCCCGTCCCTCTAGGTTGCTCCAGAGCACCGGCTTTAGGCACCCTGCTTTACCAGCCGAACTTGCACTGGTCATCTGCTTTATATATGGTAATGTGTATGTTTCAATGCTATTTTTTCAAATCATCCCACCCTCGCCTTCTCCCACTGAAGCCAAAAGTCTGTTATTTATTGCTGCCCTGCATGCGGGACCATCAGTACCATCTTTCTAAATTCCATACATATGCATTAATATACAGTATTTGTCTTTCTCTTCCTGACTTCCTTCACTCTGTGTGATAGGCTGCAGGTTTACCTGGCTCATTAGAACGGCTTTTAGTTGCATGTAGCATCTGCCTCAGAGAGGGACAAGGGGCAAAGAGATCCTCCTCAGCCATGGGAACTGGGGATGGGAGTATCTCAGATGTATCCCTTCCAGTCCATGTTCATCTGTGACCCCAAATTCCCATCCTGTTCCCGTCATGTCACTGCTGAGTTAAAATTTGGGGGCAATACCTAAACAATCTCCCCCAGGGCTTTTCACTTGAAGTTGCAAGATCCACCCCTTCTCAACCAGATTTGACTAACAGCCATTTCAAACCATTTGCAACATTAAGAATTATTGGAGCTCTTAGAGGAAAGGGGAGACCTCAACACCCAAAACCTTTCACATGACTACCGAAGACGAGGAACACATTACAGGGGACACTTGACAGGCGAAGTGTAGCCTTGGGGACATATCACCTGCCTGGGTTGGAAATGGTCACTTAGTGCAGATACTGGAGACCTGAATGAAGGACACAAAACACTGCACAATTAGGAGCTCGAGACCCAAGGCAGCTCAATCGGAGCAGGCTTCCGAGTTTAGTCAGTAGATCGTGAAGAGCTATCACCCAAGCGAGGCACGAGGCTGGAAGCTCAGATGACACAAAACTGATATGTGCTCTGGTCCTGCCTCAAGAAACTGCCGCTCCAGAGAAGAAAGCAGACATAACACTATTAAGAAAGAATGCAAAATCGCAGGACAGTGTCTAAACCAGACGCTCAGCAAACCCTGACCTACGCCTGCCCGTCAGAGGCAGCTGTGTCACAGAGCGACGCTGTACCGGCGCAACTTCTGGAGATGAAGTTATGAACCAGCTGGAGCACAGCTTTCTAGAACACCCCCCAGTCTCCACAGCCAGCTGCCTCTCTCCCTGTTCTATCCACCAACAGTCCACTGAAACTATGCTCCCCAAGGGAGGCTAAAATACAACCCATAACTGAATCACCACATGCCCAGACAGGGGTCATGGCACACAGTGAGAGGTACCGCCAAGAACCAATCCAGGAGACAGAGCTCAGTTTGTGTGGAGAAGAAAGATAACCAGGAGAACTTTTTATCTGGAGGTGTCAACGCTGCTGCACTAACGGTGGCAGAGTCGTGCCCAGTTCCGCTCCTGTGGTGGACGTTCTCTGCCCTTCCTGGGTTAGAGAAGCTGGGCTATGCCCAGCGGGCAGCCTGCCTCACATCAGGACTGCACTTAGCAGCCACCTCTATAGCCGTCCAGGCCTGTGCAACCGAGTGCCAGCACAGAGAACGTAAAGGGAAGGTCTGAAACCTGCGACAGCCCGCTCACATGCTGGGCCCCGCCCCACCCATCCTGCGGTGTGGACCAACTTCCACGTCGGTTCTGGGATGATGCTGGTGGCTTTGGGGACACACCTCCGTGAGCAGCTGCTCCTGTGTCATTGGGTCCTGGCAGCAGGTGGTCTGCTTGCCGCTCCTGCCCACATGCTGTGGTACCAACCTGCTCGCTGCCATCCTCACTTCTTTGGGGAAGCCCGGCACCAGCCTCGTGGCCCCTCAGGGTACTAGCCTGGCGATCAGGGCCCCCATAGCCCAGCAGTGCCCTTGGAGGTCAGAGTCCCAACCCTGCGGGCCCCTCCTCTCAGCGTCCAGGATCTGAGCCCCAGGAGTCTGCCCCCGCACACTCAGTACTCCTTGTCATACTCACTTGTACTCCCTTTTTTGCTTTTCTGGTTCTCCTCCACCTGTTCACCCAGTTTCCTATATTAAATTCTCTAGGTCTGCTGAAATACCCAGTGTTGTTTCCATTTTCTTGCCAGGATCCTGACTAGCACATGTGGCCAGGGCTGTAGCGGCTTCTTAGATCAGGAGGTAAGGGCCGCACCCCAGGACCCGTGCAGCCATCAGCTATGAGGAGGGCGCATCCCCACCGAGCCCGTGAAGCTGCCCCAGTGGCTAGGCCTGGCTACTCCCAGGCCTCTTCAATGCAAGAGGGAAGTGGATTCCTAGGTTGTTAAAGCCACTGTGACTTGGGGTTCCTCTGTCACAAGCAGCTAAGCCCAGTACTACCTGATACCACTCACCACCTCACCCACTGACTCCTGTTCTTCCGGTCAAAACTCCTCACTCTTCTCTGCTATCTGACCACCTACTATTTAAAACCAAGCTGAAGCCCAACCTCCTCAGGGAGCTTTTGCTATTTCCTGCTAGCTCCTTGCAGGCAGGGGTCGTGTCTAGCTTCAATTCTCCAGGCCCACAGCCCCCAAGGGAAGGCGCTCAGCAGATACCTTCTGGAAACAACAGGACCTGTGGCCTCCCCCTTCAGCGGCCCCCTCCCCGCTCCGCACCCTAACTGACCATCCTAGACTGCCCCCCAACAGGCTGGCAGGCTAGTCCCGGCTCTGATGAGACTGAAAGCTCCCTCAGGGACAGTCCCTTATTCCTGAGGGAGGGCGTCATTTAAGAGAAAAACCACAGGCTTCAGAGCCAGGGAGCCAGGGATTTAAAGCCCAGTTCTGCACTCACTGTGAGACCTTGGGCACGCCGCTAAAGCTCTCTTACTTGCAAAAATCCACTGCTCCGTCAAAGAGCAGCACCTCACGTGGTCACTGCAGGAGGCAGGGTCACAGAGCCCGGGCACTGTGACGCTCCAAGTATCCGACACGGTGGGACCATCTCAACCTCCCGACAATCTCAGGGCGGATGCTGGGCTGCCTCCATCGCACACAGGAGGAGATGGAGGTGCAAAGCAAGGAGGTGGCCGAGCCAGGAGGGAAGGCAGGTGTCGGGCTCCAGAGTCCCCGGGTTTAACTCTGATGCTGAGAGAGACGGGAGACAAAGCCGGAGGGCGCCACAGCCATGCTGGACACGCAGCAGGAGGTCTGGGCACCCCCGTGGGGCACAGGAGCCTGACCTCAGAGCGAGTCTGCAGAAGTTCACCTAAGACAAACGACTGCCCTGTGGTCACACATGACCACAGACTTGAGGCTTTAAGCAACACACATTCGGTGTCTTACAGTTCTGGACGGCAGATGCCTAAAAGTAGGTCTCCCAGAGCCAAAATCAAGGCGTCAGCAGGGCCAGACATCAACAGGACATACCACCTTCCAGGAAACACGCAACATAGCTGAAACAGATCTGGAGTGAGCGAAGGGAGTCAAGAGTTTGATCCCTGGGTTGGGAAGATCCCCTGGAGAAGAAATGGCAACCCACTCCAGCATTCTTGCCTGGAGAATTCCACGGACGGAGGAGCCTAGCTCCTCTCCAAGGCAGAGAAGTCTACAGTCGTAGGGCAGCAAAAGAGTTGGACAAGACTTAGCGACTGAACAACAACAACAAATGAATTTCAAATAGGGGTCACCGGCTGGGATGAGGAGTCCGTGTTTAATGGGCACGAAGGTTCAGTTTAGGAAGATGAAAACATTCTTGTGATGAATGGTGGTGATGGTTGAACGACAACTGACTCACTTCACACCACTCAACTGCACATGTAAAAATGGTAAGATGGTAAATGTTACAAGCAGACAACAAGACGGTTGGATGGCATCACTGACTCAGCAAACGTAAGTCTGAGCAAACTCCTGGAGATGGTCAGACAGGGAAGCCAGGTGCGCTGCAGTCCACAGGGCTGGAAAGAGTCACACATGACTGAGTGACTGAGCAACAACGCCATGTGTATTTTAGCATAATTTTTAAAAAAGGAATGAAGTCCTGACACATACCACAACACAGATGAACCTTAAAAACATGCTCCACGAAAGAAGCTAGCACAGAAGACCACATACCGTGACTTCACTCACACGCAACGCATGGAATAGGAAGCTGCAGAGTGGGTGCCTAGGGCAAGGGCAGAGGGGATCTGAAGGCGCCTGGGTTTCCTTCTGAGGTGAAGAAAAGTTCTAAAATTGACTGTGGTGATGGCTGCGTATACCTGTGGATATATTCAAAACCATACACGAAAAACCACTGAATCTATCATTTTTAAGTGGGTGAATTATATGGTATGTGAACTGTATCTCAATAAAGGTGTTTTTAGGGAAAAAAAAAACCAACTTTTTTCCTATGTAATGATTTTTTCTGAACCGTGTAAACTGGAATGTGCTTCCACACAAACATTTCACAGATATAAATAAGTCATTTTTTAGAATATTTTCAACAGCTGTTTAAAGAAAAGCAATCACACAGCATCTGGGAGCCTCTATAAGAATAAGGGACTATTTTCCCAGGAGTCTGATATTCAGAATATCAGTCCTAAGTATTCATTGGAAGGGCTGATGCTGAAGCTCCAATACTTTGGCCACCTGATGTGACGAACTGACTGACTGGAAAAGATGCTGATGCTGGGAAAGATTGCAGACAGGAGGAGAAGGGGACGACAGAGGATGAGATGGTTGGATGGCATCACCGACTCAATGGACATGGGTGTGAGCAGACTCTGGGAGTTGGTGATGGACAGGGAGGCCTGGCGTGCTGCAGTCCACGGGGCCGAAAGGAGTCAGCCGCGACTGAACTGAACTCAACTTCCTAGGCAGCAAGCTAGCTGTGTGCCTAGTTCGGGAAGCCCAGAAAGACAAGCGAGAAGGCAGACTCAGAGACAGGCTGGCCCAGCAGCCTCCACCTTCCATCACAAGGGCCCGCCACGTCCGGTCCTGGCCAGCACAGGCATCTGGCTGCCAAGCAACAGGACCGGCATGACATCAGCTAAAAGCCCTAGTTTTCCTTCCTGTCACATACTCTCCAAAGCTCAGTCCACAGCCAAGAGCAAACAGACGAGCTACTGTTCTAAGCTGTGTAACTCGATTCAAAGTTTATCCCTGGTCTCCCGAAGAAGACAGGCAGGCCGGCTTGGCCAGAAACAGGCCCACAACCTGGAAATCATTCATCTCTTGTATTTTCTGTAGCCTCTTGCTCAATATGCTCTAGTGGGAGGATGTAAATCATTGATGATTTTTTTGGGGGGGTGACAATCAAATGAAACCCCGACAGGCCACAGAAATGTTAGGAGAAATACAATAGTCCATTTACCACCTGACTTGTCAGGAATATCCTCCCACACAAAACCCCAGGAATGCTGGAGGACTCCAGAGAAGTCGGAAACCCACACTTTTTATCATGTGGCAGAAGCACATTATAATAAATATACCTGCCATAATTCAATTTAGGAGGTGACAGAGATACTTACACAAGCAAAATATCAAAGAAAATGAAAATAACACCTTTATTTCATATTCAACACATGTACGTAAGCAAGCCATGGCAGGTAGGATGCTGAAAAGAGAGGTCCCTGTGGTGGGAATTCTAACCAGCGCCCTGGGGATCCAGCTGAGTGCTGCCCCTAATCTCCACCCGTGGTCCGTCAAACATCACCAGCGGGACCACAAGAGAGAACAGAGCTGCTTTTACAGACTGTCGACCACACAGGAAAATCCTCTCGATTTCTCTAGAAACTGATACTCAATTTCAACTGAAATATACAACTTCTCTATTCAATTTCTTTTGATATTATTAAGAATTAACTTAAGGGGCTTCCACGGTGGCTCAGTGGTAGTCTGCCTGCCAATGCATGAGACATGGGTTTGGTCCCTGATCTGGGAAGACCCCACAGGCCGCAGAGCAAATGAGCGCCCACACCACACCACTGAGCCCGCGCTCCAGAGCTGCAACTCCTGAAGCTCATGCACCTAGAGCCCATGCCCCCCCGCGAGAGAAGCCCCCGCAATGAGAAACCCATGGGCACCACAACTGGAGGGCAGCCCATGCTCTCTGCAACCACAGAAAAGCCTGCGCAGCATCGAAGACCCAGCAGAGCCAAAAATAAATAATTAAAATCAAAAGGATAAGAGCAAATCAACAACTTAAAAAAAAGAATGGTGATGTTGTGCATAGAAGTAAAAAATAATGGGAAAACTCTTATCTTTAGCAGTAGACAGTTGGCTAAACCATGCTGTGTCTTTAAGCATGATTAAAAATGATGTTTTTAATACTGAATTGATGGAAAATGCTCATAACAGAAGTGGAAAAGCAACTTAACAGAGCAGTATATTCACCATGATTCCAACTTTAATAAAAAGAAAGAAACTGGGAAAAGGAGCTGGGGCAAATGACAAGAAAAAATATATACCACAGGATTCAAAGTGGTTATATTTGAATAATAGAATTGGGGCGGGAAGTTATCTCTTATTTTGAGGAGGTCTTTCAGCTCCTTGTACACACATATTTTTGGAACCTAGATTTTAAAGTCTGAAAGTCAAAAAAACTTTAATGCACGTTAAAATAGCCTACTTTAGTTGCCTCAACAACTAACAAGCTGATAAACTTATTTGAGTTTTAAAAGCTATGCCTGCATGACCCAGATTCTTTGACACGTGTGTGTAGGTGACGCTGAAGGTGCCAGAAGCATCGAAGCACTACCAAGTGACCGCTTTGTGGCTCCGTGATCACAAGCTCCTCGCTTTAGTGTGTAATCCAGTTAGCCTTTGGGTCTTCAGTTAGGGACGTGTTCTTCATTTTGTTTTTGCATTTTTCCCCCCAGATATCCTTTATGTTCTATGTGCACTGTTATTTAACACGTCAAATTATTCTTAATTGTAAGTTAATTCTTTTAAGTTGTTGATTGGCTCTTATCCTGTCCGGGAGGGCCCTCACATAGAGCCTTCTCTGCCACAACCCAGTCACCTTTCACAAGCCAGGTATCCAGGCCACTGTAAAAACTGTCAACTGAAAACATTTCAGAATCGAGCCCAGGGAGGGAAGGTTTGCCGACACCTGCCTCCTCTGCCCTTTGCCTTCCTCCTGCTGACCGGCTCACTTCCAAGTGCTCATAATCTCTGGACTCCTTAAAGTTTCTAAATTATGCTTTAGTAGCTGTGACCACCTCTGCCCTGGGAGGCTTCTGCAGTAGTCTTTAATGCAGCATCCTGAATTCCACCCCTGCGCTGCCAGGACAGATGCAGTGCAGGAAAACTGAGAGGAAGGCTCAGAAGAAATGAAATTTCCAATAGCCTATGTGCAGGGGAAAACAATCACACGCCACCACCATCGCTTCTGGTATTAACAATCCGCCACCGTATGTGCGCCCAACAGAACCCTCAGCATCCTTACCCAAAACCCGCGGACAGACGGAGGCGACTCACAAACTCGGTCTGTCTGCAGTTCTCACTGGTAAAACAGGGTCCCTGGCGAGGTCAGACACTCCCGCCTCCTCCACCCTGGACCGTGACAGCAGGCCTATCCAGAGGTTTCTGACCCACGGGAGCACTGACGGGACCTAAGGCTAGACCTGTCCCTTGACTGGATTTCTCACCTAGAAGACAGGACTCATCAGCACGCTCAAGGTCACCTGAGGTTCTTGCCAGACATCACATTCTCAGCGTACTTCTGCACATACTTCATGAGCAGTAGGTACTGTTGTAGAGAACTGCTTGTCACAGAAATACGTGGACAAAAAATAGAGACAGGTGTGTGTAATCCCCGCCAAAATCGAAGTGCATGCCTGAGGGAACAGCTGAAATAACCATCACACTGTGTGACAACTGGCAAGGGGTCACCACCTGCCAACACTTTCAGTTATGGCAAGCCAGTCAACCTCTCTGGCCCCGAGAGTAAGAACACCTCCTCGAGGGGCTTTTCGGGCAGTCTGGTGGTTAGGACTCCGTGTTTCCGCTGCAGGGGGCACAGGTTTGGTCCCTGGTCCAGGAAGTAGGATTCCGCCTGCCATGCAGCTTGGCCAAGAAAGAAAAAAAGACTTCTTCTCCTGGAGGCCTGGTACCCAGGTTAACTGAGATCAGCACAACTGCCCTAGTACCTGGCAATAGCAGGCACTTAACAAATGGAATCTTTTACTATCATGATCAACTGAAAAGAGCAGAAGCTCTAGTATTTTAACTGTCCTGAAAAATATCAAAATGATATTTCAATTAAAATGTAACACTATATGGCCATTGAAGAGAATGCTGCTGCTGCTGCTAAGTCGCTTCAGTCGTGTCCGACTCTGCGCGACCCCCATGGACTGTAGTCCACCAGGTTCCCCTGTCCTTGGGATTCTCCAGGCAAGAACACTGGAGTGGGTTGCCATTTCCTTCTCCAGTGCATGAAAGTGAAAAGTGAAAGGGAAGTCGTTCAGTCGTGTCCGACTCCTAGTAACCCCATGGACTGCAGCCTACCAGGCTCCTCCGTCCATGGGATTTTTCCAGGCAAGAGGACTGGAGTGGGTTATTCAAGAGAATAAGACAGCTCAATAAATACCAACACAAAATAATCTCTAACATACAGTGCTGCTTTTAGTGCAAAAGAGTGACCTACTGTGAGTACTAACATTAAAGCGACCTCCTGTGAGTATTAATATTAAAGCGGGAGGGGAAGCCAGGCATTCCCAGCCCCTGGCACATCGCAGCTATCAGGTTTGCTGGAGAAATAGGTAGACCCACACATGCTATATGCCTGACATCTCTCTGGAAGAATGGATAACGAAGCGGGGATAGCGCTTGCTTCTAGGGAGAGGCGCTGGGGCCAGAGGTGGGGAAGACGCCCTTCTGTAAAGTCTGAATTTTAAAACCAGTACACCAATTACCTACTCAAAGATTTTTTCTTTAAATATAAATGAATAAAAATAATCTTTATTTTCTTTTTCCAACTGTCTTCTCTAATCACTGCACAAACAAAAGAAGGGAGCTATTCTACTCAACTGAATTTCCTGGCTAATCACCAGGTCGTATGAAGCACCATCCTAACCACCAGATATTCAGAGGTTAACAAATGAAATATTCTTGTGTAAAGCCTATAAACTCTTCATACCTCCCCCCATTCCTGCCCTAAATTCTAGGGTGGCAAATACGAGGTACCTGCTAACGTTTCGAGCCCCTTGCTGGTCTGCGGCCCTGACCATGAGCATGAAACAGGAAGAGTCTCAGGAGGTAAGACACACACAGAGGGGCTCAGATGTGAACCGCTCCCAAGGCAGGCCAGGAAATGTTCCGAATTCTGAGTCCCGCTTTTTCTTATTTTCACACTTTCTCTTTAGAAAATTAAGGGAAATGTTTAGTAACTTTGGCTCCAGTTAACTGAACCCTTCCTGCTGATTTCCTTCCTCTAGCCGCATAAGAGATAAGACCCTGGGTACGTTTCAGGATTTTTAGGCCCAGGCCTCATTTTCAGCCCTGAATTTCCTGGCAGAGTCCTTAAAAAAAAAAAGTATTTTTCACTGAGAGCACTCTATAATAATAATGATGAATTTGCTTCTTGGTGCCTTTTCTAACCTTCACCTTGAGAGCCAGTTCTAGATTCAGCCAAATTGAATTATTTTCTGACTCGTCTTTTTCTACATTAGCCCCACTGTTTCAGAACCTATAGCACAGCCCTTTCCAACCGACTAGGTTACACAGTGAAAGGGCTCAGGGAAATTTACATGTTACCTACACGCAAGGCAAAGCACCAAAACCTGGTAAGGCACAACATTAATCAAGACCCCCTTAATTTGCTAATTGTTGCCGTTGCTGTTGTTCAGTCACTCCGTCACATCCAACTCTTTGTGAGCATGTCAGGCTTCCCTGTCCCTCACTATCTCCCTGCGTTTGCTCAAACTCATGTCCATTGAGTCGGTGATGCAATCCAACCATCTCGTCCTGTCGCCCCTTTAGGTCACTACATTTCAAACAGGTTACTGTCACGTTTGGGATAAAGTACAATTAATCTCCAGACTTAATAGCAGTGGAGATTTCCAAGGAGGGAGAAGATGATGAACACTTCCCCACCACGAGGCAAACGAGGAAACACTGCTGACTTTTGATCAGCTCACCACTGCTGCCCTCCCCCGGAGGCCAGAGGTGGCAGGGGAGCTCCCCACTGCAATGCCCAGAGCCAGGAAACCCGACTGAACCCTGGGAAGCAAAGGAAGGCGGCACGGCCCCAGCAACGGGAAGAACCAGCCCAGGGCCGGCCCCTCTGAGGCGAGGCCTGGCCCGGCCCTGGCTCCTCACCCCGGCTCCGGGGCAAGATGGCATCTTGCTGGCAAGTCCTCCCGACTCTTCGCCCACCTTATGAAAACACTGAAACGTTTTTGGCTGCTAAGACTGTCAGTCAAGTTTGGTTGCTCTGGGAAGTTCTCACAGATTGAAAATATCCTCCACGTGTAGAAAGGAGGTCAAGTTTGAGTCCACGCTAAGCCCCTTAAGGCTGAACAGCCCAGCAGCCATGCCTCAGCCGCGCGGTGCTGTGTGAGGCATCCGGACACTGGTCTACACAGGGCAGGCACTGGGCACCCGAGAATGTCATGCCCGGAGCGGCAGGAAGTGGCTGGTGCAATTAATGACAGCAATAAGGAGAACCTGGGGGAGAGCCTGCGACAGCCGTGGACTCTGCCCCAGAGAGACAATCTCTGCAAGTTCTGGAGTAAAGTCACCTCACTAGACAGCGGTTCACTGTGGAACCACGTTTGTTCTAGCAATGTGTGTTCAAGGAGCTTCACAAATGGCTTGGATCCTTAAAAGGCAGACTTAACCAAGTCTTAATGAGGTTATTTGTTTGATTCTACAGCATTCTACTTGGGGAAAAGCCATGCTGTGGGGATGCTACACCTTGGGGCAGGGCCCAGGGTCTTGCAATACCCCATTCTTAGAGTCAAATATCCAGAGTGTACTCCTTTCCAGTTTGTAAGTCTGAGGTAGAATACGCGTAACACACAGTCCGCCATCTGAACCACTTGTGACTGTCCACCAGGCACATTCGCACTGCTGTGAATCACCACCTTCCACCCGCAGAACTCATTTCATAAAGCTGACCCCCTTTAAACACAAACTCCCCATCCCCCACCCTTCAGTCCCTGGCACCCGCCAGGGTACTGTGTCCCCCTGAACTGGACTCCTCCTGGGACCTCACAGCACTGGTGTCAGGCAATAGCTGTCTTTCGGGGACTGGCTTCTTTCACTTAGCATAACGTCCTCCAGGTTTACCATGTTGTAACGTTTTTTTATCAAAGTTGGATAATATATGATTGTTTATGTATACGCCACATCAAAAACATCTATATATTTTTAATCACTTATAAAAAGAGTCAGCTCAAATAATGAGAAACCCAAGATACTGCCTGCTCCGGGGAAGCCCTTAATACCAAGGCTTTCACCTGCTAAGCTGCAGGGGTTAGTTTCTGGTCTGCACCAAATCGACTGTACTCTGCTGAAAACTGAAAAGTTACTGAAACCTCTGCAAACTGTCCACAAGCAACCTGCTGTGAAACCCAGCATGCGCAGGACGTGGGGTCCCTAAGGCTCAGGGCCTGCACCCAGGAGCTGCAAGAGCAGCATCTAGAGTCAAGAGGACCTCATTCATGGTCCAATGGCTAAGAGTCCATGCTTCCATTGCAGATGGCACAAGTTCGATACCTGGTTGGGGAACTAAGATCCCACATGCTGCATGGTGTGGTCAAAAGAAAAAATGAAATAAAATTATAAAGAATAAAACAAATAAAAGTCAAGATGACTAGAAAAAAGTTAACATCATAACCAATATCTAAGCAGAAAAAAGTATTCTTAAGTCTATAGGGCTGTAAGCAGGGAAGATGGAAGACAGGAGAATTTCTATTTAGATAATATCTAAATTCCTAACATCTAAATATCTAAATTCCTAAATATCTGAATTTAGAGCACAAAACAAGGGGGAATAAAGTGCATTTTTGAAAAGTTTCTTCTAACCATCTAAAATTCAACTTGAACCAACACAGCTCAGGGGGAAAAACCACTTCAGCTCAGTGACAGCACGGCTTTGCCGTCATCTGGGGCAGGTGTCTGGGCACCCAGCCCTCTTAGCACCGAGTCTGCGGGCACAGTTAAGGCAGAGGCTTTGTCCCAGGTGGGCCGCTGGCTCTGCATGGCCTTCAGCAAATCGCTCGGTAAAACAGTGTAACAGCATCTCGGCGGAATGACGTCAGTTGGTCACCAGCATCACCAACTGCAAAGCAAAGGCTAATTTTTTTTTTTTGGCCACACGGCATGGCATGCAGGGTCCTGGTTCACTGACCGGGGTTGAACCCGTGTCCCCTGCAGCGGAAGCGCCAAAAGTTCATTTAAGGATGTGCCGGGTGAAGAAAGCGCCGTCTTCAGTCCTCTACTCCAGGCGGCACAACCCTCAGCCCCATGGCTATTGGGGGCACGAGAGGAGAGGGCTGCATTGCGCACTGCAGGATGTTCAGCAGTGTCCCTGCCCTCTACCAGGATCACCATCAGGTGCCAGGATCACCACCACCACCACGAAATCATGACAGTCAAAAGGTGCCAGGACAGTACTAGATGTCCCTCAGAAAGTATTTTGAAGATATCCATTTCAAGCCACCAACCTGAGCACCCTTGGGACACAGGCCACCTCTGCCTTCTCTTCCCACCTGCAAGGTCCTTCCAGCTTTCAGAGTGAATTTGGGGATGCTCTCACTTTCTCCACAAAGTGCCCTTCCAGCCCACCCAGACCTCCCAGGCCTTACATTTTATTGTTTCATCACCAGCCCCTGGGCTACTGTGATACTGAACAACAAAAAAAGAGCAAGGTGCAGTGAGACGACTGAATGTTGATATACAGGAAGATGGCAGTCCAGCTACGGATGCAAAACAGGCTGATAGAAAGCTGAAGATGACGGCTGTCCTAGGGCAGTACAAGACTCCCTGCCAGAGGGCAGAGGACGCTGAGACTGGGGTGGGGGTGGAGGTGGGGTGGCCGGACTAGGCTGGCAGCCAGGGCTCCACTGGAGAAGAAAACTGGAAAGGAGAGCGTGGGCATCAGGGTCAGAGCTGAGCAAGCCAGAGACCAGACTGAAAAAAACACAACTAAGCAATCACAACAAGGTTATATGAGACAAGGTTAATACACAAAAGTCAGTCTCCTTCCTATATATGAGCAATGAATAAGTAGAAACTGAAATTTAAAACATTATTTACATTAGCACTCCCCAAAATTAAATACTGAGGTATAAACCTAATGAAATATGTATAAGATCTATATGAGAAAAACTACAAAATTAAATACTGAGGTATGAACCTAATAAAATATGTATAAGATCTATATGAGGAAAACTACAAAATTCTAAAGACAGACATCAAAAAAGAACTAAATACATGCAGACATGGCCCACGTCTGCGAAGAGTGAGACTCAATACCGTCAAGATGTCCTTTCTTCCCTACTGGGTCTATATATTCATGTGATCCCACTAAAAATCCCATTAAGTTATTTTGCGGATGTCAGTAAACTGACTCTAAAGTTATATGGAGAAGCAAAAGACCTACAATAGCCGACTCAATATTGAAAAAGAACAAAATCTGAGGACTAGTCCTATCAGATTTCAAGACTTCACTGCAAAGCTACAGTAATCAAGACAGTGTATTACTGGCAAGAAAAAAAAAAAGACATACAGATCAATGGAACAGCACGCGGAGCCCGGGAACAGACCCACACAGTCAGTTGATGTTAACAGAGGGCAAAGACAAAACTGCAGAGAAAGGCTGGTCTTTCCAGCAAATGGCACTGGAACAACTGGACATCCACAAGCGAAAAAAACAAAACCTCAAGAACTCGCTGGTGGTCCAGTGGTTAGGACTCTGTGCTTTTATCGCAGGGGGCACGGGTTTGATGCCCAGCTGGGGAACTAAGATCCCCCAAACCTCACAGCCCAGCCAAAAGAAAAATGAGCTCTAGATACAGACCTTACATCTTCACAAAAATTAACTCAGAACAGAGTTCTCTGGTGGTCTAGTGGTTAGGATCTGACACTTTCACTGTCATGGGCCTGGGTTCAATCTCTGGTTGGGGATCTGAGATCCTGCAAGCTGTGCAGTGAGGAAAAAAAAAAAGAACCTCAAAATGCATGACTGACCTAAATGTAAAATGCAGAACTATAAAATCACACTGAAGAAAATCTAAAAGACCTCAGGTATGGTGATGAGGTTTTAGATAAAACTCCAAAGACAGGATCCATGAAAGAAATAACTCATAAGCTGGACTTCATTAAGATTAAACAATTCTGCTCTGCAAAAGACACTACCCAGAGAATGTGAAGACAAAGCCACAAACTGGAAGAAAATATCTGCAAATGACAAATCTGATAAAGGTGGTACTCAGTCACTCAGTCGTGTCTGACTCCTTATGACCCCACGGGCTGTGGCCCGCCAGGCTCCTCTGTCCATGGATTTCCCAGGCAAGAATACTGGAGTGGGTTGCCATCCCCTCCTCCAGGTGATCTTCCCGACTCAGGGATCGAACCCACGTCTCTTGTGTCTCCTGCACTGGCAGGCGGATTAAAGAATCCACTAGTGCTACCAGGGAAGTCCTCTGATAAAGGACTATTATCTAAAATATTCAAAGAACTCTCAAAATTCAACAATAAGAAAACAAATAACCTGACTGAAAACGGGCAAAAAACCTAAACAAACAACTAACCAAAGAAGATATGCAGATGACAAGTAAGCATATGAAAAGATGCTTCACATCACTTGTCATTAGAGAATCACAAAACAAGATCCCATTACACACGTTCTCAAATGGCCAAAATCCAGAAAGCTGACATCAACTGCTGATGAGAGTGCGGAGCAATTCACTGCTTCACATTCCCCTCATTCACTGCTGATGGGAACGCGAACTGGTACAGTCACTCTGGCAGTTTCTTACAGAAACACACTCTTACCATGTAATCCAACAACTGTGCTTGCTATTTACCCAAATGAACTGAAAAGTTATGTCCACACAAAAACCTGTACAAGGATGCTCCTAAGAGCTGTATTCATAACTGTCAAAACTTGGAAGCAATAAAAAATATCCTTCAGTAGGCCAATGGATAAAACTATGGTACACCTAGATCATGGGAAATGATTCAGGGCTAAGACTATCAAGCCATGAAAAGACATGGAGTAAATGTAGGCGCTTATCAAGTGAAAGAAGGCAATCTGAAAAGGCTATACCGCATGATTCCAACTATATGACATTCTAGAAAAGGCAAACCTATGGAGACACTAAAAAGATCAGGGGTTCAGGGGAGGGTGGGATAAACAGGCAGAGGACACAGGACTTTGGGGGTCAGGAGGCTCTTCTGTAGGATCCTACAGCGGTGGATACGATACATCATTATGCATTTGTCCAGACCTGCAGAACGTACACCACCGGCAGTGACCCTGACGTAAACTGTGGACCACGATAATGACACGTCAGCGCAGGTCCCATAACGAGGTGCCACTGGGGGAGGAGAATGACCAACAGCAACGGGGGCTGCGGGGGAGGGGAGGGTAACCAGCCAACTCTGTCCTTTCTGCCCAATGCGGCTGTTAATCTAAAACTGCTCTAAAGTTTATTCTTTTCTTTTTTTGGAAAGAAGTAAAGCCACTTAAGGGACCAAATTTTCAGTGTGCAGTAAAAACAAAGTGTAAATGAAACTTTATCTTGAAAAATGAAACAGAATCATTTATGTTCTTACATGTAACATATTGTAGGTTATAAATGGAACTATGACATAAAAAGGAAACCAAGTAGGGAATTTTGGCTTCATTTTTCCAAAAACATTTATGATGGCACCATAAAGCACAACTCACTCCTTCTTTAACTTCTGCTGTAGAATTTTGCAAATACAGCTGAGGATTTTACCAGTCTTTTTCAAGGGCCTCTCTGTCTTGACACTCAAACGATGCAATTCTGAAGAGCTCGTGGTGCCATCTACCCCATCGTCTCTTAACTAGTAGTGGGCTGTCCAGGGACATGTGTGAAACTTTCAGTCCTCAAACATTTCTTTCCTCAAACGTAAAGGACATCGTGCATCTCTTGCAAGAGTAACAATTAAATTTCACAACTGTGACCGCTTTACCAACCAGCACTGAGTGTGACAGTAACACTGATTTGATGGGCAGAGGTACAAGCTGGGGTTCAGCTATGATGTCCAGGCATGGAGAAAACTCCCAAGTGGTCAGCTCACTAGGGACAATTTTCATGTTATGATAATTTTTATCTTTCCCTATATCACTCTTAGCTGGAGGGGCTTGGGCAACCAGCAGTCCGATGATAAAGACTCCTGTCATCACATTAGAAGGACAGAAAAGAAGCCAATTTAAGCTAAAATCCAGGGCCTAAAGTCAAGTGCTTTTCTACTGCTGGAGATGTAACGATGAACACGACCTCCTTCTAAGAATTCAATCTAACACAGTTGAACGAATAAACACAGACAACACGGTTAAGTGCTGTGACACAAAGGTGTCTATGCAGAAAGGGCTACAGAAGAAACCTAAGCGAGGAAGAAATTAATTTTTCTGGCTCTCTAACTTAGGCCTTGAAGGAGGTATTTTAAAAGCAGACAGCAGGCTGCCAAGTAGAGTGTAGGAGCAAAGAAAGGCCCGGAGACTGAAAACACAAAGCTCATTCAAGAAGTACAAGGTCAAGTGTAACTAGCTCAGTTAGTTGTCGCTGGTTAGGGGAAAGGAGAGATTTATAAAACAATAACAAAAAAACAACCACTCTGAAAAAGTAAGGCTGGGGCCCAAGTGTAACACATGCAAACAAGTTTGGATTTTATTCTCCAGCTACAGAAGCCACAGTAAACTTTCAAACAAAGGAGTCGGGATATTTGAGAAATCCCTGGCAATGGGACACTGAATGGGGGTGAGGCAACCCACAGCACAAGCGCCTCCTGTTACAGGGTCTAAGCCAGGGCAGCAGGGCTGGAGCAGACGGGAGGTGTGGGCGCAGAAGCAGGTCACCAGGGTTTAGCTGCCATCGAGTGTTGACAAAGGCTTCCAGAGAGAATGAGAAGGCTGAGAAGTAACCCTGGGGGCACAGGCGGCTGCGGTTAATATTAATAGTTCAAAGAAAAAGAAAAAAAAAAGCAGGAGAAGCCTATTCCAGGGTGGAGAGGAGCAAAAGGCTTAAACGTGGGACACACTGGCTGGACTGAGCTGAGCGAGCTCTCATAAACCGAAGACGGACCAGCACCCTGCAGAAAGCCGGGGCTGGAGACATGGGCCAGCAAGATGTGATCACCAGAACCTACAAAGGAACTAACTGGCTGTGGAGGGCCACTGAATTTCAACCAGCTGTATCCCTCTCCCCACTCTGAATTGTCTCGTCTTTTTTTTTTTTAAACTAGGCATCACCGACTTTCTATACCCTAAAACACCTCTTTTCTCCTCACTCAACTCATTCCATCACATTATTCCAGAACACAGGACTGACACCACACCATACAACATTATTCTAAAAGGTCCGCCAAGCCAATAGGAGAGCAGTGTCTTCCAAGAGTACCGATTCATGGAGAAAAGAAACAAAACATCCTTGATGGAATGAAAACTCGTATTTTAAGGCAAGACAAGAAAAATTTAAACATAAATTTCTTCTCTGCCCACTTCGGCTTCCTCCCTCCCTCCCCCCGGAGTGTTACGTTGTTAATCAGCCCTCTCCAGTGGCAGAAATACCCACTCAACCATAAAGATCAATTTTCCTCCCTCTGGAGCCAGCCACAAAACTCCTCTCAGTCCGCTCAGAAGTCACTAGCCCTGTGTGTGTAGACATCTTCGGTGAACCTTAGTGCCAATACATCGTTTCCCTTAAAGCATACCACACGTTCATATATCATGTTTACAATGCCAATACATCATTTCCCTTCAAGACAGCAACTGGCCCAGAAGAGACTGGGCTGCACCTAATGCAAGTTCTTAGTCTAAGTACTCCCTCGTGACCTTGTTAATGTCACTAGCTACATTACTTGCATTCTGCCTATTTTATAAGATTACTGTCTCCTGCGTTACTAAGCCTCCAATAAAATTGGCCATTAGATAACTTGCAATGATTGACTAAGTATACAGCTCTGTAAAACCAATGATTATAGCAGTACAGCTCTGCATGTGGGAAGAAGCAACAAGAGGGAACTGTTTCTTGGAGCATCGTAGACTACTAAGGTGCGTGGTCCAGAGGCTTTTGGTTACTGTTCTCAGGGCCCAGTCCACGAACAGCCCATCAAGGGGCCTATCAGGGAAATCCTCCCCTGACCTGGGAATGCGCATTGCTAGCACGATGGACTTGCTCACCAAATGCCTCCTAAACCTTAGTCAAATAAAGACCGAAAGGGAAAGGACTGTAGAGAATCTTGCCCATAGTCCAGTTCTATAAGCATCAAATCATTAGCTACCGTAGTCACTGACTCACATACATCGCAAAAGGAATTCAGGGCAAAGATTAGGATGAGGTACTTCTTGCTGTAGGAAAAATGACAGAATTGGCCCAGATTATTTCCAGGAGAAATATTTCACAGAGCTGGATTCTTGCACCTTCCCACACTGAGATCATTAACACAGACGTCTGCTCCTCGTGATTAGCAGCAACCTTCTGCTGAGATGTGTACTTGTCAGCAAGGTCCCTCTTGGCCACGTACACACAGCTCCCCACACCCCCAACAGTTCTCAGAGCTCTTAGAGACTGTCTCTGGGTTACGAGGCTCAGCCTGGCTCGCATAAAAGTCCCCATTTCTTTCTTAGATTGACGACTGATTAGTTTTTTCATCAACATCCTCTAAGCTTTGAGATTGTCAGATTTGCGCAAAACACAAAAGGTTTTGTTAATGAGTGACACTCCCCAGAAAGGGGTCACAAAAACACCCACGGCTGGATGCATGGTGTCCAAATGTTTTCCGAGGCAACAGGAGAGAGCACTGGAGTAGGCTGTGGGTTCAAGAGGCTGGGCAGCCTGCTCTAAAGTCAGCTCAGAGCCACTGACCTCAGGCAAGCCACTGCCCCTTTACACCTTCCATTTTACAGCTGGATGATCTGAACATCACATGGGACAATCCTCTCCCAGAGAATTTTCAGGCATAACTAAATGTGATAGCTTGGAAGAAAGTTTCATTTGGGGAGAAAAAACAAAAAACAAGACGTTTAATTAGGGAATGCTTGGGCTTTCCTTTCTCCTCGACTCTCACTGCTCCTAAGTGTATCTGGAAGAAAGGCCCCTGGTACAAAAAGAAAGTGAAGGTCAGTTAATCCTGCTGCATTTGCAGCTCTGGTGAAACACTGGGCACAGAAAAGAAATCAAATGACAAAAACTGGATTTCAGGATTATTGGTGGCAGCCAGCCAGCTGGTTTCTAGACTCTGCATTTAACCTGGTCAAATAGCTAAAAGTAAACTAGTGGTAAAAGATCACACACTTTTAAATGTCTCAACAGAAAGAAGGCTACTAAACGGTAAGTGGTCATCTCAAATGCGCAGTATTGACAAAAGCCAAATTTATGTTTTCTGGTTAAGCTTGAATACGTGTACACACACACACACACACACACACACACATTTCTTGTAATTTAAACTTACGATTTCCAGAATTTGTTACAATAAAAAAATAATAAACTTATGATTAAGTTTTCTAAGCTTAAAAAGGGGGGCAAAATCTTTTTACCTGTCTCTTAATAGTTATTTTTAGAGCCACACATCCTAATTTTGGCTAGTCACCCACCTACATGTCTGCAAGGTTAGTGAGCAATGAACAGAGGCCACCCCTTCACCGCATACAAATGTCCCTTTCAGCAGGAAAGAGATCTAATCTTGGACTAGAGGAACTAACAGCAAAAGTCACCAAGTGAGTTTTCTTTTAAGGGGGCCACACTATCCCTCCTTCATTCAAGGCCATAAACCCAAAGGGGCTTGCTAGACACTCTTCGGGCTTCCCGGGTGGCTCAGGCGGTAAAGAATCCGCCTGCCAAGGCAGGAGACCGGGGTTCGATCCCTGGATCGGGAAGATGCCCTGGGGGAGGGCATGGCAATGCCCTTGCCCTTCCGTACCCTTGCCTGGAGAATCCCCATGGGCGGGGGAGCCCGGGGGGCTACAGCCCATGGAGTCACAAAGAGTCGGACTTGACTGAGCGACCGACACTCTCCCTTTTTCCGGGCCCATCTTAAGCTTCTGTACAAAGTGTACTCTGTGAACAGTACTGCTCTCCTTACAAGAGACCTGCTTTCCCACGACAACCGTGCGTGCTCCACAGCCCGCCTTCGGGGCGGGGGCCGGGGGTGGCCTTAGCGGCCGCGGGGTCCGTCTGACTGCTCCGGCCCCGACTCCAGAAGGGCCAGAGGAGGGAGGCTGAGCCGGCCGCAGAGCCCCCGCCCGGCCGGCGGCGCCCGCCCGCCCCCGCCGCCACCGACCTGATGACACTGATGTGGAACTGGTCCTCGCGAAGGCCCCGCCAGGCGCCGGGCAGGAACTCCTTGCACCACAGGTAGGCCCGGCGCCGCGTGCGGGGCTCGGGCTGCTCGTCGGCCGGCGGCGGCGGCGGGGGCAGCGGCAGCGGCGGCGGGGGCGGCGCGGGCAGCGCGAGGGGCGGCCGCCGCCCGCCCAGCGGCTTGGGCTCGCGCTCACTGGCGGCGTCGCCGGGCGCGGGGGCCGCGCTGCCGCCGCCGCAGCTCAGCAGCAGCCCGAGCGACGA
>ML664188.1:1367275-1443448 GCA_007570785.1 Antilocapra americana | reverse complement strand
GGGGCGGCGGCGGCGGCGGCGGCGGCGCGGAGGGAGCGAGCGGCGGGCGGCGGCGGCGGCGGCGCTCGGCTGGCCCCGCTCGCCGTGGCGCTCGCTCCTCTGCCGCCGCCGCACGAGGAGCGCCGGCCGCGTCACAGCCCGCCCTCGGGCTCGCCGCTGATTGGCCTCCGCCCGCCGGCCCCGGCGCATCACAACCGCCTCCGCCCTCTCCACGCCGCCTTCCCATTGGCTGCGGGAGCACACCGGCCCCGCCCCCTCCCCGCCAGTCCAGGGTGCTGCGGCCGAGGGGGCGGGCCCTAGAGGGCGGGGCCTCAAGGGGGCGGGGCGTCGAGCCGGCTCCTGGGGTCGCAGGGATGCAGGAAGCTAGTACACCCGCTGGGGGCTCCCCGAGAGCGGCAGGGGGCCGGGCGGCCCTTGAACTTCGGGAGAGCCAGACCTCGGCTTTGGGGGCTGAAACTTTGTTTGGACCCCCGCCCCGCCCGAAACCTGCCGAACAGCAGAGGCTGGGGCCTAGCGGGGGAGGGCAGGCAGGAAGCTGGTGCCCGGAGGCCGGCTCCTCGTTCCCCACGACCTTGGAGAGAGGAACCTCCTTCTGCAGCTCCGTACGTGTGTTTTTAGAACGTTTCCCGGCCCCGGCCACGCCCCGCCCAAGCTGGAGCGTGAGAAATTATTGTCCCCGGGTCAGAAGCAGAGGCCCGAAAGGGGGAAGACAGGTTCAAGGCCGCGCCGCCGGCCCAGCCCTCTGAAGCCTCAGTTTCCCTGTCCGTGGTGCTGAGGATGCCCGGGCCTATGGGCGCGGGGTGGGCGGGGCGGTGTCCCCGCCACCTCCCTGAACACTGGCCAAAGGTGAGTGTCGCGGGGGCTCCTGGCTCTGTGGAGGCCTCCCCGCCCGCCCCCGCACAGGAGGCAGTCCCGTGACTGTGACTTACGCACCTTTGCCCGCGGAGGTGGGGGGGCGGGTAGGGCCTCCCCTCTCCATTTACCCCATGTACTGCCCCGTGTCCCTCTCTCCTATTCTCTCACCCAGGCTCCCCAGTCCTTTCCAAAAGTAACTGGAATACGGATACATTTAAAAATTACAGATCCTCTTTTTACCGGGCGTGAGCCGGGACAAGAGGTTTCCCTGGTTGCTTAGGAAATTCAGCGCCTGGCATACAGGAAATGGCTTGCGTGGGAATTTCACAGTCTTCGGGGAGAAAACATCTCTTCTTAGCAGTGTGTGCTTGGCTGCCCTTGCTCCAAGAGAAAGAGAGAGAGAGAGAGAGAAAGAGCTCATTGAACAAAGGATTGTGATGAAAGGGGGCTTTTGTCAAGACAGCTGTGGAGGTGGGCCTGGACACTGAACTGGAGGGAGCTGGGAGCCGGCCCAGCACTTAGGGGAGAGGAGGAGCTGGATGTTGGGAAAGCTGAGAAGTCAAGGTCTCCAGTCAGGCCGTTTAGATAAGAGGGCCAAGGACTTTGTCTAAAACTACCAGCCCTGAGAAGGTGGGGCTGTGTCTACAGTCTGCCCAGGTGACGGGCCTTTATGCCACTGTCCCATGGCCGCAGCCTGGTGATCTCACAGGAATGCGTGAAAGGTGGCAGGGGGGAGGGGCACAGGAGGTGAGGCTGGGCCTCTGTCTTTGAGGGAACTCTGATGTCTGCTGGTTTGGGCTATTAGAACCCACAGCTTCCTTATGGGATCACAGTTCGTTGTAGGAATAAGAAATTGCCTCATAAAGGTTTTGAAAAGTTATGTCTGTTCCTTGGCTACAGTGAAGAAAGTGAAGAGCAAGGCAGGGGTCCTGGTTCCTTCATGTGAAGAGCATCGTGCCTGTATGGATGCAAAACTTCCTGCCCCCTACAGTCAGACTAAACTCCTGGACCTGCTCTCCGTGGCCCGTTCAGGGCCTAGCCCGTCAGGGTCCACCCTTAGCCCTGGGGTTGTCAACTCTATGCAAAACTTCCATGGTAGAGACTGCGGTAGCTTGGCATGGTAATGCTCAAATATTAAATTTTACATTAGGAGAGGGTGTTTGAGCTGGGCTTTGAAAGGTTGAGAAGACATCTCTCCTAGGCAGTCAGGAGCCTCAGGCTGCTTTTACCCAACTCTGCAATGAGTATAATAATAGGAGCAACTTTCCTGAATCATCTGTGATGATGTATCCAACACCCAGTGGGTGTTCAGAAAAAATGTCAGACAAATCACTAACCAAAGGAGAAATCTAGAAGGATAAATATGCCCACGACCCTTGAGGTAGCACCCATCCCCAAGACTTCCTCCAAAAACAAGAAGTCGTCAACAGCAAAAAGCCCCATATACCTGTATGAAACTGGCCATCACCAGGTCATTTCTCACTGAAGAAAGCTGGAAATAACCTAAATGTTTTCCCAGCATCCTCGTCTGAGCTGTAAAGGAGTGCATCAGTCAGGAGTGAAGCTGGTAGGAAGGGTTCATTTTTCCCTTGAGTGCCTTCTGTGTGCCAGAAATATTCGCTGAATAGGTCTTCCCTGATGGCTCAGTGGTAAACAAAAATAAAATCCACCTGGCAATGCAGGAAACACAGGTTTGATCCCTGGTCTGGGATGATCTTACTTGCTGTGGAGCAGTCAAGCCCACGCAACACAATTACTGAGCCTGTGCTCTAGAGCCCAGGAGCCACAACTCCTAGACCCTGTGGTCTGCAGCAAGAGAAGCTGCCGCAATGAGAAGCCCATGCACTGCAAAGAAGAGTAGCCCCCGCTTGCTGCAACTAGAGAAAAAGCCCACACAGCAGTGGAGAGGCAGCATAGCCAAAAAGAAAAAGGTTTTAAAAAGAAATATCTGCTGCACGAATGAAGTCCTGGCTCAGCACTTGCTAACTTTATGACTTTGGGTTGAGCCTCAGTTTCCTCAGCTGTAAAATGAGTTATCATTTGCAGGGCACAGGGTTGTTGTGAAGGGTGAACGGGTGGATGTACAGTATGTGCGCAGCGGGCAGGTCACCCGCACCCTCCTGTTGTTAGGTGCAGTCACTGCTTGGTGTGGCTTCTTATCCAGCAACTGGCATTGAGTAATGAATAATGCACATGCTTGTAGCAAACCAGCCTTGGAAGACAATGCTGGGTAAGACAAGAATGTGATCGTTTGTGCACACGTGGGCAAGGCTTGGAGAGAAGTTTGCTACAGCAGGTGCATGCTGGGAGGAGTGTGTTCCAAGCATAAAGTCTTCTAGGACATCAGAAAAAATTTTCCAAAAGCTCCTTGATGCTAAATTCTGTCTGAGAGCAGACACATGGTATGGGTCATGGGCCTTAGGATGGATCAGGGAGCAGCCGAGTTGGGGAGATGGGGAGGTCCCTGTCCAGTCTCTGGCCTTCCTGAAGACTGATTCCTCTGGTCTGGCCTGAGAGGCCTGGCAGGGGAGTCACTGGGCAGACCATAGGCAGGCTCCTTACTTGTATCCAGCATCTTTGAACTTTCAAAGCCAGCAGTATGTTAAGTATAATTAGTATTTCGTCTCTCAGGTGAGAAGGTTGAGCTTCACCCCGGAGGTGAAAGCATTTGCCCAAGGCAGGCAGCTAGTAAGGACAGGACTCAGGGACCCACACAGGACTCCACCCCCCGAATATAGGGGAACTCCATCCTTCTGCAGCAAAAGCACCTTTGACCCAGAAAGTCCTAGGCACTTGGCACCATGGGGATTTCCTAGAGGACTGAAGAAGGAGAGCCTTGTTTGGGCTCTGCTTACCACCCCCTCCCAGGCTGCACTCAACCCAGTCCCCCCAGTTTCAGTTCTGAGCCTTAAAATATTAATGTGGGTGGAGAGAGGCCATCGGACTGAAATCCTAACTGCTCGAGATTGAATTACAGCCCCTGCCAGCAGTGTGACATGGAACTGGGCCCTTCACTGAATGCCTGGGTTTAACCTCAGCCAAGGATGCTCTGTTAGCCTGAGGCTGAGTAGGCCCAGCAGCTTCCAGAGGTCTCTGAGCCTTTTTGAGACACAATTCTACCTTACACCAGCCTCAGTGCTTCAAGGCCAAGGCCACAGGCAGGACTGAGGGCCCAGAGAGTTTAATGAAAGCAGAGGACTTGTACAGCCATGTGTCCGGTGGTTGGGACAGGCTCTCACTGCACCCACCCCCCCCATATGCAGGTATACTGAGCATAGCATTAGAGGTAAAAAGCTGTCTAGAGCATTTGCCTGTACCAGCTGTGTGACCTAGAACAAATTACCTACCCCTTTAAACCAGATGGAGAGGATTGTTCCTAGCCTACAAGTTTGTTGATGGTGGGGAAAGTCATGGAAGGAGCAGGGAAAGGGCTGGGTTCAAGGTCGGGGCCACACAAAGGGTAGCCTAGCATTTGTACTATTACTCTCTGGATCCCCACCACCTGGTGTTATTAATAGTAAGGGCGGCCCTGCAGCAAGTCATCCCATTAGCCAGGGGCTGGGGCGGGGAGCGGGGGGTCCAGGGGAGATGGGAGCAAAGAACTCTGTTACTAGCAATACAGAGCCTCCCAGAAGTCTGCCAGGGCCTGGGGCCTTTTCCATTCTTTGAGGCACCTAGCACTTTTCAAAAATGAAGAAATACAGGCAAAACTTGTTTTATTGCTCCTCAAAAATACCACGATTTTTTTCCCCCCAAATTGAAGGTTTGTAGCAACCCTGTATGGAAGCAAGTCCAACAGCATTTGCTCACTTCATGTCTGTGTCACACATTGGTAATTTGGGGAAGCATTATTCTTATTATGCTTGTTGTTGTGATCTGTGATCTTGTTTTTGTGAACAAAAACTACTGCCTGCCATTTCAGTAAAGGATGGATGCTGTGGCCTCTGGAGCCATAAGTACTGCGGCAGCCCCCTTGCTGTGTGCCCTGAGGGCAATTCAGGATGGAAGAAAACAAAATACCAGCACTAGATGTCTGAGATGCCCATCAAAGGAATAACTGCAGCAGCCCAGATTCCTGCATCTTGCCATTCAGGGAAAACACTGAAGCCATTAACTCGAGATGTCTGATTTTTGTGATTAGCAGTAATCTTTTGACGTCTGACTCTAAGTTTCATTTATTTGTTTGTTTGCTTGTTTTTCAGCAAAAATCCTGTATATTCCAGCTTCTCCCTTTGCCTCTTTGGAACGTTTCCTCAGGGCTATCTGAAAGGCTATTTCCCAGACTACATTCCTCAGGAAGGTCCCCAAATAAGACATACCTCTCAACTTTTAGGTTGTGCTTTTTTCTTTTTTTCAGCTGATACTGACAGATTTAGAAAAAGATTACCGCTTAGTGAAGGCTCAGATGAGGGTTAGCATTTTTCAGCAGTAAAGTATTTTTTTTTTAATTTTCTTTACTTTATTGTGTTTGTTTTGCCATACAATGACATGAAACCGCCATGGGTTTACATATGCTCCCCCTCCAGAACCCCCCTCCCTCCTCCCTCCCGATTCCCTCCCCCTGGGACATCTCGGTGCACCAGCCCTGAGCATCAATCCTGGGCTGGTGATTGATTTCACATATGATAATTAACATGTTTCAATGCCATTCTCCCATATCATCCCACCCTTGCCCTCCTCCACAGAGTCCACAAGTCTGTTCTATACAGCAGTAAAGTATTTTTTAAAGTATGTGGATAAAGAATGTTACCTGCCATTTCAGTGAACCAAGGATGCAGTGGCCATCCAGCCATCAGCTACTGCAGCCACACCCAGAGGTGCACCCTGAGGAACTGGGATGGGGAAAATAGGATATTGGCCCTAGATAGTTCAGGTGCAGAGCAAAGGAATTATTTCAGTGAACCTAGACTCTTGCATCTTCCCATACATAGAAAAGCGCTAAATTCATTAACTCGACATATCTAGTTTCCTTTAATTAACAATAATCTTTTAATGATCCCACTACCTGATTTTTGTTACAAAAACTCCTCTATACCCCGGTTCATCCTACCTCTTTGGAACAGTCCCTCCAAGCTATCTCAGAATGTTCACCTAATAAAACATAATTCTTGGGCTTCCCTGGTGGTCTAGTGGTTAAGAAGCCACCTGCCAATGCAGGGGACACAGGTTTGATCCCTGGTCTGGGGAGATGCCACATGGCCCAGAGCAACGAAGCCCATGCATCTCAGCTACTGAAGCCTGCAGGCCCTAGAACCAGTGCTGTGAACCGAGAGAAGCCCCTGCAATGAGAAGCCCGAAACTGCACCTAGAGGGTAGCCCCAACTCACCACAACTAGAGAAAGCCCGCGGGCACAGCAACAAAATGCAGCACAGCCAAAGCATGTTTTACAAAACTGTAATTCTCAACTTTAAGGTTGTGGATTTTTTTCAGTTGACAGGATGTACACTGTTTTTTAGACATAGTTATTGCACACTTAATAGACTGTGGTATACTAGGAATATGTGGTATGTGCAGTAGGAAACAAAAACAAAAAAATCACTTGACTTGCTTTATTTCGATACTCGCTTTATTGAGACAGTCTGGAACTCAACCTGCAGGATCTCCAAGGCATGCTGGTACCTCAACAGAATTATCAAAACTGGGGCATAGGGCTTCCCTGACTGCTCGTTGGTAAAGAATCCACCTGCCAATACAGACGACGTGGGTTCAGTCCGTGGTCCGGGTAGATCCCTCATGCCCTAGAGCAGCTAAGCGTGGGCAACGCAACGCTGCGTCTGCTGTGTTCTAGAGCCTGGAGACCGCAGCTACTGAAGCCCACTTGCCCTAGAGCCCGTGATCCACAAAAGAGAAGCCACGGCAATGAGGAGCCCATGCTCACCCCAGCTGGAGAAAAACCTCTCAACAACAAAGAACCAGCACAGCCAAAATAAATTAAAAAAAAAATTTTGAATCTAAAAAAATTTATTTTTTAAAAAACTGGGGCATATTTGAAACACTTAAATTGAACAAATCAATGCTTTCTTTTTTTCGGCTGTGCTGTGTGGCATGGGGGATCTTAGCTGCCAGAAAAGGGATTGAATCCACGCCCCCTGCAGTGGAAAGATGTAGTCTTAACCATTGGACCACCAGGGAAGTACCACACATCGGTGCTCTTAACATACATGCAAAAGCTCCTGAACAAGATAATTTTACTGTTCACAAACTAAAAGCAGGATTCATTAAAAATAATTATGGTTTGTGTTGCACTGAATAACGTTTTCAAGCCTGACCACATCCCTCTGATTATCCTTATTTAGAAATGGCACCAAGAATCTAACTCTGAGGCCCTAGGGCACCGAAAGCCTTCCTGGGGACCCTGTGGTAGACCCTGCCAGTGACCATCCACCTTCCAGCAGTGATTCCTGGGGTCCTCTGAGTGCATTTCCTGTGTCCCCACAGGAGAGCCTTCCAAATCCATCTTCCAATTTTGGTGGAAACTTGTCCCCTGCTTTTGTGCCTTAGATGCCTTATTTTTGTGACACAGGAAACATAGTTGTTTAAAAGATCCCTGTTCTGAAGGAAGTCACCCTGTGGGGAGCCAGACCTCTGGGCAGGAGTCAGGAAACCTTGGTTCAGGACTGTGCCCCACTGGACTCCTTCATGCTAGTCAGGCCTGGGCCCTGCAGGCTGGACTTGTGTTAAGTGGCCTTGGGGTGGCTTTCCTTCCTGTGGAGAAAAACCAGCAGGACCCAAGGGCCCCTTGAACAGATGGGTAAGCTGAGGCCAGGCGCAGGCAGGAGTCAGTGGTTCTGTTTACCCGGGGATCCCATGGCTGGCGCTGGGCACCCCCCTCCACTCCCCACTCTGCCCGCTGAGGACCTGGCCCCTCTCTCCTGGGAGGGTCTCTCCCCCAGGAGCACATGCGGTCCCGAGCCTGGATGCCCCTAGCTGTGTCCTTGGCGACCCCCACTCCCACCTCAGTCTGAAGGAGCCTCATGGAGGTGTGGCTCCCCTGGCCTCCCTGTGTGACTTTGGCCAGTGCCCAGCTTCTGTGCCATCTAATGGCAGAGGGGCACTTGGCGGCAACCTTGGAATCCACTGGGTCCCAGAAACCAGCGGCGGTATCCAGCACGCCCCCCAGCTGCCAGGCCAAATTCCAGGGCCAGGGGCTGCGGGGAGGAGGGCAGGGGAGGATTCCTGCGCCCAGCCACTGTCGGTGAGAGGGCACTGGGCCGAGGGGTGGGTGCAGGCGCCCCCTGCTCTACAAGCCCCTTTCCCGTGCTTGGGACCTGGTGGGAGCCGCTCCCGTGTTCATCAGGCGCAGCTAAAGGCTTTTCCGGTTTTTTCCAATTGGCTTGATGAAGTCGCTTTTGCAATTAGAACTTATATTTACCAGATAACAGCTAGGCACCGCCCGAGGCTGTGGCGCCAGACTGGCCTGGGGAGGGTGCGGGGGTAGCCGAGGGCAGCTCCTGGAGCCCTGGGGCAAAGGTTTGACTCCCGGAAGGCAAGTGGAATCCGCTAGCAGATTCTCCCAGGAAGCCAGGCCTCCAGACAGGGGTGCTAAGGCCCCGCAGCGACCCCCTCCCCCAAAGGCCCGCAGCCTCTGTCCTCCTGCCCATGAGACCCCCCTCCCTCCTCCCCTGTGCTGGCCGCTGCCTCTACCCACCCTTAGTCTCCGTCCTCCTCCAAGGGCTGCTCCTCGGTGAATGCATGTGCTGGGATACCGGCACTGGTGGAACAATTTGAGCCCCTACCTCACCCAGTAGTTAGAGGATTAAATAAGTGAATAGTTACCAAGAGCTTCAAACAGAGCCTGGCCCACAGCTGGGGGCTGAAAAGAGAAGGAACTCTGTACTCCTGGCCTCTTCTCCACATGTCCACCTGTACTGAGTCATATGTGGGGGGCCCTGTGCTGTCTCATTATTTAATACGAGACATTATTTAATATGTCTCATATTAAAAAGCAGAGACATTACTTTCTCAACAAAGGTCCATATAGTCAAAGCTATGGTTTTTCCAGTAGCCATGTATGGATGTGAGAGATGAACTATAAAGAAAGCAGAGCACCAAAAGCTTGGTGCTTTTGAACTGTGGTGTTGGAGAAGACTCTTGAGAGTCCCTTGGACTGCAAGGAGATCAAACCAATCAGTCTTAAAGGAAATCAGTCCTGAATACTCACTGGAAGGACTGATGCTGAAGCTCCAATCAGGTGGCCAAAACCACCTGAGGCAAAGAACTGATTCATTGCAAAAGACCCTGATGCTGGGAAAGATTGAGGGCAGGAGGAGAAGGGGACGACAGAGGATAAGATGGTTGGATGGCATCACCGACTCGATGGAGTCTGAGCAAGTTCTGGGAGTTGGTGATGGACAGGGAAGCCTGGTGTGCTGCAGTGCACAGGATTGCAGAGTCGGACACAACTGAGTGACTTAACTGAACTGTGCTGTTTCACCACCAGAAATAGCCCTTTACAGCATCCTGCTTTGGCTCCACCAGCTCCTATTGTTTGATCTAAGTGTGCTCCACTGGGGCCTTCCCTGGCTACCACTTCTTTTCTTGCTTTCTATTTTTTAAAGTATGTATATATTTGGCTATGCTGGGTCTTAGTTGCCCCACGCAGGATCTTCAAACTTCATTGCAGCATATGGGATCTAGTTCCCTGACCAGAGATGGAAGCTGGGCCCCCTGCTTTGGGACCGCAGAGTCTTAGCCACTGGACCCCCAGGGAAGCACCCTGGCTACCATTTCTGATCTTTTTCAACCCTCGGATCAAGCCGCAGTTATCACAACCTCTTAAACCCACCCTTCTGGCAGAGACTCCACGAGCACTCCCACTACCTGAGCCCCCTTCTCCTTCCTGGGAACATGGGAAGACCACACTTCCCTGTAACCCCTCCCCTCGCGATGGGCTAGGACCACAAGACTCCTTGTGTCCTGGGGGAGCCTCTCTGCCCTCCTGCTTCTCTGGATCCAGGGGAAGAAGCCAGGGCAGGGGCACTCCTTCCAAAGTGCCTGCTTCAGAACTTCCCCGGTGGTCCAGTGGTTAGGACTCTGCTCCCAACGCAGGGGTCCTGGGTTCAGTTTCTGCTCTGGGAACTAGAGCCTGCTGGCCACACTGAAGATCCCACGGGCCGCAACCAAGACCCAGTGCGGCCGAAAACCACAAAACAGCAACACAGATACCCCAAAGTGCCCGGTTCCCTGGGTCCCCATGGACGGAAGGCTGCCTGCCCACCACGTGGCTGGACTGTGACACAGAGGTCACACGTGCCCCTCCAGGGCCAAGGAGGCTAAATGTTTGATATGCCTTCACATCTGCTTCCCCTTTCCTGGTGACCTAGGGAGCTGCAGAGTGAAGGCAACAGCATCACGAGAAGGGGGGAACCTGGGTCTCACAGTGACCCCCTGGAGGAGAGACCCCTGACCAGGAACAAAGAAGGCTTTTAACATGAGCTTGAAGCAAAGTTTTGTGGTCCTCACCAGAGTGATCTGGGGTCTCTTTGTTACAGCAGCTCACCCCTCCTAATACGTCATTCTCTTCCTCTGTTACATCCACCTGGCAAACCCCCACCCAAGGCGAACCCGACTGGCTCCTCTTCGCCTGCCCATCTCAACTGCCCCTGGAAACCTGAATGTTCTGGATTAACATCCTGTGACTGGTTCAGCTGGTTTTCTTTCAAATTCATGACCATGGGCCCAGTGGGGTCCTCACGCTGTCCTACTGCCTGTCCTAGGAACCTGGACTTTCTCATCTGAGACATCTAGCCTTACCATCTTAAACATTCTTAAGTGTACTGCTCAGCAGCATTAAGTAAATTCACAGTATTGTCCACCCAGTCTCTGGAACTCTTTTCATCTTGCAGAACTGAGAACTCTGTACACATTAAACAACTTCCTATTCCTCCTTCCATCTGGCCCTGATGACCACCCATCTATTCTCTGTCTCTGTGAATGTGCGTATTCTAGGGACCTCATATATGTGGAACGATGGAATATGTGTCTGATGTATTTTAATTTTTTAAAAAATTGTTTATTTGGCTTTGCTGGGTCTTCATTGCAGCACATAGGATCTTTAGTTGTGGCCTGTGGGATCTAGTTCCCCAGCCAGGGATTGAACCAGGATTTGTCAGGTTATGAATTCACATTTTTAGCTACTGTGAATAATGCTTCCAGGAACAGTGGTGCCCAAATACTTGTCCATGTGCTTCCTTTCAGTTCTTTGGATGGAGGATGTACCCCAAAGTGGAACGTCTGTATCAAATGGGAGTTCTGTGTTTAGTGTTTTGAGGAAGTCCACACTTGTGTTCCACAACTGTACCATGTGACATTCCCACAATGCATGGGGGTTGTGCTTTTCCCACAATTCACCAACACTTTTCTCTCTCACCTCTGTTTTTAAAGTAGGGGTCTTAAGGATTTAGCCGGTGCTTCAGTGGCCAAGACTTCACGCTCCCAATGCAGGGGATCCACGTTGGATCCCTGGTCAGGGAACTAGATCCCTCATGTTGCAACTGAGAATTCGTATGCCACAATTCAAGATTCCACGCGCTGCAACTAAAGTGAGAACTGGCGCAGCCAAAGTAGAAAAAGGCATCCTAATGGGTGTGAAGTGATATCTCCTGGTATTTTTTTTTTTTCCTTTCTGACCATGCCACATGTATTGTGGGGCTTCGCTGGTGGCAGCTCAGATGATAAAAAATCTGCCTGCAATGTGGGAGACCTGGGCTTGAGCCCTGAGTTGGGAAGATCTCCTGGAGAAGGGAATGGCTACCCACTCCAGTACTCTTGCCTGGGAAATCCCGTGGGCAGAGGAGCTTGGCAGGCTACAGTCCAGGGGTCATCAAGAGTCGGACTCGACTGAGCAACTGACATTTTCACCTTCTTGTGCCTTGTGGGATCTTAGTTCCCCATCCGCGGATTGAACCTGGGCCCTTGTCAGAGAAATTTCAGAGTCCTAACCCCTGGACCACCAGGGACGTCCCTCTCCTGGTAGTTTTGATCTACAGCTCCCTGATGATTAGTGATGTTGAGCATTTTTTAAATGAACTCTTTGATTGTTTCATATCTGTTAAAGCTTTTCATAGAAATAAACATTCAAGCACCAGAGTGCCCAGCCTCTTCCTCTGTTTCCTGCCTGCTAAGTTGCTCAGTTGTGTCCAACTCTTTGTGATCCCATGGACTGTAGCCTGCCAGGCTCCTCTGTCTATGGGATTTCTCAGGCAAGAATACTAGAGTATGCCCTCCTCCAGGGCATCTTACCAATCCAGGGATCGAACCAGGTCTCCTGTGCTCCTGCATTGGCAAGTGGGTTCTTTACCACTGGTGCCACCTGGGAATCCCCGTTCTCTGTTACCTTCTTCCCAAATTTCATCTTGGATGCTGCTTGTGAGGAGGTCCTCCCTGCTCTCCTTAGTCACCTTCTCCACCTTGGGATGGAGCCCCCAGAGCCCTTTGCTCATACCTCCAGGGTCAGGAGGCTTGGGAGGCAGTTTGTTATACTTCCTTCAGTCACTCACCCTTTTCTTCTTCCAGGGGTCTCAAGCCACATTTACAGGAGGCAGTTTTGGTCTCCACATTCTGAAAGCCCCTGCTGGACTCAGAAACCACCAAGGGACTGAATCACTCCTGGGCAGTGGCATCAGCTTGGGTACCATTCTTTCTGCTGCCGGAGGTCCTGAGGAACTGCATCTCTGTCATATGAAGAGGCAGGCATGGGCTTTACCCTGAACTGTCTGTCCTGCAATCTCCTCTTCCTTTCCTTTCTCCAGGAGACAGATTTGACACTTGTTCAGGGAGAATTCTCACTTGCTCATGAGAATTCCAGAAAAACATCTACTTCTGCTTCATTGACAATGCTAAGGCCTTTGACTGTGTGAATCACAACAAACTGAGAATTCTTAAAGAGATGGGAATCCTGGACCACCTTGCTTGCCTCCTGAGAAACCTGTATGAAGGTCAAGAAGCAGCACTTAGAACTGGATGGAGCAATGGACTGGTTCCAAACTGGGAAAGGAGTACGTCAAGGCTGTATATTGTTCCCTGCTTATTTAACTTATATACAGAGAACATCATGTGAAATGTCAGGCTGGGTGAATCACAAGATGGAATCAAGATTGCCAGGAGAAATAGCAACATCCACAGATATGCAGATAATACCTCTTTAATGGCAGGAAGAGAAGAGGAACTAAAGAGCTTCTTGATGAGGGTGAAAGAGAAGAGTGAAAAAACTGACCTAAAACTCAACATTACAAAGCTAAGATCATGGCATCCAGTTCCAAATAGATGGGGAAAAAGTGGAAATAGTGACAGACTTTATTTTCTTGGGCTCCAAAATCACTGCAGATGCTGACTGCAGCCATGAAATTTAAAAAATGCATTTTCCTTGGAAGAAAGGCTATGACAAACCTAGACAGAGTATTAAAAAGTAGAGACATTACTTTGCCAACAAAGATCCATCTAGTCAAAGCTGTGGTTTTCCCAGTAGTCATGTATGGATGTGACAGTTGGACCTAAAGAAGGCTGAGCACCAAAGAACTGATGCTTTCAAACTGTGGTGTTGGTGAAGACTCTTGAGAGTCCCTTGGATAGTAAGGAGATCAAACCAGTCAATCCTAAAGGAAATCAACCCTGAATATACATTGGGAGGACTGATGCTCCAGTACTTTGACCACCTGATGCGAAGAGCTGACTCATTAGAAAAGACCCTGATGGTGGGAAAGATTGAAGGCTGGAGGAGGAGACAACAGAGGATGAGATGATGGTTGGATGGCATCACTGATTTAATGAACATGAGTTTGAGCAAACTCTGAAGGACAGAGAAGCCTGGCATGCTGGGGTCGAAAAGAGGCAGACACGACTGAGTGACAGAATAGCAGTGACTTATGGGGTCTTTCTGGGGCTCACCCTCCTTTGTGATGCAGTTCCCACACCTGCCAATTTTCAAAGGTCAGGGTCGGGGTATAGCCTGCTCTTTACTCCCCTAGTGGTTTTGCAGACCCTGAGGGCCTGAGTTCAGGCCCTCTCTGCTTGAAATCTTACTTTCTTGGTTGAACCTTACCTAAGACAGAACCTGGTAAGGAAGGTGTTAAAGGAAATAGTTGGGTGAAACGAACACAATGGACTTCAATTAAAAAGAAAGGAAGTCGTTGGCGACACACTGGCTTTAGAACAGAAAAATCAGGGTTCAAAAACCAGCTCTGTCAGTTCTGTGGGTCTGTGGTATTTTGTGCATACATGTAATTTGACCCAATCACTAAAGGCATCTTCCTCATTCAGAACATGCCAGTGGGGAGTCCTCTGTACAGGACTGTGGGAGAAATCAAGATAAGATAACAAATGGAAAGTGCAGCCCAGTGCCAACATTTAAGTGACAGCAGACAATTAGCTATGATGATGATGATGATTATCCCCATCTGGCAGATGAGAAAAGTGAGTCTCAAAGAATGACATCATGTATCCCAAACCACACAGCCAGGAGATGGCAGGGTGTGGATTCAAACCCAGGAGTGGCAAAGGCCCTTCCTGCGGCTGTGCGTGCCCAGGCCTGGTGTGGGCAGTGTCCCATGGGAGGTATGGCAGCTGCCAGCCATCCTCTGTTCTACCCTGGCCCAGGCCTGTGAGCTTTACAAGGCAGTGGAGGGAGTTGGCTGTTGGCAGAAGTTTGGAGCAGTCACTGAAGGAAGTAGTTGGGGACACTGGCTTTAGAACGGAAAAGCCAGGGTTCAAACCCCGGCTCTGTTTGTCTTGTGGGTCTGTGGGTTTGGGGCCCAAGGCTTGGCCCTGGGTCACACAGCAGTTCAGTGACTTCACCTCCAGCCTCCAACCCCGTCACCAGGCCTGGCTTGCCCAGCATAGTAGCAAGGTGTTGAAGGCCTGGAGGACCTGGGCCAGGGGCCCAGGTACCTGGGGTTGCAAAGCCGGCTGAATCCAACCTCCCCACACCCCCCACCATGGTGACAAGAAGGTGGGCAGCAGCTCCCGGCTCCCCTCCTGCTGATGAAGCAACCCCAGCGGAGAGAGAGTGCCCCTTGCCTCAGGGTCCCGGCCAAAGTCCCAAAGTTGTGTTTCGTTGCCCTGACTTGGTCATAGTTCCCAGGGACAGTCCTCTGATTGGCCAGCCCCAGAGTCAGGCAGGGATGTGTGGTCCACCTGGAGTCACATGAACTCAGAATGTTCCAAAGAAAGGGAATGGCCTCACGGAAGGTCAGGTAACAAGTGACCCTAACAAGGGAACCAGGGCCCCTGCCTGTCCTGCCCTGCTGACGGTGGCTTCTTTACCCCCCGGGCAGCAGGGGCTGGTGGACTTTGGAGGAGGCGGCTGAGACGCTGCCAGAGCAGCTGACCGTCAGCCCAGGTCCAAGAAGCCGTGGAGGAAGGCGTGCTCTCTCAGGGGAGGGAGTATTGGTCCTCCCCCTGCACACTGCCAGGTCCCCCGCCAGCCTTCACTGCAAGGGCCCTCCCTCTCTGGCCAAGATCTGGGGCTTATCAAGAGCTGAGCAAATGCCAGGCACCATGCTAAGTACAAGCCCCTGGTGGCTCTGACGGTAAAGAACCTGCCTGCAATGCGGGAGACACAAGTTCAACCCCTGAGTTGGGAAGATCCCCTGGAGAAGGGAATGGCAACCCACTCCAGTATTCCAGAGGAGCCTGGCTGGCTACAGTCGTGGGATCGCATAGAGTCAGACACGACTGAGCGACCAACACTTTCACCTTCGTGCTAAGTGCATGAAGCCAGTCCTCTTATTTAATCCTCCTCCAAGCTCCAAAAGCATCTGTTTTACAGGTGAGGAAACTGAGGCTCAGAAAGACAAAGGTTGCGGCTGGCACATGACTGAGCCCAGGCTCAGAGCCAGGTCTCTCTGACCCCAGAGCCTGGCTCTATGACACCCCGCACCCTCAGGCCTCCCCTCTTACTATTTTTGAACATATCAACCGTATGTCATAAAGGCAGAGGTCAGAGGCCATGCCTGAGGCCTCTGCTCTTCGCCCTGGGAGGGGGCTGCTGTGGGGGTGCAGTGAGAAGGTGGGAGGGGTTCTTCCCTCCTGGGACGGCTGAGAACACTCCCAGCCCCTCCCCTAAAGGACACTTCCTCTGAGAAGCCTTCCCTGATGTATTCACCGCCGTCCCCTGTGTACCTTGTCCCCTGGGCCGCCCTCATCAGAGCCCCAACCACAGAATGTCCGTGTGTGTGTGTGTCTGTGTGTGTTTGTCGGTCTGTCCCTCTGTCTGTGGACTAGGAGATCCCTGGGAAAGGGCAGGAACAGGGATTCCCAGATGCCAGGGTGGCTCAGCAAACGCCCCATGAGTGTAGGAATGAAGGTGGGAGGGATGCATCGCACCGCGGAGCCCACCACGGAGCCAACCACAGAGCAAGGGGCTGGCAGGTGGTCCCAGGGGTGGTGGGGGTGGGTCCTCCACAGCATTACTTGGCCAGAGTCCAAGATTAGGCCCCTCTCAACCCAGCTGACTCTGAGGCCCTTGGAAGCCACGTGGCCCACAGCTCGTTGCCTCCCTGGCTGCAGTCTGAACTAGGGCCTGGCCTGGGGATGCCCACACCCCGGCTCAGGGCAGGGCAGCCCGGCCTTCCTCTTCTCAGGCTGAGGGCCAGATGCCAGCCCCGCCGACTCCCTGTCCTCAGTCTGCCCACTGTCCGGAGGGCAGGCAGCTGGCAGGCGGGGCAGGACTGCCCCCAGGGCCTCTGGGCAGCTGGCCACCTTGGCCCCTCATACTCCTTATCTCTGGGGTGGGCAGCCGAGGTGGCCTGTCCTCTTGAGCCTCCAGCTTGGCATGGTCAGAAGGCACTTTCTCCCCCATGCGGAGGGCACTTGGCCCCAAGAGAGAGAGAGTCAGGCCCTCCTGCCTGCCCTGCCCCTGCCCCCAGCAGATTCTGGCCCACACGGGGCCCGTTTCCTTCTCTGAGCTTCCTGGCTACCCCTAGGCCGATCTGGAAGGTTCCCTGAAGCTGGGTGAGGCTGGGTTTGTGAGCTCAGGGCTCACAGGGCTGCGTGGGAAGCCCTGGGAAGCAGGCGTTTCTGTCCCCAGAGCTGGGGGCGGTGGATGACGGCTTGCCCTTTGCTCTCCCGCCGGCCCAGGCTGCAGCGTGTGGCAGGGGAGAGGCTGTGGCCCCCACCCACGTCCCCGTGGCCAGCAGCCCTCCTACCCTAGACCGAGGGGACCCAGGCTCTGCTCCCCGCCTCCTTCCCCTGGGAGCCCCTGTGTGGAGTCACGTGTCCTGGGGCCACATCGGCTTCGGCCCCTCTTCACCAGCGGGCCCTGTGCATCCAGCTTCACCTGGAGGGAGAGGCTGGCCCAGGGGTCTCAGGGCTGGAGGCAGCCTGAGGCTTTGGCTGTGTGCGTGTGTGTGTGTGTGTGTGTGTGTGTGTGTGTGTGTGTGTGTAGGGGTAACCTGACCCCTGCCAGCCCTCCTATGAGGACAGGAAGTGGGAGTAGGTGGGGGGGTGGAAGCCCTGCATCACCTGTGTCCCCTTGCGCAGGCCTTCTTGGAGTTGATACCTGTCCGGCCACTGGGACCCCTTAGGGTACCAGGGCTCGGGCTGAGCAGAGAGGAAATCAGGGTGGGGTGGGGGGCAGAGAGGGGTCCAGGTGGAGGGAAAAGCAAGCAAAGACAGCCAAGGGAGCCCCAGGTGAGACTGACTGAGCCCCACCCCGACCCAATACTTTGGGCCACCAGGGCCTCCTAGGAGCCCCCAGCGCCCTCAACATCAGCCTGACCCAGACTCCTGTGGGCTTTTGTGAAGCTGGTCCACTCAGCAACCCAGGCTCCTCCTCCTCCAGGAGGGCAATGAGGTGCCCCCTGCTGCTTTTGTGCCTCTCTCCCAGAGATCCAGGAGACCCTGGGAGGCCTCACCTCTCCAAGGCCAAGGCCCACTCCTGCCTGGGGGGGGGAAGGGCAGAAGGCTGTGGGCCCAGCACTGGCTTGGGGTCTCAGTACCCTGCTCCCCTTCCCTGCAGCTTCAGGGTTGGAGGGTGTTGAACATTAACTCTCTTGGCAAGTGGTCCTAGCTAAACAAACACTTGTTATCACATGTCAACAGGAGCCGTCTCGATGGCCGCTGACTCAGGCTGCAGGGCAGGCCTGCCTGGGAGCTGCCTACCATGGCCAGCATCGGTCCCACCTCTGCCTCCTGCTTGCTGTGTGACCCCCGGCAAGGCACGGTCCCTCCGGGGGGAAGTGTTCCTCTCTATATTGACAGCCTCCTGGGATGCGGGACCACAGGTAGGGCTGGGGTCTGGAAGAAGACTGAGGAGGTCTGGACTGGACCTGGGTCTGACCAGTTCACTTATTCAGAGTAAATGAATCTCGTTTGGTGGACATACAGGTAATCCGCTCTACTAGTCTCATGACTTTCTGTTTGAAGTTTTTCAAAACAGACATTTAGAACCCCAGGGTCCTGGCTCTGCCATCTTCCTGCATGACCTTGATCAAAATGCAGCATCCATTGTATCCCCTCAACTGTAAAACTCCAAGGAACCAAAGCATCTGTCAGTTGCTGATCGCCACGCATCTTTCTGCTCCATGAGTTGGACACCACTCCCATCTCCATTTTACAGAACAGGAGACAGAGGCTGGGAAGTTAGGAGGCAGCGGAGACAGAATTTGCCCCAAGGATGCCTGACCGGAACACTGGCCACTCACCCCACAGGTGCCCTGTCTCCTTCCCACACTCACTCAGTCTCCTCGGGGCTGCGGGCTGGGCCCACCTCTAGTGTTTCCTTGGAACCTTCTAGACTGGCCACACTGAACTGCTCATCATCCTTCCAGGAGGACACCCTGTTGTGTCCCATCTCCAGGACTTTGCACGCATTGGCTGCCTCTCTGCTGTTTGAGTTTATAAACTCCTATTCACCCTTCAGGGCCCTTCTTAATCTTGAGTCCTCCATGAAGCCTGCCTTGATTCCCCTGTCGAAGTGGGGGTCCCCTCCTCTGTAGCCCATCAGACTGCTCACACAGCAGTCAGGCACTTCTCCTTCTGACTTGCTGTTCATGTCTGCCGTTTGTGAGGGAAGGGCTGGGGCCCCATCACTCCTGTGCCTTTGGAGTTGACGGGAGGGTCTTCATGTCTTCGGTGCTCAAGGAGGGAAGGGCATCAAGAGAGCAGGTGGACCTGAGACCCCTGTGGAAGCCTTAGAGGAAAGGGGATGGAACAGCATCCTTTGGTGAGCGGAGGGAGAAAGGACTGGAATCACCTGGCGCCATGTTAACCGCGGCGACTAGTGGAGACCAGCTCTGGCGGCCGGTGTTTTGAGGTTGGTATGGAGGAGGTTGTGATTTAGGCCCTTTGAGCAGGGGTCAGCTGGCGAGGGGGCTTCTCCCGTGGCTCAGCGGTAGAGCATCTGCCTGCAATGCAGGAGATGTGGCAAGAGCTGCGGGTTCCATCCCTGGGTCAAGAAGATTCCCCTGGAGAAGGTAGTGGCAACCCACTCCAGTATTCCTGCCTGGGAAATCGGGTGGATAGAGGAGCCTGGCAGGCTACGGTCCTTGGGTTCACAAAGAATCGGACACAACTGAGAGACTAAATAACAACAACAGTTGGCGAGGGCAGAGGTCAGAGGCCCTTGAGGGCAGGAGGTGCCATGCAGCCTGTTGAGCTGGCACTGCTGGCTGGGGTGCCAGGTGCTGCATGAAGGCCCAAGTGGTGTTCTCATTTAACACTCAAGCATTCCAGAGCCAAGTGGCAGTGTTACTCCCTGGTACAGGGAGGACACAGAGAGCAGAGGGCTCATGTAGCTAGGAAAGGTGCTGCCTTGAAGCTGTGTGGGCAGGCTGGGTGGTGGGCAGCCTGGGCGGTGGGCAGGGGGTGGGAGGCCAGCTGCGAACCTCCAGTTGTGACCCCAGACTGGGTCACTTCTAGGACCAGCTCTAGTTCACCTGGAGGCTGGCAAGGCATTCGTCTCTCACCTTTGTACCCCAAGAGGAAAAATGCGGTTTAACTGGTGAGAGCAGGAAATCATCTTCTGTTTGGTTTTCTAGGAGAGTGACTGTGAAGGGCCTCCTTCACCTGCCAGAAGTGGGAAGGGAAGGTAACAGCCTTGGGTTTGAGCCCGGGACTTCTGCCGGTGGCCGCGTCCAGCCTGCAGCCCCAGGGAGGGCCGGGGAGGAAGCACATAGCCCGACCTCCCCAGGCCAGGGGCTGAGCCCAGGCGAACCTGCCTCCTGGGTGGGCTTCAGACGCAGAAATCAGCTTTCTGTCCTAGAATGGAGCCCAGTCGCCCGGGCCTGATGTCACAGCAGCCGAAGTCTGTCCCGTCAGAGGCCAGCTGCCCATAAGGTAACACAGGTGTGTTTCAGGGAATAACACAGAAACCTCCTGGCCGGATCTGGTCCTTCCTTCCCACCTGGACATTAGTGTGAGGTCACTGTCACCGCTGCAGTCACAGGCTTGCCAGGCTGGAGGAAACCCTGGACTTTTTCTTCTGCTGTCTGGAGGCGTGTCTGATTCACTTTTTCACATACAGACAAGCCTGCACCCCTGGGGGGCCCAGCAAACATGGGTGGGGGCCTCACCCACTCTGGGCAAAGGTGGGGCAGTCACCCCGCATATCTGTACGATAACCTTTGGACAAAGTTCTCCTGGCCCCACAGAACCTCATGGAAATGAGGGTAAAAAGCATTTGTTATTTGTCAGCAGCCAGGGAAATTCTTAGGCGGACACTTGCAGAATTAACCCGGGGAAGGTGGGGCCTCCAGACTCAGGCTGGAGTGACCCTTGGCTCCGTGACCCTCACCGGCCAGCGTGGTCCTGGCTGGACTCCACCTGGAGTGGTGCCCTGGGGCCACAGCGGCCAGTTGCCACCAGCCACGTGGCCTCAGGCAGACTGACTCAGCCTTTGTCTGCACTGTAGTTACTGAGCACGCACTACCCCAGCCCTGGAGGTGGGCAGGAGAGTCCATGAGACGCCCCTACTGCCTGAACATGGTGTGCCCTCCCCATGCTTGTCCCCCGCAGGCTCAGCTCTGTCTGGCTTCGGGGGTGCTTGCTTGCTTCCCAGGGCTCACAGGCAAGGCCATCTGCTGCCATCTTGGCTCCCTCGGTTCTGTTCAATGTCCTGGCGACTCAGGACCACAACATTCTCCCCAAAACCCCATTGAAAATGCAACTCTTCCAGCCTCGAGAGCCTGCCTTCCAACCTCAGGTGCTTGTCCAGCTACTGCTGAGCTATTCTGACTGCAGGAGTACCTCCAGGCCTTGGGCAACTCTACTTTCCCTGGCCAGGGGCCCACTCTGGCTGCAGACTCTTCTTCCCTAACCTGAGTGCATTCCAGCCATCTTCATCCAGCCCTTTCCCGCCCCCTGAAGCCTCCAGCCCTGCTGCCTTCTGAGGTCCCCCACTTGGCTGAGAGCCTAATCCCTTTGCTGAGAAGTGCTGCCGCCACCCTTGGCTCCGGTGGGTTCCTACAACACTGACTGGTACCTAGACTTCTGAAATGCTTCACACTGGGTTTCTGTAGTCAGCTCCTTTCCCCTTTCTTGATTTCAAATCTTCTCCATGCTCCTGAAGCTTTGGGCCCCTCATCTCCTCCCAATCAGATGACCTCATCTCCTATGCTGTGCTGTGCTTAAGACTCAGTCATGTCTGGCTCTTTGAGACCCCATGGACTGTAGCCTGCCAGGATCCTCTGTCCATGGAGATTCTCCAAGCAAGAATACTGGAGTGGTTGCTATGCCCTCCTCCAGGGGATCTTCCCAACCCAGGTCTTCTGCACTCAACGCAAATTCTTTACCAGCTGAGTTACCAGGAGGTCTGACCTCACCTCCTCAGTTTAGTTCAGTTCAGTCGCTCAGTTGTCTCTGACTCTGTGACCCCATGGACTGCAGCATGCCAGGCTTCCTTGTCCATCACCAACTACTGGAGCTTGCTCAAACTCATGTCCATTGAGTCACTGATGCCATCCAACTATCTCATCCTCTCTCATCCCCTTCTCCTCTGGCCTTCAGTCTTTCATAGCATCAGGGTCTTTTGCAATGAGTCAGTTCTTTGCATCAGGTGGCCAAAGTATTGGAGTTTCAGCTTCAGCATCAATCCTTCCAATGAAACAGACCTCACCTCCTACTTTAGACCAAATAGAAACCTAGTACTGGAACTGGCTCCCCCTTACGCAGTCTCTTTTTCTCTTGTTGCTAAGACAGACCTGTAACCCTAAGACGATCCCTCCTCACTGACTCAGAGGAAACCACACCCCACCTCCAGCCCCACCCTGTGGAAGTTTTCTGTCTCCATGGTCAGACCTGCCTCCCCAGACTGGGCTCCCGCATGTCATGAGGACCAGAGACTGCACCTGCCACTCTGGACAGAGCCTGCTCAGGGTCTCAGACCAGGGCAGGCCTCCTGCAAGCCTGAGCAGACCAGCAGTGCTCTGCTTCCCCTTAACAGGACAGGGTAGGTGACCCCCAAAAGACAGAAGCCACTATCCACTGCAACTGAGCAGGATAACTCACAGATCTGACAAGGAGAAAACAGGGTCTGGCAAAACAGAAACTTCACCTAAGTTATTTTGATGAGGCTGTAGACTCTGTCTTCCAGGATAGCAGCTTTCCAACTGCTTCCAAGAACGAAAGCTTAACACCCTGGGAGAGAGCAAGGGGTAACTTGCAAGAAGGCAGGTGGAGGGAGCTCAAGCGGGAGACCGCCCCCCCTTCCCAATTCTGCCCGTCCGTCCGTGTAGCCTGCCCTTTCCAGAAGAGTCAAAACCCACTTTCCTTCTGGGCCCATCACTAGCAAACACAAGCGATGCCCAAGCTCTGTGACATCGGGGAAGGGAGGAGGCTGGAGACCTTCTCGTCCTACCTTGCAAGAGGTCATGCTTCCCAATCCTGGGATTTACCCGAGGTCAGCAGTAGGCTTGCACCTCGCTGTGTGCCATTCCGAACACCATGGCTGCGTGTTCACAGTCGTCACTGGAGACAACTCATGAGGACCCTGGGCAGCAGGCCACTGGCCATGGAGAAGGAGCAACCTGCTTCAGGGCAGACAGCAGACTTGAGCCTCGGAAAATGGCTGTGGACTTACCAGGCCACCTCTTAGCTTTTTTTTCACACTGGGAACCCAAGTTCACATGGGTATTTCAATTATCAGGAAGTCTTTCCAGCCTGGCTGTGACTCTCATGCTGACTGCCCTCAGAGTGGACGAGGCTCACCCTGCAGCTTAACTGGCAATAGGACCCAGTGTCCACACTGACCTACAGGTGCTGCAAAGAGGTGGTCTGGGGGTGAACAGCTTGCTCAGGGTCACCCACATGTTGCAGAGCTGGGCAACTTCAGGTTTCCTGATTCCTAGGTCAGCCTCTTCTCGACTGGTTTTTGCTACAGTTAACTGGGAGAAAGATGGACCCACACCAGTCCTGGACATGCCAGTTCTGTCCAGTTCAGTGTGGGGAAAACACAAGAAGTCAGGAACCATTAGTTAACTTTCTCAGGTTCAACAGCTAGGAGGGTATGCAGTTTACAAGTAGTCTCCCCACTGAGAGGAACGTATGCTCACCCCGACCTAACTCAAATGGCACCAAAGCAGGAGACCAGAGCTCGGAAAACTCAACATGCAGAGAGATACTGAAAAGCTTCAGAAAGTGTGATTTCTACAAATTCTACTGTAAATGAAAACCTTGTGGACAAAGTCACCACTTTGATCTTCTCAGATACAGTGAACACCGGCCAAACTGTTTTAATTTCCGAATTTATTAAAATGATTAACCTCAATACTGCAAGTGCATGTACAAAATAGTTGTAAAAAATGTTTTTTAATGAAACGTTAAAGAACTTACCTCAAATGCTGAAAAAGTCCTTTTTTTTTTCATTCTTTCAGTACAAGGAATACATTGTATCTCAAAAGTATTACAACTCAGCAAAACAATTTAAAACAGTAATTTGAAAAATGATGGAAAATTGAATACTTTACATATATTTCTACGATCATTTCCTAATTCTTACAATGCCACAATCTTTACCAATCATTGCATAAGCTCAGGCCAGAAGTTTTATTGATTGCAACCTCTTCCAAGTGGTCGGCAGTGTGTGGACTTGGCCGTTCCACACAGTCCTACAGGCAGGCCAACTCCGAGGCCCCTCACTGTGAAAACGGGTCAGGTTTCCCTGGAAGGCGTCGGCAGTCGTGGCCGAGCGCTTGTGCACACCGCCTCCGGAGGCAGTGACCGCCAGGCATCACTGCTCCGGACCCACGGGAAGGTCGGCCCCCAAAGACGGAGCCTCAGTGAAGTTAAAGGTCATAAATAAGTTACTAAAGTTAAGCTTAAAAAATGGAGAAAAGTGGGAAATGTAGTATTGTTACTTTTTCCTTGAAGACTGAAATTCCTGAAGTGGCTATTGTTGGTATTCCAAAAGAACAGTTCAAGATATGGTCTCTGAACCTCTTCCAGACTGCAAACCAGGTAGGGTTCCCACCAGTCAAGGTGACCGCTGTGCTCCGGTGCTTCCCGGACGCAGGGTCTAAGTGTGACCTTCCTGGTGCGTGAGCCCCCCAGCCCTCCCCCAACGGCCACCCAGAGACTCGGGAGGGCCGGGTGAGTCTGTAAAGTGCTCTGAGTGCTCGGGGACAGACCAGCGGGGCCACCCTACTTCGAGAGGTGGACATTCTAGATGGAGTGCGCCGAGGGGGTGTGAGTGGGCAAAGAGGTGGGCCACCTGATCCCATGTGAATACCTGAGGGATGTAACTGCACCGTAACAAACGGGGACAAGACGAGAGAAGACCACGGAAGGGATTCCTTCACGGATGGAAGGAGAGGAAATTTTAAATTCAGAGAACCTTTATGAATATCACCAGTTTCTATTTGGAATCTACTAGCAATAGTTTTAAGGAACTTAAATTACGTCCCCAAGAACCTAGAAGCTGGCAGGAATCACAAAGTTCTAACAGTAAGCACTGAGGTTTTCCCATTGGACTGCTCATTACTTGCAGAGGCCTTTCAGTATCTCAAGATATGGGCTACTCTTCTAGACACTACACGAATTCCCTAAATTGATTTTACTCAGGAACACTGTATATCCGAAAGCACATGTACACATTTCCCAGAAATAAAAGAGACCCACTGGTGTCAAACACCTGCTACAGATTTATATTCTCAAATTCTTTGTCCAATGATTTGTAAAATAATCCAGAGAAATGGAAGGTTGGTATTGAACATAAAGTAGTAATCAAAAATTTGCTCATTAAGTTACTTAAAAATTAATTTCTCTTTTCAAAGTGCTTCAAAAACAAATTAAATCTTTTTTAACTGATAATATAGTAAAAAAAAATTCTTTGATATTTTCAAACATAAACTAACATAAGCCAAGAACTCCCACTGATGCAGTGCTTAAAACTATATATTTATAATTTCCTATTTTATTGGCATGAATATTTCTAAACTTAAAAACCTTCCTGGTAAGTTCTTTTAATTTCTTATGACAAAAATTTCTCACAACACAAATATTTACAACATATACACTGTTTTCAGTTCTTTACACTGAATTTCAAAGACGAACATTTTTATAGGTTACCACAGAACAAAAGCTGTGACTCATGTTTTTATTTCATAAACTATTATAAGTTAAAGTGAATAGTTTTTTTTTTAATATTCCTTGTAGCATTTTACAAGTGCAACAGAAAACTCGAAGACCCAAATTAAGAGAGCTGTAGTTCATTAGATAAATGTTGCTTGTTGTCATCACATTGTTCACAGCAAATTTTTTGAAAAAATAAGCACCAATCATTCTTGCAAAGAACAATTTTATCTAAAAGGATTGAAAAGTGTTAAATACAAGGTCTTTTAATTTACATGACAAGCAATAAATATGCTGTATCGAAACTCATCCTGCATACTGCTACCCTTGTACATGTAATGTACTGGAAATCGGCTGTCACACATGTATTTTTTTTTTTTTAAAAGAAACCAATTTGACTCCCACCCGATGGCCTGCTATTTAACCAAGGTCACAAACAGTACACCTGGGCCAGCAAACAGTGTGAAACTGACAAAACTCCAGGGGGGAACACCTAGCAAATAAATCAAAAAGCCAAAGATCATTGCTGGTGATATTAGCATATACTAGAAAACCTTAATATGCTGCTGCTATGATTTGTTTTAAATTATTGTTTAGTCATATATTAAAGAGCCAGTTGATGCTTTTAAAGTTAAGAAAAAGGAAACCGTGTGGCCACCTCATTGGTTTCAACGTCCTGTGTGGAAAGTCGCTATCACTGTACAGTTTTGCTTGAGCCTTTATTTTACAACAGGGCTTTACCGCTAACTCAGAATTGCACATAAGAAGGCTATTTAAAAAGTACAATAAAAATCTGCACGAGTCGGACTTTTTTCATAAGAGTCAGCACGCTGCGCACGCCCCACAGCATTATGCCGATGAGTGACGAGGCAACAGTAGTGCTGCCACTAAAACGTTTTCAGTTGAGGAATAACTGATGGGAATTTTTTATTTCTTTAAAGTAGTTATCCTGGGTCAAGTTAAGACCAAGAGCTTATTATGCGTTAAGCCTCAAAGACTGATCTTCTCTCCTCCTGGAAGAAATGTCAATGTCTATAGAGTCCTTCCCAACTATGAGCCTCAACCGCTTGGCCGGAGGCAGAGGGATAAAGTCGTCTTCAAAGTCATCATCGTGCTCCTCGTCCTCGTCGTCTCCCTCCGAGGAGGAGGCGTCGTCCGTGCTCTCCTCCTCGTACTGACTGCAGTCATCCACCTCCATCCGTGACTCCAGGAGGGACAAGGGGTCACTACAGCACACCCCGTTTTCGTGAAGCCCCTCTGGATACGGCCCCCTACTTTCCTCGTCCCGCTTTAGCTGGATTTTTAATTTTGTTGAACTACTGCCTGATCCTGAGTTAAATCCATTGTTGAGCTTTGCTACATAGAGGTTATTGTCATTTTCATGGTCTTTACTTAACTTGATGCTGATTTTTGAAGAATTCATCCCATCACTCTCTTGGTCGTTTGTCTTGCTGCTGCTGTCATGACGTCTGCGAAGAGTCAACTTGGGGATCCCAGAGTTATTTTCCAGGATTAACTGTGCATCATACCTCGTGATCCGCCTCTTCTTTTTACTTTTCACAGTTCGGAAGCCATCTTTTGTTTTGAAGCTCTCTGATGTCACCACGGAAGCAGTGACAGGCGATGGGGCCCAGTCCGTGTAGCTCCCGGGTACGCCCGTCACGCCGCTGTCCTCGCCCGAGTCGGGGTGGGCCCCTGCCGCCTCTGCCCCCAGGCCGGCCCTGCCCGGGGACTCACGCGCGGGACTGGCTTCCTCCGCCTTTGCCAACTGCCGCACCAGCTTCCCCGGCTGTGACTTCTTTTTGGACGTGCTGCTGTCGCCCTTAAGACACCTGGCTTCCCCCTTCTGTGCAGCTTCGTGGGCCAGCTCTTCATCCAGCACTGCGGGAGCGGGCTGCTCACCGCTATCCACGCAAGGTTCTGTCAAGTCACTTCTATAGCCATCCAGCATATTTGGTTCAAGCTTGATGTCGGAGGTCTCCTTCAAGGTCACCCTCGTCCTCAGGGACCGCCTGGTTGTGTAGGTGCAGGCGGCGCCCTCCCCTTGCGAGGCGGCGCCCCGCTCCGAGTGCTGTCTGTGCTCTCTGGCCGCATGTCTGGTTAGGCACCCACTGGCCACCGCCGCCTCCACTGGGCCCTCCGGCTCCTTCTCTTTCTTAATGGGCAGGTTTTTGTACAGAACTACTTTCGGCTCTTTCAGTACCAAGTTTCCCATTTCGAGTTTTCTCGAAGCACTCTTCGGCTCCAGCCGTTTGCAATGATTTCTTAATTTTATCTTTGATAGTAAAGGCTTTGCAGGTTTTTTCAGTTTCTTTGGTACCCTGGAATTATTTATAGGAGTTAGCTTAGATGAGGTAGAGTTGGAAGAAGCTGGAATTCTTGACATAGATTGCCTTGTTAATGTTCTGCTCTTGCTGTTCTTTTTTACACCAACTGAAGATTTTCGGTTAGAAGCTGTAAAGTTAAAAGGAAAAATAAGGGTGAAAAACAGTCTTGGTAACCTAGTAATGTTCAACAGAACAATGTCAACACCCAGACGATTAGCTGCGAAGTGTTTCAACTCCATACACAGGTGGTAAACGGGCCCCAAGTGAGCCTCTGTCTGCACACAAGCAATTCCTACAGTTTTTCTTTACGTTACCCCTCTAATTTCTGCCTCTAACTTAAGAAGCATCGACTCGCGTTTCCAGGTAAGTAAACTCAGGGTTAAAGAGTTCTTAGCGCAGCAAGGACGCTAAGCTTGTCATGACACTAGTCCAAACTGAGGATTTCTTTTCCTGATTTAATATTTTACCGCAGAAAGTATTTGAAGTAAAGCTAAGCAAAACCAGTATTTTTTGTTCATAAATTCTTCTTAAACTCATCATTTAAAATGTTTCCAGAATCTATTATTCATTAACTCAAAGCATAGTACTTGACCAGTAATCCAGAACAGCACAGCACATGACTGAAGGGCTCCAGGAGACAAATTCCATCACAATGTCCTCAACTGAGAAAGAGATCCTAAGAACCACATGCGGAATGCCAGGCTGCATGAATCCGAGGCTGGAATCAAAGGACTGCCGGGGGAATATCAACAGCCTCAGACACACAGATGATACCACTCTGATAGCAGGAGGAGGAACTCAAGAGCCTCTTGATGAGGGTGAACAGCAGAGTAAAAACACTGACTTAAGACGCAACATTCAAGACTAAGAACATGGCATCAGGTCCCATCATTTCATGTCAAACAGAAAGGAAAAGAAGTGGACACAGTGCCAGATTTTCTTTTCTTGGGCTCCAAAAACACTGTGGACAGCAGCTGCACCCATGAAATTAAGACGCTTGTTCCTTGGAAGGAAAGCTATGACAAACCTAGACAGTGTATTAAAAAGCAGAGACATCACTTTGCTGACAAAGGTCCGTATAGTCAAAGCTGTGATTTTCCCAGTAGTCGTCAATGCTTTCAAACTGTGGTGCTGGAGAAGACTCCCTTGGACAGCAAGGAGATCAAACTGGTAAATCCTAAAGGAAGTCAACCTTGAACATTCACTGGAAGGACTGGTCCTGAAGCTGAAGCTCTAATACTTTGGCCACCTGATGCAAAGAGCTGACTCACAGGAAAAGACCCTGATGCTGGGAAAGACTGAAAGCAAAAGGAAAAGGGGACGACAGAGGATGAGATGGTTAGATAGCATCATCGACTCAGTGGGCATGAGTATGAGCAAATCACAGAGGACAGAGGAGCCTGGTGTGCTGTAGCCCACGGGGTCTCACAGAGCTGGACACAACTGGGTGACTCAACAAGAACCACACACTGTCACTCCCAGTAGATATTTACCCCAAATACCGCACTGTTGAAGCTGTTCCCTTCAGGGCTGTGAGCACCTGCAGACTCTGAGGCTGCAGGGTTTAACTCATCCCATCCCTCCAGTGACTGCCCACTGCCGACTAGACTGAGAGAAGGAAGAGGACACAGCTGGAGTCACACTCCGGGGATGGGGGGACCCAAATTCCTTCCTCTGGACAAGGATCCCAAAAGGCCGGTAACAATCCCATGGGGACAAAACCTGGGAACTAATGACAGCCGAAGGGCTTCTCCAAAGGCTTACATGTGGCTCAAGTCTAAGCTCCCTCCCTGGTGAACCTCTGAGCTTGCCGCTGACTTTCTGCCTTCTGTTTTTCCCCTTACACTTTGGATCTGTATTTAGTGTTTTACAGGAGCCCAACTGCTTCCCATCCTCCACCTGAAGACCTCTTCCCATCAAAATATCTCTTTAAATCATTCACTAGGGATGTTGAGATGACCAAACTAAGACTCACCACCTCTTAGCAGAAAACAGAGAATGAAAACCAGTTTACTATGGGTAAACCCAGTACACTTCCCAACAAGACTATCATTCATTCCATGCTGGGGGTCGCCCAGGGCAACTGCTGTTCCTTCTGCATGGCTGAGCAAGTTAGGTTACCATTAGGTTATTTTTATCGAGAGAGGGGCAAGAATGCCTAACAGAATTCCAAAAGTATCAGACCACCAAGAACAGAAGTCTCTGTACTAAGGGACTGGTTCGTAAGTGGCTTTGGGATCTCCAAACCACCGGAATCCCAGAACAATATCCCCTGACTGACCAAGAACATACTTCTCCCTCAGACTGCCACCAGTGAGGCACCTTATTTTGGGAACAGTAGTAGCAGTAAAGCCCGGTGCCACTCAGCTTGAGAACCACTGTGTTATGAACTGGAGTTACCCAGAACTTGCCAGAAAGTATTTTTAAACTATATCCAGGGAATCCTTTTGCTAAATAGTTTATGTTTACAAGGCTTCCTCCAGGGTGAGTGGAGGCGTGTTTCCTGACGGAAACGCACCAGTGTTCTGGTGTTCGTCCTTCTCAGCCTGGCTGCCGGGTGACCTCTCTCCATGCCTCTTCAAGGACGGTTCTATGACCAAGCTTCACGGTTCTCGTTTCAGACCTGCAATCACCCCTCTGCAACGATCACGTACTTCTTGTATCCTTAACAGCAATTCCCCTGCAGTTTGGATCCAGTTTATCGCCCCCAAGAGAGCGCTTTGGCCAATCTGTCACAGCGTCCTTGCCATGAAAGCCCATGAACACTTTTCAGCTGGGACCTTTGCTGTTTCTCTGCAGAATGAGACCCCGCTAGCCACTCTTCTTCCTGAGCGCCTCCTCTCCTTGGCTGTTCAAGAGAGCCATCCCCTGGCTGTCCCTCTGTCCCTGGCAGTCTTCCCCCATCTGCCCTGTGGCCCGTACTCCACAGGCCTCTGCCATCCTAGGCCCCTTCAAAACTCAGTCTCCAAGGGATAAGCAGCCCCTCCGTCCAGGCTGTCAACGCTGACATGCTGGCAGTTCCCGACCCACAATCTCTAGCCCAAACCCCTAGATTACAGATTCTCTTCACCAGATGGCCCCTGGGACCTTGATCTCCCTCAAAGGTGGTCTCACAAGCCCCTCACAAGCCAACATGCCCAAAGGGAACTCACCACCAAGCCTCACGCTACTCCTCCTGTTCACCACCTGGTTCACCACCACCACCACCAGGCAGTCAGCTGCCCGAGCAGAAACAGGGAGGCCATCCCTGATGCTGGCCACCAGGTCTCCAGTTCACTCTTACACTGTCGCTGGACCCCTGCCTCTCCGTTCCCAATGCCACCGTTTCCTGCCTAACTTTGGCTCCCGCTGGTCCCTGCCCCCTACTGGTTCCCCTGCATTCCACTCCCCACCACACAGCCCAGGGTGATTTTCCTAGGACTTCCAGTCATCTCTGGGCTGGAAACCTTTCTGGAACCTACAATCTGAGAATCAAGTCCAAAATTTTCAATTCCGGACACGTCCTTTCTTCCCACCTATTCCAGCCTTGATGACTCTACGGACCCAAATCCTACACAGGTCTTCATGTCCTCATTTGGGACGTCTCCTCTGCTCCGCGTACAGCCCACTTGGCCAGCTTGTCACCTCGTCAAGACTCAGCGCAGCAAACACCTCTCATGGAGCCTTTCACGACTCTTGACAGGCTACCCCTCCTAGACTCCTCATGGCCCCTGAGGTTCTCCACACCCGGCACTTCCTCTAAGCCCTGGATGAGTCTCACCGTACGGTGAGTCTGAATCTGGGCTCTCCCGCTCGCACGCCTCCTCCCAGGAGGCTGTTAGCTGACCGCTGAACCCCCGACAGACCACTTCAGTGTGTCTGTGGTCTAACGAGCCTGACAGAGACCGCAGCTGCCGCCACATCTTGCTGCAGCAGGGTCCACTTACGCATTTATGTATTTGTCAGTGTATTGTCATTTTGTTTGAAAAGCATTATCTTATCAAAAGCCCAGCTCAAAGGTGTGTTCAAGTCAAAGGACAGAAATGGCACAGCTGGTAAGACAACTGTGAGCAATGGGACTAAGTGCCCAGGGCTCTTCACCGTCCCACGGGGGCGCCGCTACCCTCCCTTGCATGGGGAGTGCCAGCAACAGCAGGCTGAAGGAGAGGCGCTGAACTAAGAAAGGTCTGTCAAGAGACTAAAGATCCTGACACAGTGGAGACGAGCAAGGCGGTGGCTCCCCTGGCTTCAGCACTGACACACCGTGTGGTACTCTTGCCCCGTGGGGGACAAATCCCAACCACACAAACCTAGACAGTGATTTCAGGTGGAGACACACGCCCTTAGCCGTTAGTATAGACTAGGTACAGTGCAGGATGGCCAAACTAGTATGACCTGAATCCTAATAAGCATTCTTTGAAGTAAGAGCCATTACCCTGAGTGAAAACCAGGTTCACGGGGAATCCCGTGCCTGTCAAGAGTGTCCACCTGGTAAGCGGCAGAGATGGGATTTGAACTGAGGTATGTGGTTCGATGTTGACCACACTGTCACGCTGCCCCTAAGGCACACCACAGAGCTATCATAGGGCCAGTGCCAGCTCCTGGTAAAGGACCCACGGTATGGCTATCGTGGTGACCTCAGGGTGTCTTCAGAATCAGCAGGCAGCTCTGTGTGGGGCTCAAGAATGACAGCCAGAAATAAGCGCAGTGGAACAATGCCAAAGCACCCCAAAGGTTTGGGCTGTATCCACGCTCTGCACTGGAAGAGCCCCCAACACACACACGGTGGGACCAAGGGCACATGAGGCCACACACGGCTTGAGACGTTCACAGCATGGGGCCTACGGACTTCAGTTCAAGGAATTTATCAGGTGCAAAAGGCAGGCCCCACCTCATGGGACTGCCACGGGCACATCTGCCTGAAACAGGGTGTTGGAAGGAACTCAGCAGCCTGCAGGCTCAGCAGAGAAAAGCGTTCAGACTCACTAGTGACATCTGTGGTGGGAGAGGGACAAGTGGTGGCCCAGGCCGTCTGCAGGATGGGTACTTCTGAGTCAAGCTGAATGAAATGATTCCATGGTGGGGGGGGGGAGTCCTCTGGGACTTGCACTCACATCCTGAGGCAGCACTGTGGGGAGTGGCCTAGCCACTGAGGCACAAGAGCCAAAACAACCCTGAACTTCTAGTAACGGCGTGTAGTTCAGGTCTGTGGACTGATTCTGTGAAAATGGATCTCGTCTCCTCTCTGGACGCTAAAGCAAACAGTCAAGTTGTGGTTCTTGAGAAGATTCCAAAACAGGAGCTGCATGGAAGAAGTAATTTTTTCTTCCAACTAGGCAGAAATGTTTTTTAAGAAGAACACGTATGTTGTTCAAAGCAAGCAGTTCCTCTCTAGCTGTGAGCTGCTGAATTCTAGCCAAACCGCGGGATACGATGGGTATCTCCAATCTGTGCCCCTGACGTTCGCCGCCGCCTAGGAGAAAGGCTGGGCAGCCCTGGCCCTGCACCCACTGCATCTCAAAAGGTCGAAAGGTCTCCTTCAACAGGCAGAGGAGCATGGTCAAGACACAAGCACCGAGAGACACAACCTGGAAGACTGCCTGGGAGAGCCCGAGAAACACTGCTGCCACTGCTCAGCAGGCAAGGCTCCGAGACAGCTGGGCTGAGCCTCGCGCGCCCTCAGGGCCCAGCCACGCCCAGCGACCGCCTCTAGACCCTCAGGTCACTCAGGCCGACCCTGGCACGGCTCCAGACAGCCATTCTGTAGAAAGGTGATCTGCCCAAAGGAAGCACCCCCGAGTCTGAGCGGTCACAGTGAAGCGCTGCAGCTCTGGTGTGTCATGTGGAGACTTGCTCAGTTACCTGCCCCCTCCAGCCTTTGGAAGTGGCACGTAGTCAGCTCCTCAGAGTTACTGTGCACTGGTCCGATTCTGGAGCTGAGGCCTAAAGTCCCTAACAGAAGGGCCTGAGCCTCATGCACTTTTCTAATAGCAGACTCTGAACACGTATTTGGTTTATTAACAAATATTCCCTAGATGGTCACATAATAGAACACTCAGCACCTTCCAAAAATTTTCCCCCCTATTTTGATCTTTTAAACGAAGTGGTGTCCCGAGTTCAGTATCGGTACCTCAGTAACAGTTAATGCATCAGAACACAAACCCCCACCCGCGTCACAGAGCCGTGTGGACAGTGTCGGGGCCATCTCTGCCTGCAGATGGCGGCTCGTTCCTAAGGGTTATCATGTAGACACTGAGAAAAGGGGTTTCAGAAGTCTCCAGTTTCACCAAGGAACCAGACTCAGAAAACAAAATGTTGATTATGCTGCATTTATTATTAAAACCAACAGTCAACAGTGAATGACAAACTAACTGTCCTTTTTGGTTCACTCTGGACATCAAAGACGGAAGAGGAACAGAGCACTGCCTTCCACACTACAGAGGTCAGCCCTGGCCTTGACTCCAGCAGCAGGCTGATTCGGAAACGCACGGCAGTGACATTCACCGTCATGGGAGACACCATCCCTTCTCTCTGGGACTTTCTGGAGTGGAGAGCACCCAGAGGAGGGCTGAAAACACCAGAAGACAGGAAAGAGTCTGAAATAGTCAGAGCTCAGAGGGCACTTACTGCTCAGAAGTATGTACAGACATTAATAGTGCCAAAGTAGGCATATTCTGGGGACTACCAAGGTAAAACTTTTAGATTTTATTCCTATCAGAGACAAGGAAGACTAAGAGCCTACTGCTTTGGTGGCCACTGGCACAAACTGGTGTCACCAGATAAAAACCAGCAGCAGTCAGAATGGTTCCAGGATGTCAAAGCTCCACAAACAGGACGTGTTTTCTTACGCTCATTTGGGATTTCTTCTTTCTTTTCTCTTTATTCTTCATTCTCTTTTTCCAGTTTCCATTAGGTCTTGCCCCCACAAGCCACTGGGACCTTAAAGCTTGCCCCTTCTCCTTTCCATCTCTCTTCCCACTTTCGGCAGCGGATATAACAACTCCTCACAGCACAATGCCATTCAAACTGCTGCTCTACCCCAACTCTGAGTCTGGGGACTGGTGGCTTGGCGAACTGGCTCAGCTCATTCTGAAAACGGCAAGCAGGCAGTAAAAAGGTGGCAGCCTTGAGGCCAGAAGCGATGGCCCCCCAGCCCATCACCCCTGCTAACAGGCTGGTCAGCACAGAACACACGAGTGCCTGTGTGCGGCTGCCCCGTCCTGCCTTCTTGCAGACCCAAGAGCATCGTTACAGAGAAACTGACACCCTGAAAGCTTTCTGTCAAACATGACGACCCTGGAACACATGGCAAAGAAATTTAATGTCCCGTTACCAAGTATCCAAGAAGAGCAGACAGGGTAGCACCGTCTGAAATCTGGAGCGTGATACAGACTGCTTTGTGCCTGAATCACTTCCAGAATCTTGCAGTGTTGGCGAAGTGCATGAATCCCAGGGTTGCTCTCAATGTTTTAAAGATCAAAACTACTAAAGCATGCTTCAGAAAGTAAACTCTGTGAAAATACTTAAAAAAAAGATACGCTTATTAAACCTCCCTTACTTACTTGCATTGTTTTTTTCCTGAGTGGTATCTGCATCAGTGTTAGAGCTGACAGATTGACTGTCTGAATTTTTGCTGCTGTCACCTAACTTTTTAAGCCTATTTAAACGTTTATCTGTTTCTCTGAGTCCGTATTTGCTATTGATAACAGGAGCAGGCGCAGGCAGTCCCACTCTGGATTTAAAAGCACCAGTTCCCCGTCTGAAAAAGAAAGAGCACAGGTTACACAAACAGCGTACTCACTGCCGTCAGCCTTGCGGCTGAGCGCGCCTGTCCACCTCAGGTCAGCGGGCGAGGTGAGCGGACGAGGCTCAGTCGTCATTGCAAGCTGCTGAGTCTAGGGCCCTCAAACTAAAGACGGAGGTGGGATTAATGCCCCAAAGCCCCAGACTTAAAACACTTTGTTATGACCGCTGTCAATCGCTTGAGAAGGTACTGGACCCCGCAGAGTCTCAAGTGCAGGTAAAAATAACCCACCTGTTAATTATATCCTAGCTTTGTTCCACATAATTTAACATTCCATTACTGAGTATTGAGAATGAAGGAATTAAAAGAGAAACTAGAGAATTTCCATAAACTAAGTCATTACTTAGAAGATAATGTTAGTTAGATATAAACAAATTCTAACTGAAATTTAGGAAGGCTAGGCTATCTTAGTGAAAATCTCAGTTCTGGAATAATGAAAACTGTAAAATTCCTCCTTTAAAGTTACTCGATGAACATCATTAAGTTAACAAAATGTTACTAAATAAAAGACCTGCTTTTACCACTAGCTAAGAATGATTTGTAATCTGCTTTGGTTATTCCTATCATTGTTGCCAGCCACATCCAACACTTCTGTGACCCCATGGACTGTAGCCCTTCAGGCTCCTCTGTCCATGAGATTTCTCAGGCACGAATACTGGAGTGGGTTGCCATTTCCTTCTCCAGGGGATCTGCCTGGTCCAGGGATCAAACCTCCATCTCCTGCACAGGCAGGTGGGTTCTTTACTGCTGAGCTGAAGGGAAGCCCAAGATGGGTCATATTTAATCACAAAACAAATGATCATGGGTGGAATTATCTGGAAATTAGCTTTTTAAAGTAAAATGACCATTTATCTGCTTATCTACTTCCTTGATTTCTTCTTTTAACTTATGACAGTGATCTGCGCTTGCTGTGACAGGTGAGACCACCCCTGGCTCTGCCTCCCCAAAGCGGAGTTCCCCGAGCTTCCCAGCCGTCCCCATGCACAGAGCCCCGACACCCACGTTAACCACCTGCCAGCACCTCACCTGCTGCTCTGCTGCGAGCTACACACCTAGACCCACTGCTGTTTCTCCTTAAGCAAAAAGAAACCCCAAATAGCCAACACCACACATTCCACTCAGCAAGCAGCTTTCCTTCTTTCCTCCCACCCCAGCTCTCTTATCGCTATACTGTGCACAAGCACTTCTGAACTCAACATGTTTTGAAAGCTGCACCTTTTACACAGACTAAACATACCATAATCTACTCAAGCACTGGACGGCGATGACTGAAACCTGTAGGTGTTTTGGTGTCTACGTGCCACCATAAAGCCTGCTGCTACACTGCTCTTGAAACCAGACCCATACTAACTCGTGCCCCTACCTCCACAGGGCAGAGTCTCCCGTATGGAATGGCTGCCGGAGAGGGGGCTGCTGTTAGTCTGAACCACTGTTGCCGGACTGAGTTCCCAAAAGGCCACAGCACTTCACAGCCCTACTGACACTGTGTAAGGGCCGGTCTCTCCACACCCTCCCCCGCAGCACAGAGCGTACTTCTCAATGTCATCAATTTGATGGTGGAAACGAACACCTAGCTACTGTGTCACTCACCTTGTTCATAGCTGCCATTTTCTGTGTGGCATCCTCTGCCCCCTCTTTTCCCCAGGGGAGCCTCTCTTTGCTTTACGAGCTCTAGGAGCTTCTTCTCCTCGGGATAGTAACTTGGCCATATGTGTGCTTTTTCCTCCCTTCAAGGTCATCGTAAATCTAACTTATCCTTTTGGCTATCAAAAATGTTCATATTCACCATTTCTTATACTAACTTCTTTCAGAAAATTCCACTACCCCAAGTTTAGACATACAAGTCTCCTAAAATTTTTCTAATCATTTACATACATTTTTAAACGTAAAATTTTAGTTTATTTGGAATTTATCTCATATATGCTATGAGATGGGAGGTGAGCTTGGTTTTCTTCCAGACCCATGATGAATGATACCACCAACTTTTATTAAAAGAAATCATCATTTCCCTACACATGGTGTTAAGATCTCATATACACCGAGCTCTGCTTCAGGACTCTGTTCGTGTCCTCTTATCTACTTGTTCATATCTGAGCCTGTAGGTTTTGAACACATTTCACAGTACTTTTTAATACCTATTAAAGCAAACTGCCCCTAAGTATACTGCAAAATGTGGTCACCATCAGACATACTTTCATACACTTTAAAATACTTCAGTCCTTCATATACTTTTCATACTTTAAAATACTTTGGCGCTTCATATTCTTCAATCCCTCATTAGATTTTATTCTTCAAATTTTTGAGAGTTACATTTGCAGTATTTACTTATGAAAAGTATTACTGTTGTGTCAGGACGGTTACCGCCCAGATACGCATCAGGTATCTTCGGGACACTGCGTCCACGATGTCAGGGCCTTGTGAACACTCCCCTCTCCCACCTCCACCCTTCAGCAGCTGGCACACCGTGTGTGTCCCTTCACAGCATAGCTCTCACAGCTGGCACCGTGCTAGCCTCACTTACCCTGCCTGGATGAAGACTAACATGAGAACTATTCAGTAACCAGATGATGAATAACTGAACGAGTTCCTTTCCCTGGTCTCATTCTCTCGCCTAATTTCTGGAAAGGCAGAGACAATTTGTTCCTGAGGGTTTCAAGAATATTCCCAGACAACCTTTAAATCAAATTCCCCAATAGTCTGATGACAGCCGTGCCTACTGCTCCAGATGAGGCCTTTCCATCCAAGAGTGATTTGCACATTTCTATTTACTCCTTGCACTAACCCCGTGGAGTAGGCAGGATCAGCCTACCTGACCTGGGAGAAACAGTCTCAGGGAGAACTAAGCTGCCCAAGGAACATGACGGCACACGCAGTCCTGAGCTAGCGAGAGCGCCGTCTCACAGCCGGTGTGGGTTCCTGTGGAGGGGTGACATTTTGTAGGGAGACTCCTATACATATTCAGCGTATCGTTTGCTCCAGTCATCCATCCACCAGTTACCAAGCACGCAGTTACGACTACACGTCAGGTGCTGCTCTGGATGCTGGCAACACAGCAATAAATGAAAAAGATAAAAATCTCTGCCGTCATGGAACTTACATTCTAACAGGAAAATGACCAGAAACCACAAACTACCTTTACACCTAACACCTGAGTATTAACTGTGTGTTTTATATACTTTTTATGAGATAAATTTAATTCTCACAGCAACCCTATGATACCCTAGTGTTATCTCTATTTCACAGACGGTGTAATTAAGGCACAAAAGCAGCTAAGCTGCCCAAGATCACACAGCTAATAAAATGCAGAGTCACAGGATTCCAACTTAGGGAGTCGGATGTCAGACCTCAGGTCAGTCTATACCACGTTGTCTCTACAAAACGGTTTTAAAGCATTATTGGACTGTAATTAAACGACTCCATGGGTTAAAGGATCTTTTTGTGGACTGGTCTAAGATTTAACCAATGTCTGAACCATTTAATTTATAAAAAGATAAATTTTATTCCCCCACACTCCCAACCCCTCCCCTCCTTTCCTGCCACCCTTTCAAGTCAAGGACCAGGGAGCTGGGAGAGCAACAGCTGGGGCTGTACCACGGCTCCACGCCTCTGCTCTCACGACACAAGAGACCTCTGGCTGCCCAGAAAGGGGAGAAAGCCGGGCTCTGGGCAACTGGCATGTCTCCCAAGGCCGGGAGGCTGGCAGCTGGGTGTTCACAATGAGAGCAGCAGCACCGCCCCCACCTTTGCTCCCGTGCGCAAAAGCACAGCGGCCAAGTGCAGGCTGAGGCCAGGCTGAGCTGGGTCTTTGCGCCGGCCAGTGGCCACAATACCGTCCTCTTCCAGGACGGCTGGGGACTGAGTCCAGGAGAGCGAAGCACCCGGTGCACCTCACACAGCCCGTGAAACGGGTTCAATGAATCTAGGTGTGCTCACCTGATGAAGGATGTCCATGTACACATAGACAGCTTAATCGCTGTGCTGTACAGCTGAAACTAACATGATACTGCGGACCAACTACACTCAACTAAGAGACTAAAACAACAACAAAACCCAAATCCAGGCGTGCTCCCCATGTGGCTATGCCAACCCCGTGAAGCTGCCTCTGCGAGCTCTTCAAACACATCGCCACCGTGAGGTGAGCACTGTGGACAAGGAGTCCTGCTCAGTCAGATCTGGGGGACTGCCACAAGGACCCGACTGATGCGTCACAAAAGGGAGGTCCTCATCTGACAGTGGAACTCAGAAATGCGATGAGCATGTGCATCAAGACACAGAACTTCCAGAAGACACAGCCCTGGGGTTTTTCAGTGAATCTCACCTGCCATTTTGGAGCAACCCTACCCTGGAAGTGTGTGTGTGTCTCCCACGCTCTCCTGAAGCATGTTTGTATTCTGACTCACTCATAAGGGTAACAGCTGGGAACAATTTTACCGTTTTAAAAGGCCAGGCGCTGGCGCCCCTAGATAGTTCTGGCTTCTCTGGGTTTGCTCCTGTCTGCTGCCATCTAAATGATGAGAAGACTGCATGCATTCATTCTCACAGTCATCAGGCATTAATCGAGACTTTACCTTTCACAAGTGTAACACTCGCAGAACTCATTGTTTTCTCCAAAAAACCCATCTCCATAATAACAAGAAATTTCTTCTCCAGGTTCAATATCTCTTAGGGCCTTCACACATGCTGTATCTCGACCAGTCGACACAAACTGAAATAAAATGACTGCATTAAGAAACGCATATCTGAAGCAAACACAAAATACTTGAGATAAAGTATTTTTTATGCTTACCTTACAGTTAGGTCTGCAATCTGAAAAATGTCCAAAAGATAAAGTCAATTTAACTGTAGATAAGATCTGAAACACGAACAATTACAGAAATCTGAAATAAGCTTTCCAAAGAATTTTCCCAACTTTTGATAGAAGTTTTTGATCTCGAGTTAAACTACAGGAATACTTATTTTCATAAGTTTGTGCAGAAAGAATTTCCATTTCCAACCCTCCTTTAAAGGAAAACAGCTAAGGTTACTCTCAGTTACAGCAGCGCTACCCAACACTAGAGCTAACACCACGGAAACAGCTTACCATGGTTTATAAATGCAGCGGGACCAAGCCAGAGCTGAGCACAGTTTTTCCTTGTGGAATACATGACACTGAAGTCGTTTTCTCCATGTCTAAGCAGCATGTTCTCCTCAATTTCTGAAAGTTCGGCAATACAACCCACCAGTAATTCTATTTTGTCATTTCGTTTCCTATTTAAAATATGTGATGGTAAAAATTACTAGTAATTATAAATAATAAGGCTTCTCTTAATAAAATAAGCCTGTCCAATAAACACCAGGAAGCGAGAAGACCCAGCTGTGCGTGTTTTACCTGACTCATGCTGACCGCACCTGGGTACCCTCTCCTCTTCCCTGGAAGCCCCACAGCCTCGCGCAGCTGCCTGATCCCTACAGGAGACCAGGAAGCCCCGCAGGCTTTGCACGACCTACATCTCTGAAGCCCCTGTGCTCTGCAGGCAGGCAGGACTCAAAAAGCTGCTGCACTGAACCTAGCTCACACCCGCCTGCCAGGCAGGGAGCCATGGGAGCCCAGCAGCAGCCTGGGTACCATCCCACGGCAGACAGACATGCTCACTCACGTACATACACACATTTTTTTCAAGAGGCCAGGAGTCAGGCTCTTTAACGTTCTATTTTCAGGTAACTGACCCTAAAACTTTGGTATAAAAAATGTCGGGGGTCATATGAGAGAGGGGCTGGGGTTTCTTCTGGGAAGTGAGGCAGGGAATAGGCATTCTTCGTTCTAATGAAGAAAGATATAACCACATACTCTTTCCTGTATGGCTTTCATCTCCCCTACCTGGGTCAACTTCACTCCATTTATTTGAGTTGGCACACACATGTATTTTTAGCAGGCAATGTGCTAAGTAAGTTTTTACACATGAAATTCCTTGGACCATTAAAACTTCATACGTAACCTTTCTTACAGGCCAGTGAAAGACTGATTCTGGAAGCCAGGTTATCTAGCCCCGCACTCCTAACCTTTCAGCAGTCCCTGAGCAGGCATCCAGACTCGGTAAGAGGAAAACACACTTGGCTTAGAGGCAGGACCTGGCTCAACTCAGACTCCCACCCTCACTGCTGTCCCGACCCCGTCACTGGTTGGGGGGGGGGGGGGCGCGCTGGCCCTGCACTGTCTTCTTTAGGGCGAGCTCCGGTTTTATTCCTTCCCATGGCTTTCTCAGCACGGGAATGGTAATTTGAGAGAGAACTTTAAACAAGATTATTTTTTAGGTTTACACTAGCATAATAGTTACCACTCTTTCGTTGCAACTATTTTGGCTCCATTTTGTTCTGAAGAGTATCTATTACAAGGCAATATTTCAAATCCACTGTCAGTTGCAAACATTCGCAAATAAATAAATACCTAAAACAGAAAAAAAATTTTTGATACTTACTTCACACTCAATTATTTATCTTGTTAGACTCTCAGAATTATAATAGCAAACCACCACCATCAATGAAAAAATTTAAGATTAAGTAACAAATGTTATTTTAAAATTTCACATATTTGTATACTTGGTGACTTGGCTATGTTACTCAAAAAGTTCACAGCAAGTTCCACTTCTAGACAACAAAGTTTTCTCTATGAATAGTCATAAATTACCTAATGTGTTATTAGACTTTCATATTAGTTTTATGAAAACTGGATTTAAAAAATTTCAGTGTTCACTACAATTCATGTTTTAGTTTCCTTTAATCTCATCCAAACAGACCGACAGCATTAACTCTTCAACAAACTCACATGCTCCTTGAATAGTTTCTCCTGTGTTTTGTTCTTGTTGAGAAAATAGTGCCGTGCCCATTCTCCTGAAGTCAGACATTTGAAGGCTTTCTCCAAGTGCTCATCTTTCTTAAACCGTTCAATTACTTCTTTGAGTTCTTCCTGCCTTCCTTTAATAGGCCGAAATCTGAAAGAAATCAAAACAACAACTTTAGTTATCTTTCATCATCCCTGGGCCACTGCTAAAAGATCTTTTTTAAGAAAAAAGTAACCTAAATAACAGCCAGACCTAACAAGAGAACAATAAGTAGTCTGGATAATTAGCACTAAAGTAATACTGATCACCAAGAAATGTAACTTCCCTTTCCTCAAAATGTACTTTGGTAATTTTATTTCACTGTTATCTCATGCACCAAGAGTTGACCAGGTGACTCAAATGAAAGCTAATTCAGACTTGTAATCGTCTAATCTGGGAGGTACAAAACGAGAGATCTAGGATAGAGTTCATCTAATTGAGTTGGAAGGACAAGAATTTTTTACAACATGCAGAATCAAGCAGAAGAGTGCAGGGCACTGAGCTTTGAGGAAGGAAGAAGTAAACAACATTATGCTATAAACAAAAACCCCCTCTACGTACAGAGTCAGAAAACCCCCAAACTAAGCATCCTGACAGGTGTTAAACACACCTGGATGTTCCACCAGCCACGTCAGAGTAGTCTGTGATAACTTCATTCCAAGAACAAAAAGTGTGCAAGACTACAGCTTGAGAGGTGGTGCTGCTGTGGTGGTGATGGAAGGAAAAACCGCTGGGGTAAAATTTCAGAAGGTACCTACGTGAAATCAGCTGTAGCGACTTCTGAACACCACATGGCCAGGCACGTCAACACACGATACAATCACGGCCCAAGTAAAACTTCAGCTCTACTCATTTTAAAGCTACGTGCTCAACAACATGTGCACTATGACTAAAAGTTCTTGGAGCTTAACTTCAAAATTTCTTCTCATGTTAATGTAGTTTATTTTTAAAAATAAAGCTTTTTTTAAATTAACATCCAACAACAACAAAAAAGGAATTACAGACTGCTGTTCAAGTAAAATCCATCAAGATTCAGTAAGATTTCAAGCCACAATATTTCACCAAGGATTATTTTTAGGTGCGGTGCACACAGGTGCTATGGTGAAGAATGTAACCTAGAAGACACGGCTACTGCTCTACGGAACTCGGCTGGGACTGGAAGACATGTCTGTGCGTCCAGCAGAGAAGCAAGTATCAGTGTGCAGACACACGGCGCGGCACGACAGCACCGCTGTGGAGATTATGGCCCGGGGTCGACACGGACACGGATAACGGAGAAAGGGGCGAGTTTCGATGTCTAAAGAAAAACCAGACTGTTACTAGAGGCAGGAAGGATCAGAGGAGGAGGGCAAAGGAGAGAAAATTCTAAGCAGAGGACCTAAGCAGAAATTCTAAGGCTTGATTCAAAGAGACGGCCAGAGCTGAGGGAGTCAGCCCGCAAGCAACAGGACAAGGAATGTTCTCCAACAAGGGAGGGGGACGACACGAGGAAGGAACAGGTGTAATGCTATTTACGGGGCAGGATCCTCAGAGGCCGCCAGGTAGGCGGCACACTGACACCTCCAGAAGCTCACGAACCCCAGACTGCAGGCGGAGGAAGTTCTCCCGACTCCTGAGACAGCACACGAAGAAAGAGTGCCCTGTTTCACTTCCTGTTTCAATCAGTTAGCACACCAGCCCTCAGAGACAGATGCGTGCGAGTCCCCTGGACAAGCAGAATGCCTTTGACTAGACGGTCAGACTACGGTGTCAGGGCGTCACTACAATGCAGATTTGCAGAACTGAGAATACTCAACCTTTCACACAGTTGCAGTATTAAACTACTTTCGAATTGCGGCCATCACAAGTGATTCTGTCAACACTGGGTTTCACTAAGAAACCCAACTAAACCCTTCTGGCTGCAGCCCTGCGCTAGGGGCTTACGTGTGTATCAAAGACAGGTAAGACCACCCAGCAGCTGTTAGCTGAGGCACACCACTCCGGGCAATACCAAATGACAGAAACAAACTCACATGTTGCACAGTAAAGAGAAAAGCACAAGTTCCCTCTGAGCAATAACCCATGATGTTAGGTGGTGGGGCTACAAGCAGTCTTGACGTGTTCAGTGTAGGACTGACCAACGGGGACGCCTGTAGAGTAACTGACGGCCGCGCACATCAGGACTCTGCCCACCTCAAGATCTTAGGAACATGACAAAAAATCAGTCACAGGCCTGGGACAGACGCCAGTACTCCTGACAGGTTTCATGTGCACTCCCCACTTTCTGAAACTTCCTATCTGAAGATACCTTTCAGCTGTCCTTTCATTTACTCTTTGCTGGTGATGGAAATCCTGAATACTCATTGAAGGACTGATGCTGAAGCTGAAACTCCAGCGTTTCAGTCATCTGATGAGAACAGCTGACCCACTGGAAAAGTCCCTGATGCTGGGAAAGATTGAGGGCAGAAGGAGAAGAGGGTGTCAGAGGGTGATATGGCTGGATGGCATCACCAATGCAACAGATGTGAACTTGGGCAAACTTCAGGAGATGGTGAGGGACAGGGAGCCCTGGTGTGCTGCAGTCCACGGGGTCGCAAAGAGTCGGACACACTGGGCGACTAAACCACAAACAGGCTGCCAAACAATTTATATGCTAAAACCAGCACACAACCACCACCTCCTGAGTCACTAATATTGTACCTTCCACACAACCTGTGACTTTCTTTTCTGCTTCCCTGACTTCTACTGCCTCAAACACAAACAAAACCCCCTAAACTATCCCTGGCTGCCCACTGGACAAGAATCTCCGTTTTACTTAAAATGTAATTTACAGTCAAAACTTACTGCCATCTTTGGCTGCTACAAGCATGAAATGACAGTGATGAAGAGGAAGAACACGGTACTGGGTGCAGATGGGAAGGGGAAGAGACAGCTGTTTCTGATGACCAGACAGAACATCAAAGTCACTGGCTGACAGTTCCCGCCAGATCCCGTTATAACAAAAACTATGAGGAAATAAAGATTATTTAATAACAAGGCTGTTACAAGTATCAGCTCCAGAGCAGAAGGCATGAGGAATCTTGGAAAAAATTAATTTTCTATTATCGAATAGAAAAACATGCTCTGTCCTCTCCTTAATACACGGAGAAGGGAATGGCACCCCACTTCAGTACTCTTGCCTGGGAAATCCCATGGACGGGAGGAGCCTGGTAGGCTGCAGTCCATGGGGTCGTTAAGAGTTGGACAAGACTGAGCGACTTCACTTTCAGTTTTCCCTTTCATGCACTGGAGAAGGAAATGGCAACCCACTCCAGTGTTCTTGTCTGGAGAATCCCAGGGACGGGGAGCCTGGTGGGCTGCCGTCTATGGGGTCGCACAGAGTCGGACACGACTGAAGCGACTTAGCAGCAGCAGCAGCTCCTTAATACAGTCGAGCTAAATCTCCCATACAAACCGCATAAAGCTATTCTACACCATGGCTCCTAAAGGCAGAAGAAAATTCAGATGATCTGAAAAATTATCTCTGGCTCCATAAATGAGGAAAATAAGGCCCAATGAGGGCTAACTGCTGGAAGGCGGGGACCGCTGCCCAGGCCTTTTGTGGCCCTGCTCTCATCTGAAGCATGAGCGCCCTCTTGTGTCCCTTCACCCTGAGGACGGGATCTGACACTACAGCTGAGCAGCAGCGCCAAGCCCCACCCGAGAGAGCACTGCCTGGTACCCTGACAGCACAGTGAAAGGAGTGGGAAAAAAACTGAGTACAGGGTGGCAGGGGAGGCAAGAGAAACAGGTTTTTGGCATTTCCAAATCAACACACCCCTCCTCCCTCTTAATATGACATTTGCAACTTTAAATAAACCAAACATTTGTTTTTCTCTTCCCACACTCTCTGATCCCATGGCCGGTATAGGAATTTTAAAAATAAGGCATTTACAATTAGCTACTGTTAAAAGGGGCAGGGAAAAAACATATGAATTCACACTCCCACACACCTGTTCCCCACTCTTTCCAGAGACTGACTTCCCAGGTTTTCTTGCTATTTGGTTTTCCTGTTTCCAAACCCAAGAGACCACTGTGGCAAAGAAGCAAAGCTGCAGGTGTGTATTAGCTGTGCTACTGTGCCCTTCCATTAGCATGTACAACCAAGAGCTGACTGGAGGGAGGGGAAAGAGCAGGGGGGACATAAAAAGGGAGCGAGGGAAGGAGGGAGGAAGAGAGAGAAAAATGCTCAAATATTTAAGATATTAAATAAAACCGGGAGACAACATCGTGAACACATTCCCCCTCTGAAGAGAGTTTAACTGCAAACTGACATTCCGAGATGCTGGGGGGGGGGGGTGTCTGCTGAACAGCTCTTCATTCCTTCTTGACCTGAAAGTCAACAACAACCAGAACATACCTGGCTGAGTCCTGCAACCAGTGCTCAGCTAATCCCAGGAAGTGCCTCCTGATCTTTGGGTGAATGAGTTCTCTTAAAATTACCCTGTTATGGAGCACAAGTGGTTTTTTAAATATAGCTAATACTAAAACCAAATTCTCAAAAGGTTTGCAAAATGTTCTAAAAATTGTGTTTATGCTGACACCTCCAATTATGTAACATAAAAGAACACTATAATGGCTGAAACAAGTTAGTTTGTAACTTATTACTATTTGTAATGCTCTCTACCTACCTTACAGGGTTGTTGTGAGAAAAACTGTCAGATTTTGAAAAATGCCTTGAGCTCCTCGAAGGAAAGGCGCTATATAAATACAAAAACAAACAACAATAAAAAACTATTTGTATAATTTGCACTTGTAAATTTCTAAACAGACTTACAATATTAGATGTAGCAGAAATCCCTAAAACACTGGGATATCTAACAACTTTAAGAAGCCACAGGTTGGCTCGAAACAATAAAAAAGGCCAGGAAGGCTAAAATTCTTTCCTTCTCACAAAACATTTTATCCTTAATTATACTAAGTTAGAAGTTCGAAAAATTTCTTTACGCTTTCTAGTCAAACACTTGATATTAAAGTGACATTTAAAGTGATTTCTAAGTTCACATTAAACAGTGGATACAAATGATATGACAGTGGATATCAAATATATAAATAATGAAAAAAAAATTAGATGGTTAGTGTAGAGGAATCAGGTAAGTGAGGACTGCGCAGGTGGGAGTCTGGGCCCTGAGAGGACTCTTCCCATTTCTTCACGATGTGATGCCCCCCAGCTCCTCAGGATACTGTGACATCACTGGTCATGTGGCCTGAACAATGGGGCATCACTGACAGCATCCATTCCCGCTTCACGACTTTCATCTCTCCGCTAGCTTTTTAAAAATCATCAGAGGTATTACTAACAACTCTATTTTCTGGTTAAAAGGATGAATTTAAGTTTTATAAAGGACAAAAGTCAACTAAATCAAAACATTTCCTGATAAACTGAAATTACTATTTTGCTTATGCTATTTCTAGGCATTCATGCCATAACTCTGATTGCCTTGTTAGCAAATATAGGGATATGGTAAGGTTAAAATATAACAATTCATAATATATCCAGTTTGGGAAAATCACAAATAATTAAACATCTACTGGTTCTGAAGAGTATTACTGAAGGTACAACTGAAGTAAGTAGAAGGAAGGAAGAGGGCATTAAAAAAAAAACTAAAATCAAATCACAGATCAATAAACATGAGGACAAAGAAGCCACTTATTGTAAGTAACAGACAGCCTAGAGAGTTAAAACCCAAGTTCCAATCATATCCTCCAGTCAGTTCTTTGCACCCCGAAGAAAGAGAAGTCCACAAAAAACTAATAATTTCAGAAATATGTATGATCATTCAAAGAAAACACTGCAAAATTTCCTTACTGTCTATAAAATATCTTTGAAAATCGTGTAAGTGGCATTCTGGCAAATTCTCACTCAGAAGATAAAGAACTGTAAGTGACAGCTTTATTTTCAAATAGACCCACTAAGAATGAATGGAGACCTCCGCTAAGGTGGAGAGCACGCCTTGCTGCAGAGCGGCACCAACTGCCGCCGCACTGGCCTAAGCGCTGACCCTGGTACTGAGCCAGCGGCGTCTAACCAGGGGGCAACGGCATTAGCTGCAGCATCACTGGCTAGTTTAGAAGCTGTCTGAGTGGAACCAAATGAAGCACTGGAAAATATCAACCTGGGGTACTTGGATACGGTTAGATTTAAAGTTTTAATAGTATCTGTGTGGTAATCCTGAACTTTACATTTAGGACTACATGTCAAGATGAGTCCCAGAAAACCAATGATAAGGGAATCTCTACCCACTTCCCACATGGCAACAAGGCTCAGCAGGCTCGATGGTTTGGGACTTTGCTTCCCAAGTATAACTGGGAGTTTGTGGCAAACGGAGACTCTCAGGCCCCACCTCACAGCTACTGAACTAGAACCTGTGTCTTAACAAGGTTCCCAAGTGACTCATATGTAAGCTGATTATAAGCAGCAGCTGTCCAGGAGGACTTTTACAGATAACATTGAGTTATTCACTGTTACAGAAACCAGTAACAGGCACCTCTTCAGCTTCAGGGACAGTCAAAGCATGGGGCTTCAGAATACATGGAGCGCTTTCCCAAGCCATTAGAACTTTTGTTGTAATCCTGAAGGAAAACTTTCTACAGGTGGCGTCTATGCTCCCGTAGTTCAGCATACAGGCATAATAAACACAGTCTGCTTCTTGCCGACCCCAGGCCATCCTCACGGGCCTCTGAGGCGCATTCTGAATGCCGCGAGACCGCTGGGTCCGCCAGTGGGCGCGCCCCTTTTCCCCCAGGCTGACCAGCGCGTCACACGCCACCAGGACTCTCACAGTAGGAGAACGAGCCCTGGCATCTTCTGTCCACTGGGAAATAGGGGATACGGACTCATAATAATGCAAACCAGACTTCAGTCGGGCACTAGGGCATCCAATCCTGCTGATTTTAGAAAATCTATGTGCCCCTCTGACGGCAGGGAACCAGTTAAATAACCTCAAGTCTATTCCAAATTTCACTTCGTTTTAGTGAGTAAGGATACATGATGGCAAGAAATTAAATGAAAATACCAAAGGCAAATTTTAACCGGAACTACTACTTTGGGGATTTAGAATATAATTGATAAATGAATTATCTTGTTTTAATTCTACCAAGGAACAGAATTAATGAGGAAAAAATGAACACATGACTTTCCTCTAACCACCTCTCCCCACCTAATTACTGGTGACCATCCGCCTGGTGATCCAGTCCATCCAGGGCTGTCACTGACACGGCAGCTACAAAGCATCAGCACTGGTAAGATGCAGCCACGAGTGACAGAGGCCCAGAATTTGCTCCACATTCTGAACCCCGACTGTCCTGCTTTTCCACCAGATTTCAAAACCCTCTGGACATTAAAAGGCAATAAAAAGTTGTCAAGGTCTGACTTCAGTGCTTGGCGGCAGTTAATTATGAAATTATCTAAGGGTCTTTCTGGGAGCAAGATGATGTTTAAGACAAAGAAACTTAAAGGGTGACAGAGTTCAAGAGTTATGTAGTATTTTCTATATGTGGCATGCAATAGTCAACAAAGCAGGTACAGATTTATTAATATTTTTATCTGCATACTGAATATAAGCACGTTTTTACTTCTAATGACTAGCTGAGTCTCAAAGATAAAACACAATGGCAAAATTCCCTATATATAGTAGCAATTATTTAAAAGAAAAGTTTATAATAAATCATGAAAAAAACTGATGCAGCCTAATTTAAGTAGGGAAAAATCATCCACATTTTCAAGACTGTACAGGATGCATATAAGCTATTTCTTTCAGCTAAGATAATTCTCATCAACATCTAAAACAGAATATAAAGATATGCCTCCACTTTATATTTTAATAGAACCATCTCAAGATAAAATAAGACAGAATTAAAACACACAGCTCTTGGAAGCTTTTGTTGCTTTTCTTGGCTCACACTTGGAAAATTCTTCTGCAACAAAAACTTTCCTTTAACGTCATTTTAAATTTTGACTTAAAATTAACCATCTATTTTCTCAAGTTCGACGACATCATCTGTTCCACTCAGGATAAAGACTTAAAATTACCTAGTATTCATTTTGTGTGTTTGAAAACCTAAATAGGGATCAAGAACCAAACTGGTTGCTAGGTCATCATTTTCACAGAGTTCCTTGGCAGACATTCCAGAAGATGGTACATATCGACTCTGTCCTTCGAAGCCTGAATTCCCATTACCTGTGAGAAGAAAAAAGAAAAAGTAACTCGCACAGAATACTACCTAAATCTACCTTAAAAACCTTTAGTCTCACTGCCCATTCAAGTTAGTAATTAAGAATTAAAACTGATACTTCTATCAATTTTACCAATTAAAAACTGAGTACCTTTTGCAAAAACAGAAAAACCAAAAGCAGTAAATTAACTCAATTATTGAGAGCACTTTTGTTAGATAATATTATCAAGTTTCCCAAGAACAGAATCTAGATAACTGTGATACTCTGGCTCAGATGCCTTGCTTGCCCATCCAAGCAAGAGCTGAGACACAGGAGACGGGCAGATGTTCATCACAGTAGTAAGACAGCATCAAGGGCCACTACAGACAAGGCTGGGGCGAGAAGGAAACAGAGGAACACAAGACCCCCCTGCAATAAGTGCCAGCAGGGTAGATCTCAAAGGAGCTAAAAAGCAACATCAGCTTCCTGCTTTGGGGCAGATGTGTGACTATCATCCCCACTATGCAGGAAATTGAGGCCCAGAGGTTACGAAACTTGCCTACGGTTAGAGCTAGGTAGCAGAAGAGGGGAGAGAGGTAGAGAGAGACTAAGAGGCCTATTTCTAACTAAACTGTTTGAAACAGATTTTGAAGAACAGATAAAAATAGGGAAGTGACTGAAAAAGATAACTAAAGTAAATGGGTTTAACTGTAAGAGAAACAATGTAAAGAGAGGAAAGGAAGACTAAATTTGTATGGATGAAGCTTCACCAGTGCTGACTGAAGTTTGATGTACATGTCACTGAGTCTTCATGGAGCCAGCCCGTGTAAGTACAGAGGATGCCAGCAGTGTGACTTTAAGCCTCTCAAAATTAAGAGGCGGAAGAATGAGAAAGTGAGAGATCTGTTTCATCCACTCTTCCAATAAATAAATAAATACACACTTACATGTAAGTCCCTGGCAAAGGGTCTTTGTTTTCAAGTCAAACTTTTGCATGTAGGTATGTGTACAACTATCAAAGTTGTTATGTTTTCTGTAACAGCTTTACTGAAATTTAATTCACACACCATACAAGTCACCCATTTACAGTATACAATTCAGAATATGGTTTTAAACATATTCACAGACTTGTGTAACCATCACCGCAATCAATTCTGGAACATTTTCATCACCCCTACTATAAGTTACCATCTATTTTTCCCTCCCACACAGCCTCCGGCAACCACTAATCCACTGTTTCTGTGGACTTGCCTAGCTCTGAAAATTTCTCATAGGTGGAATCATACGCCATGTGGTCTTCTGTGACTGACTGACTTCAATTAGCATGTTTCCAAGGCTCATCCACGTTGTACCGTGCATCAGTACTTCATTCCTTATTAAGGCCAAAGAGCACTTCATTGTATGAACAGATGACATTTTGTTTTTCATCCACCAGCTGACAGAAACACTGGGGCTGTACCCAGTTTCTGGCTATGATGAATGTTTCCATGACCATTCAAGTAGAGTTTTTGTGGGTACATGTTTTTCAACTCTCTTAGGTACATATCCAGGAGTGGAAACTGCTGGGTCATGTGGTAACTCGACGCTGAACCTTCTGAGAAACTGCCAGACTGTTTTCCAAGTGGTTGCACCATTTTATGTTCCCAAAGAACAGTGTATGAGGACTCTAAATTCTCCATATCATCACCAGCACTCATTACTATTTGTCCTTTTGATTTCAGACATCCTACTGATTGTGAAGGGGTACCCTATGGTTTTGATTTGAATTTCCCTGAGGACTAATGATTTTGAGCATCTTTTCATGTATTGGCCATTTGTATACCTTTGAAGAAATGTCTGTTTATTCAGACCCCTTGCCCATTTAAAAACTTAAATTGTCTTTTATTATTTACTTGGAAGAGTCCTTTCTAAAGTTTCTTTGGCTGTGCTGGGTCACCGCTGCCGCGCGAGCTTCTTTTCCAGCGGCAGGGCACGGGCTCCTCGCCGCGCTGGCTGCTCCTTGGAGCACACGGCTGCGGGAGCTGCAGCTCCCGGGCTCCTGAGCAAGGCTGGGTACTGTGGCACACCTCCTCAGCTGCCCGGCCTCCCGGCGTGGGGACACTCCCCAGGCCGGGGAGCAAGCTGCGTCTCTCGCACTGGCAGGTGGACTCTCTACCCTGGAGCCACCAGGGAAGCCCACAAGAGTTATTTATTCTGGATACTAGTCCTTCATCAGAGATGTGATTTGAAAACATTTTCTCCTATTCTGTAAGCTGTCTTTCCATGTTCTTGATGGTATTCCTTAAAGTTTGCAATTTCGATGAATTTCATTTTATCCTTTTTCTTTTGCTCCCTGTGCTTTTAGTGTCATACCCAAGAAACCACTGCCTAATCTGAAGTCATGAAAACCTATGCATATGTTTTCTTCTGGGGGTTTTATAGCTGAAGCATTTAATTTAGGTCTTTGGTCCATTTTGAGTTAATTTTTTCTGAGGTTTGGTCTAACTTCATTCTTTTACATGTGGGTATACAGTTTGGCCAGGAAACTGCTAAAAAGACTATTCTTTCCTCACTCAATTTCATTCTCACTTCTGTCAAAAATCAACTGACTACAAACACGAGGGTCTTCTCTGGATTCTCAACTCCATTTCATGAATATGTCTGTCTACATGCTAGTATAATACTGTCTTGATTACTGCAGTGCTGTAGTAAGCTCTGAAACTGAGAAGCATGACTCTTCCAAGTATGAGTCTTTTTCAAGACTGTTTTAGCGACTGTGGGTCCCTTGAATTTTCTTAAGAGTTCTAGGATCAGCCTGTCAATTTCTACAGAGAAGCCAGTTGAGATTTTGATAAGAGATTACATTCAATCTGTGGAAATTCTCTGGTAGGTCAGCTGGTAAACAATCTGCCTGCGATGCAGGAGACTGCTTTGATTCCTGGGTTGAGAAGATCCCCTGGAGAAGGGATAGGCTAACCACTCCAGTATTCCTGGGCTTCCCTGGTGGCTCAGACAGTAAAGAATCCACCTACAATGCAGGAGACCTGGGTTCAATCCCTGGGTTGAAAAGACCCCCTGGAGGAGGGCATGGCAACCCACTCCTGGAGAATCCTGGTTGCCTGGAGAACTCTCCTGGTTGCCTGGAGAATCCCATGGACAGAGGAGCTTGGTGGGCTACAGTCATGGGGTAGCAGAGTCAGACATGACTGAGCGACTAAGCACAGCACACATTCAATCTGTAGATCATTTGGGGAGTATTACCATCTTAACAATATTAAGTCATCTAATCAATGAATATGAGATGTCCTTCCATTTATTTAGATCTTCCTTAATTTCTTTTCAATAATGTTTTATAGTTGTCAGAGTGTAAGTTTTACACTTTATGTTAAATTTATTGCTGTTTCTTTCTGATGCCATTGTAAACAAAACTGTTACTTTTTGGATTCTTTATTGAATGAAAGTGTATAGATATACAATTGATTTTTGTATACTTGTATCCTGCAATCTTGCTGAACTCATTTATTCTAATATTTCAGTGGATTCCTTAGGACTTTCTATATACACAGTCATGTCATCTTCAATAGAGAGAGATTGCTTTACTTCTTTTCCAATTTAGATGCCTTTAAGTTCATTTTCTTGCTCAACTGCTGTAGCCAGAACTTCTAGTACAATGCTGAACACAAGTGATGAGAACGGATAAATTTCTGTCTTGTTCCTTATCTAGGAGAAATCATCCACCATTATATATGACATTAAGCATTATCAGGTTGAAGAATTCCTTTCTATTCCTAGTTTGCTGAGAGTTTTTATCCTGAAAGGTTGTTGGGTTTTGTCAAATGCTTCTTCTACATCTATTGGGATGACAGTACGGTTTTTATCCTTGATTCTATTGATACAGTATTACATCAGTTGATTCTCAGACATTAAACCAACCTTGCATTCCTGGGATAAATTCCACTTGGGCATGCTACAGAATTCTTTTCATCTGTTGCTGGATTTGGCTGACTAGTATTTTACTGAGGGTTTTTGCATCCATATTTATTAGAGATATTGGTCTGTAGGTCTCCTTTTCTTATGATGGTTTTGGTAAAAGGATAATACTGGCTTTTTCTTTGAGGGAGTGTTTTCTGTTTTTTATTTTAAATTTACTGATTCAATCTTATTTACTTGCCATATAGGTTTATTCAGATTTTGTATAAATTTCTAATTCAGTTTCAGGAATTTATTACTTTCTAGAAATTTGTTCATTTAATCTAAGCTATTTAATTTCTTGGTATACAGTTGTTCATAGTATTCTGTTAAAATTCTTTACATTTTTCTAAGGCAGTAGTTATGTCCTTCAATTCCACAGCCTCCAGAAGAATTGTTCCTTTCAAATTGTTGTGTTAGAGAAGACTCTTGAGAGTCCCTTGGACTGTAGGAGAGCAAACCAGTCAATTCTAAAGAAAATCAACTCAATATTCGCTGGAAGGACTGATGCTGAAGCTGAAGCTCCAATACTTCGGCCACCTGATGTGAAGAACCAGCTCACCGGAAAAGACCCTGACCCTGGGAAAGGTTGAGGGAAGAAGAGGGTGGCAGAGGATGAGATGGCTGGATGGCATCACTGACTCAAAGGACACGAGTCTGAGCAAAATCCACGAGACAGTGAAGGACAGGGAAGGCTGCTGTGCTACCGTCCATGTGGCAGCAAAGAGCTGGACGTGACTCAACAGCTGAACAACAACAGGGACGTCCCTTCTGCTGCTGATTCTTCAGTCTTCTCTTTTTCTTAATCAATCCTGTTTAAAGGTTTTCCAATTCTTGTGGAGCTTTTCAAAGAATGAACTTCTTGAGCTTTGCTCATTTTCTCTGTTTTCTATTTTGTTAATTTCTACTCTATTTCCTTCCTTCTTCCTGCTTTGGGTTTAGTTTTGCTCTTTTTCTGGCGTTTTAAGGTAAAAGGTTAGATTATTGATTGGAATCTTCCTTCTTTTTTAAATACAGGTGTTCACAACTATAATTTCCCTCCAGGCACTGCTTTAGCTGCATTCCATAAGTTTTTGGTATGTTGTATCTTCATTTTCAATCGTCTCAAACTATTTATTTATTTCCCTTTTGATTTCTTCTCTAATCAACTGGTTATTTAGGAGTGAGTTTATTTCCACGTATTTATGTACTTCCCAAGTTTCTGTTATTCATTTCTAATCTTACTCCACTGTGGTCAGAACACATATTGTATGATTTCAATCCTTTTAATCTACTGAGGCTTAAAGCATGGCCTAGTCTATGGTCTATCCTGAACGTGTAACGTGCACTTGAGAAGGGTGTGTGTCCCGCTCCTGCTGAGTGGACTGCTCTATAGCGGTCTGTCAGGGAGAGCTGGCTCAGAGTGCCATTTGAGTCTTCTTTCTTTCACCTTCTGCTTATCTGTTCTACCCATTATTCAAAGAGGGGAACTGAAGTCCCAAATTATTGCTGAATCGTCTATTCCTTCCTTCAGTTTCGTGAGTGTCTGCCCCATGTACTGTAGGGTTCTGGTGTTAGTGACTTCATCTAAGTCCTTTTACTGAGATGATGCATCTCCTCATCGACACTCTTTTTGCACCATTCTTGCCCAATAACATCCAATGTAATGCTGTTCATCTTCACAGGTTTACATTTATCCTGGGGCAATTTACTACTCTTTAAAGAGCTGGGAAACATGGATCAAATCTACACTTTCTTCAACTCTCAATATGTAGCCTCATTATCAACCAAAAGATTCTGAGGTAAAAAGGTAATTCATTGTCAACAGTCCTTCTCTGTCAGGATAAACTATTCACCCTAAATAAACAGAAGAAACAGTGACAATTTTAAAAGCTGCCCTAACTTCCACTTAACATGTAAATGGCTGACTTTATCATTCATATTACTCTACTACAAGTTTTCAAAGAAATACATACTTACATTTACATCAAACATAAAAAAATACAGTTTAAACTTAAAAGAAATTTAATAGCAGTCCTTTAATGTTTTTAATAGAACAAAGCAACCATTCAGGTATAAATTCTACAAAATATCATTTAAAGTTATGGATATAAAAATATTATATTGAGAATTAAACTTGAGTTGTACACAATGTTTGAAAAAATAAAAGTTGACACAACTCTGAAAGAGTAAAGGCACCGCACTGTTAACTGAGAAGAGCACACACGTGACAAGCTGCAAAGAACCCCTGCCCCGCACCACAGTTACAGGAGCGGCAGCGGAGGTGTACATACATCTGCTCGGCCTCCTCTCGCCTGCGCTTCTGCCCGCCTTCACGCCGTCCTTTCCCGCGTGCTGTGATCTGGATTGACTCTGCTGATGGTCGTTAGACAGCTTGCCTCCATGTCTCCTGCCATTCACCACCATGTTCTTGGATTCTCCCAACCACTTCATGCCCACAGACAGCCTGACCCAGGTGCATTTAGTCACTCTCTTCAAATAGCTCAGAGAATAATTTCAACGTTCTCTCCTAACAGAAACAAAACATGAAAGACAGAACAAAGTGGGGAGATAAATATATAAAAGATCATGCTACACAGACCCCTGAGCAATTTTCAGAGTATTAAAAGTAACTGAACAATTGGTGTTTCCACTCTTCACAGACTGCCTTGGCTCCCCTCGCCCCCATCATGCTGAGGCCTACAGAGCGCCCAGACTCGTTCCACCTTGCTCATCACTTGTGCTCCTAATAGCGACTGGTAACTAGTAAGTGTTCAATAAATATTTATCTTTCAGTTACCAATAAGAATCATCTTTGCTTCCTATTACTGTGATATCTAGGTATAGCTAGATATCAATAACTTGCTCAAACTACAAGTTTTGGGAAACTGTATTAACTCTGTGAATAAACTACAAGAAAGATTGCTTCTTCTCTTGAGGAGCTGAAGAAAAGGCATCTAAGTTAAGCTTTCTCCACAAGAGTTTTGTTAGTCTGAAATCAGCATTAAGGGTATTTAAGAGACCAACATTCAAATATCAAAATACTGCTCATTATGAAATACCTGCCTTAGCTTTCTTTACATTGGCAACAAAAATTGAAATTATTATATTTGCTAGTACAGTGGTTTCCCTCACTATCTGAATTTTAATTGGCTGAATTTGGGGACAAAATGACTAGGACAAGTGAGCGATGCTTATCATATGTAGGGACCTTTGGAAAAGAAGGTATAATAGGTGGTGTTTGCTGGAAGTGAAATGAGAGAGGATGTCCACGTCATCACCTCATTACAAATTACGCTTTAATATACATCAGACTAAAAAGGCTCAAGGAAAGGAAAATACAACAACAGAGCTAGGGGAATTTTAAGATTTCAGTACAACTCTTTCAATGTGCAGAGGGAACTGAGGCAGCACAGCCAACGTCCCACAGCCAGCCTGCAGCAGCGTCCGGAGAGGAGCCCAGCACTGCTGCCCGAGTGTCTCACCGCAGCAAAGGGCATCTTCCCTCACTTTTCCCAAACACACAGAAAAGTACATGATAAATTATTCTGAAGAACTCCAAGAAATGTATAGCTAGAGATAACTACTGATACCCAACACAATTACAAAATATTAATTTTTACTTGACCTCCAGTCTCTTTGACATCACAGAAATTCTGTGTGAATTCTCAGTGAGGTAGAATGTGTGTTAGAGCAACATGCTTAGGTGTAAGAAGGTAAAAATCAGCTGATCCATATCAAGAATACTTGTAAATTGTTCTCAAAGATGTATTTTCTCTTAGTTCCCTCACTATTTAAATTCATTTAGTATACAGCTCTCATTGTACTAATCTTTGGTTATTCCTGTAGGCTTCACTAAACCCAGAAAACTGCCGCTGCTTAAACAAGTAAAGGCAAGTAAGATACTGATACACCAGTTACAAGCTAAATGTTTTTGAACTAATATATTTTATTAAATAAAACAGTATCTCCTAGCAATGACAGAATATCTTATATTTACACTGAAGACAACTGGTCTTTTTGTCTAATTCCTACATGTTCCAGGAAGTCTTCCTTGACCCTCATTCCCAAATCCAGGTAGTCACCCTACTATAAAACTGGGTGCAAGCCCTTATGTCACCTTATAGCGAAGGCCTGTCTGCCACCTCCAAAGCTAGTGGAGATGACGGAATTCCAGCTGAGTTATTTCAAATTCTAAAAGATGATGCTATTAAAGAGCTGTACTCAATGTGCCAGCAGATTTGGAAAACTCAGCAGTGACCACAGGACTGGAAAAGGTCAGTTTTCATTCCAATCCCAAAGAAGGGCAATGCCAAATAATGTTCAAACTACCTTAAAATCATGTTCATTTCACATGCTAGCAAGGTAATGCTCAAAATCCTTCAAGCGAGGTTTTACCAGTAAGCGAGCTGAGAACTTAAAGATGTACAAGCCGGATTTAGAAAAGGCAGAAGAAACAGAGATCAAATCGCCAACATCTGCTGGATCATAGAAAAAGTAAGAGAATTGCAGAAAAACATCTACTCCTGCACCACTGACATCCTAGAGCCTCTGACTGTATGGGTCACAGCAAACTGGAAAATTCTTAAAAAAATGGGAATACCACACCACCTTACCTACCTATTTCCTGAGAAACCAGTATTCAGGTCAAGAAGCAATAGTTAGAATTAGACATGGAACAATGGACTGGTTTCAAAACTGGAAGAGGAATCAGTTCAGTTCAGTAGCTCAGTTGTGTCCAACTCTTTTTGACTTCATGAATATGGCAGAAAGTGAAGAGGAACTAAAGAGTGAAAGAGGAGAATGAAAAAACTTGCTTAAAGCTCAACATTCAGAAAACTAAGATCATGGCATCTGGTCCCATCACTTCATGGCAAATGGATGAGGAAACAGTGGAAAGTGTCAGACTTTATTTTTATGGGCTCCAAAATCACTGCAGATGGTAACTGCAGCCATGAAATTATAAGACTCCTTGGAAGGAAAGTTATGACCAACCTAGACAGCATAGTGAAAAGCAGAGACACTACTTTGCTGACAAAGGTCCGTCTAGTCAAGGCTATGGTTTTTCCAGTAGTCATGTATGGATGTGAGAGTTGGACCATAAAAAAAGCTGAGCGCTGAAGAATTGATGCTTTTGAACTGTGGTACTGGAGAAGAAGCAAGAGTCCCTTGGACTGCCAGGAGCTCCAACCAGTCTTTCCTAAAGGAGATCAGTCCTGGGAGAGGAATATGTCAAGGCTATACATGGTCACCCTGCTTATTTAACTTCACTGCAGGGTACATTGTGCGAAATGCTGGGCTGGATGAATTACAAGCTGGAATCAAGACTGCCAAGAGAAATATCAACAATATTTGATATCAAATATCTCAGATACAGAGATGATAACACTCTAATGGCAGAAAGCAAAGAGGAGTTAAAGAGCCTCTTGATGAGGGTGGAAGAGGAGAGTGAAAAAAAGGGGTTACAGCTCAACATTCAAAAAACTAAGATCATGGCATCTGGTCGTATCACTTCATGACAAAGAGAAGGGGAACAAGTGGAAGCAATGACAGGTTTTATTTTCTTGGAATCCAAAATCACTGTGGACAGTGACCTCAGCCATGAAATTAAAAGACGCTTACTCCTGGGAAGAAAGGCTATGACAAACCCACACACCATATTAAAAAGCAGATCTTTGCTGACAAAGGTCTGTATGGTCAAAATATGCTTTTTCCACTAGTCATGCACAAATGTGAGAGTTCACGAATGTGAACTATAAAAAAGGTTGAGCACTGAAGAACTGATGCTTTTGAATTGTGGTGCTGGAGAAGACTCTTCAAAGTCCCCTGGACTGCAAGGAGATCAAATCAGTCAATCCTAAAGGAAATCAACCCTTAATATTCATCAGAGGGACTGATGCTGAAGCTCAAACTCCAATACTCAGGTCACCTGATGCAGAGAGCCAGCTCATTGGAAAAGACTCTGATGCTGGGAAAGATTGAGGGCAGGGGGAGAAGGGGCCAACAGAGGACTACGGTTGGATGGCATCGCCGATTCAATGGACATTCATGTGAGCAAACTCCCGGAGATAATGAAGGACAGGGAAGCCTGGTGTGCTGCAGTCCATTAGCGACTTAACAACAGTCTGCCTCCTTAAGGGCCTGAGAGTTCCTGAAGTCAAGAGCCTACTTTTCTTTTCCTTAGCACAACACAAAGTAGACCAAAGGCACTCAACTGATGAAAGAATAAATAAATAAAACTGTGATCTAAACCACCTCACAGGAGCTGCCACTCCCGTAGTTTCTAGACTAAAAATGAGAGCCTGACCTCCGGTTCTCTCCTTCCTCAAGGCGCCCTTGCTGGCGCTGGCAGCTGGAGCAGGGCTGGCACAGGCAGCACAGCCTCTCACCACCAGCACGCTCCGGAGCACCCACCGCAGTGCTTTCGGGTTCACCCGACTGTACCTCCAGAGAAAACAACAAGAAGGAAGCTCATCTCAAGAATGTCTACGTACAGTGATAACACCCGACCTACAGATAATGATGAAAGAATGTGTTTTTAAGCCTCTTAGGAGTCCTAATACTCCTCCATGATAACAAAAGGTAACTATATGGAATAGAAAAGAGGAATGTGGCTTTACACAGAATTAAGAGACAGAAGAAAGAGCAAATCACCTCACCAGAGAACCCTTCAGCCCCAACCAAGCTCCCAGTCAGAGGAAAAGAGCAGAAAACCTGGGACAAGGAGATCTGTGTTTTAATAAGCCCTCCAGGTGATTCTGATGCAACACCAGTGTCTGAACTACTGTTCTAAGTTACCTGTTCAACTACTAGGGCAAAGAACAGATGCCAAGTTTTTAAGGAAAATTACGGAATAAAAATTTTTAATTTGAGGAAATTATACCTATCAACCCACTTTCTCCCAAGAATTCAGAAAGTTCACCAATAAATCATTTTAGTAGTACACTCTAACTCAGTTCATGGAGAACAGACCACTCTAAATTACACATAATTTCAATTAAATGTAGGTTAATGACTAAAAAAAAGGAGCAAATCCATAACCCGGGGTGTCTCAATTATACTGCAGTCAACTGGTACTATTTTATTTGAACTTAAGGAACCAAAGCACAACGAGCACTCTGTCATCAGAAGACGTGGCTGAATTTCACTAGGATGAACACACTGCCCGTACGTCTGGGTGTAGTCCATATTCTAGCAGAGGCGCCAATACTCTCCACTCGTCTGCGTAACCGTTACCATTACAGCAAAAGACTTCAGCTCACAATGAATATTCTGTAAAAGCAGTTTTAGTAAAGCTAACAGAGGCTGGGGGCTATGTGTAACTTTTTAGGTCAAAATAAACATATCCTCTACTCATCATGAGGTCATCGTTTATTCTGCCCTCAGGAGTACAAGATCTGCTCTTGTTGGCATGATCGTTCCCACAAGACGATGAGCTGGAAGAACACTTTCACATTAAAAGTGGAGATGGAATTTGAAAAGCTAATGCAAGTAGGTATTTTTGTAGGAGAAACAGGAGCTGAAGGCACGGGGTGGCTCCCCCCCAACGGAGGAGGGGTGCAGTCTCTCTGGCCTGGAACCCAGCAGGCTCACATGGAAATACCACCATGGTCTTGACTCGGTCGGCAGTATCTGAGCTGTATTTACAAGTTAAAATCACCTCAAATTTATCCCAAGATTGGCAGAAAAAAGTTTTTAAGAGAGGAGTACTGGCTAATCCTTAAATGGCCTAACAAGTTACAAATCACTCTCTGTTCTGATTTCCCAATTAAAAAATCATGAAAATTATTGGACATCTACTACACTCTAGTCACTGAGGATGCAGCAAACAAGGTTTCGGCCCTCATCTGTGCTTAAATTCTAATGAAGAAAGCTCCAGAAAATGACAAACTAGCAAATAAACGCCAGCACCTTGGAGAAAATAAAACCATTTCTAAGTGGCAGGGGGTGTTTTGGGTGGAACCCAGGTGGGACAGGGAAAAGGACTGGGGAGCACTGGAGAGCGAGCACAGGCAAAGGGCAGAGACAAAGCCGGGGGAGGAAGGACCAGCAGAGCCCAGGGTGGCTGGAGCCAAGGAAGGGGGTCAGAGGGACAGGAGGTAGGCCAGAGAGGCTCCCAGAAAAAAACAATGTTAAAAGGGGCCTCGAACCCCTGGCTGAGACCTAGGTATTAACTCAGTGAGAAAACAGTAGGGCTGGGAGTGTAGAGGCAAAAGCCTCTGCTGGCTGCTCTTATGAAGAAGAGCTTGAACGCGTTTGGAAGAGCAGTACTAATTAAGCAACTAACAATCTGGGAGGATGAGAGAAAAAGCAGTTAAGAGACCAGAGATATAAATGAGAGGAGATGGACACTGGGGGCCCACAGCAGCAGAGCAGGGAAGAAGGGACTGAGTTCAGGGCTCCTTTCAGAAGGTTTTGCTGACAGACAGGATTTGTTAACACTGTGTGGAAGAAAGAGGTGTCAGGTATGCTTGCAAATGGCAGAAGGGGATCAGAAGTTATAGAGGTGACTAAGACCACAGGAAGGTCAGGTTTTGGTAGGAGCCAGCTGGGCAGGAGTTCGGTCGGTTTTGAGGTATCTGTTAAAATGAGTCCAAGCAGAGATGTCTAGGCAGCTGGACACAAGGCCCTGGAGGGCAGGTCCAGGCTGGATGTACACACTTGGGAGCTGGGGACTAGTGACAGGTCCAACCACAGGACCAAGTGAAATCACCTAGAGAGGAAGTACAGAGGAAAGAAGTCAAGGGCCAAGGGGGCCCAGGCATTCAGAGCTCAAGATGATGGAACAGCAGCTGGGACACCCGGAGGAGCAACCTGTGAGGAAGGAGGCGAAGCAAGAGTAAATCAGGGCCCCGCATTTCAGGAAGGAGGCCTGGCTAGGCACAGGCTGCGGGGCTCATCAGGCAGATCTCTGAGGGTCTGGGCCACTGTGAGCCTCTCTCGGCAAGGACAGAGAACTTCTGAAATGGACACAATGTCTTGAAACATGAACTCACAGGAAAGAACTAGATGGCAAAAAGGAATATAAAAAATCACGAGTAAAGAGAGTCCTAAGTTCTTTTCATTTGCTTCAAATAAGAGAAAAAAGAGTTTAAATTCCAGGTGCCAGAAAAGGTATCTGTAACATTCAGAGGGCGGGGACAGGTCAATCTGAGACCCGAATGCTTTGAGAGAGTTTCTAAGGATCCTTGTTTTGTTAAGTTTTTAAATTAACAGATTTACCAGGTATCAGGAAGGGAGTAAAATGACCCAAGCATGCTAATGGAGAGAATTCCGAAGGTGTCTGACAAGGCTTTGCCCCTCTGTTTTTACAGCTGTCACAAAGATGACACACCCGGGCTCCAGGGAAATGCAGCTGTCCTGCACTGGGGGATGGGACACCTCCCCATCCCCACCCGCCCCTGGGGGTTCCTCCTGTCCTTACTCAGGCTCCTCCACCCGTGGGATTTCCCAGCAGGACTCACGGAGTGGCTTGCCACTTCCTTCTCCAGGGGATCTTCCCCACCCAGGGACTGAACTTGTGTCTCCCACACTGGCAGGTGGGTTCTCTACCACTAAGTCACCAGGGAAGCCCACCTGAAGTTTATCTGACACTAAAACAACAGGAAGGGTTTCACTGGACCAATACAGGCAGGGAAGGATGCTTCAGATTTCACTATCAAACGCAAAGGGCTTCCCTTGTGGCTCAGCTGGTAAAGAATCTGCTCGCAATGCAGGAGACCTGGGTTCAATCCCTGGGTTGGGAAGATCCCCTGGAGAAGGGAAAGCTAGCCACTCCAGTATTCTGACCTGGAGAATTCAAATGCAAACAAAAGGGCACACAACTTATGATAATACAAAACATTCCAGAAAATTGCTAAAACAAGAGATGCATTTAAAGAGCAAAGTATTTAAAGAATGCTTTAGAGTTGTGTTTAAAGAGAAAAGTTTGGTCATATTTTAATACCACTAAGGTAAAAAGAACACACGCACACACACCCCATCATAAATTCCAAATCACCAACAGACAGCAATGGCTGTTTTGGGGGAATGGCACTGACATCAAAAAAGGACTTTTCCCCAAAACATTTACAGTGAAAGACGCCTACTCCTTGGAAGCAAAGTTATGGCCAACCTGGATAGGATACTGAAAAGCAGAGACATTACTTTGCCAACAAAGGTTCATCTAGTCAAGGCTACAGTTTTTCCAGTAGTCATGTATGGATGTGAGAGTTGGACAGTGAAAAAGGCTGAGCGCCGAAGAATTGATGCTTTTGAACTGTGGTGTTGGAGAAGACTCTTGAGAGTCCCTTGGACTGCAAGGAGATCCAACCAGTCCATCTTAAAGGAGATCAGTCCTAGGTGTTCAATGGAAGGACTGATGTTGAAGTTGAAACTCCAATACTTTGGCCACCTCATGAGAAAAGTTGACTCATTGGAAAAGACCCTGATGCTGGGAAGGACTGGGAGCAGGAGGAGAAGGGGGAAGACAGAGGATGAGATGGCTGGATGGCATCACCGACTCAATGAACATGGGTTTGGGTGGACTCTGGGAGTTGGTAATGGACAGGGAGGCCTGGCGTGCTGCGGTTCATGGGGTCGCAAAGATTCGGACATGACTGAGAGACTGAACTATTTTTTATAATTGGAAAAAAACAACCCGCTCCCCGCAATACTTGAAATTTAAGTTTTCAAAGAAAGCACAGAGTTGCTTCATAGAAAATGTGCCCACTCTTATCTCCAGTGAGGGACCCTCATCAAATGTCAATACACTCCCAGCCTCCCATTTTGAGGGTGTCCTTTATGGACACTCACAAGGACCATAAACTGTTTGTGCCTTTGAACTCAGCTGCTCATCTCCAATTTGAGAATTCTGGTTTCAGTTCTTTTTCACTTAAAACTTTTGGACAGCAATTTTTCATTGAGTATCCTAAATACAAATCGGGATTTTTAAAAACCTGTTATAAAAATGAAAACGTTGATTCTGAAAGACTACCAAAAATTTTGACACAATCCCAGTAACATCACCAAGAACTCCCTAATCAGTTTCCAACTGAACTTGTCTGAAGGTAGTTTATCTTAGAGAAAGTTTCCACTGACAAGGAAACAATTCCCCAAGTGGCTAAAATGAAAAGGTTAACACATTTTTAAAAGCAGCCTCTAGCTTGCTAGGGGACTTTTGAAAATTTTTATTGAGAAAAAGGAGAACAAACATTTTTCAAGTGGTTGAGTTACAATTTGCTAAGAAAACAATTCAATACACCAAACAGTTAACAGTCTTATCTTGGAGAAAGACATTACAAGCAATTTTTTAACTGTTACATGACATATTCTTCAAAAGGTTTGACTTTTCAAAATAAGCATATATTACTTTTGTAACAAAGAATAAGTATAAAAAGGAAAATAAAACAGATTTCACAAAAATCCTTCTGCATCATCCATATGTATGTAAGTTAAAGCCAATTTCTAAAAGTTTACACACAGCAATTAAAACGCAGACTTCTAGGCAGACGGAGAGTGAAATAATGTCACTGAAATTCTTCTACATGTCTCCAATGCTTGTGGACTCTGCTCACACTGTCACAATGCCAGACTCGCAGAAGCTTTATATTTAAAATAAGCACAAGAAGACAAACACAAATAAAAAGCGTAGAAATGAAAGAAAGCACCGGCCAAAGAGGAAACAGCAAACAGACACAGACACAGAACAGAGAGCCCACACGGGGCTTCGCCTACCAGCGCGCCCACCTCCCGGCCCTCAGCCCCGCAGACCGCCGTGATACATGCTTTAGTATTTCTCCTTCACAGTGCTCGTCACGGCTGCACCCACTTCTTCACGTAATTACCTGGTGACACTTGCCTTTCCCACAGCATAACCAAGAAAGGCACACTTTCACATCACTGGAACCCATCACAAGGCCCAACACAGCACAGGCCCACTCGTATCATATCCCCCTTTCCAGTCTCAAACCTAACTGCTACATACAGGTTATCAGTCCTTTCAAGTCTCAAATGACAACATTTTAGACTCTATGTACTGAAGAATTCCTGTCAGTCTTTGTCAACGGCCATTCCAAATTCATCTGCATCTAACATGCAGCCGAGGTTCCACGGAATCCTCCAGTTATAATCCATGCAATGAGACCAGCTGAAGCCCTGCAAAGCCACCAGAAGCATCTGGATCACTACTACTCCATTGTTCAGACTCTAACGCAGTTTGACAGGGTAAGTGTGCATTGCCAATCTGTTAGAAAACTACCATGAAAGCTACCACACCTGTAACCTTAAACTTGCTTCTGTAAACACTGCCAGAAAAAACTCTCATTCAAGAATTCAGATGTCCTGCCAGAGTTCAACCAGTGCTACTGCTAGAAGTCTCAGGGATTATTCAGCAGTAAGCCCTCATCTAGGGCAGGGCACTGCTCCTTCTGGAGTTGTCATGCAGATTCCATTCTCACCAGGCATCTAGCACCAAACTTTGGAGCAAAGAACAGGTCTTACACGTGTAAAATGGCTACTAAAAAAGTATCATTTCTGCTTTTCTCTTACAACTTTTGTACAAACTCATATGCACCTTGCTTCAGTCAATTCAACAGCTCTCAGGAGGCAGAGCCCCACTCAGACCAGCAAGAGGACGGTGCCTGAAGACAGCAGTTCCCCACCGATGCACACTAACACTCCAGTCAGGATAAAAGGATGGCTAGAGACAGCATCACTGATCCCACTAGTGGAGGCAAAGTCGAGCAGGCATGTCCGACTCTTTGTGACCCTATGGACCGCAGCTCGCCAAGCTCCTCTGTCCATGGGATTCTCTGGGCAAAAACATTGGAGTGGGTAGCCGTTTCCTTCTCCAGGGGATCTTCCCAACCCAGGGATGGAACTAGGTTATTGGCTGCTATAACTTTACGAAAGAAGGCTGGAAAATGGTTCCCAAAGATAGCTATCATGTCTTAATCTGGAATCTGTGAATGTTAGTTTACAAGGAAAGAGGTCTTTGGAGATATGATTAAATCAGATTTTTGAGATGAAAGAGATTATCCAGGTGGGCCGTAAATGTCATCACAAGTCATCTTAAAAGGGAAGGGCATAGGGAGATTTGACACCACATACGCTTTGAGAACAAGACGAAGACTGGAGAGAGGCAGCCACAGCAAAGGAATGCCACGGACACCAGCCACTGGGAGAGGAAAGAACAAGGCTCTCTGAGAGCTTCTGGGGGGAGCCCCACCCAGACCCCGATTCTGGTCCACTGGGGTCTTCTTCCACTGTGAGAAAAGACCTGCCTGCTGTTATTAGCCACCACCTCTGTGCTATTTTACAGCACACACAGGAAAGCAATAAGGGGACCATGAAAAAGTAAACTGAAGTAAAAATACATTCCAGTTAGACTCCAGAAATACATAAAATTCCAATACATTACAGGAGATGTTAAGCACCTTTGAACAGTTGTTTAAATACATTTTTAAGTCATTTCCCCCTTCAACTGCATGTGTCAACATGGCTACACAGAGAGCTGCATGGACTGTGAAGACACAATTGGTGTCTCAGTTAAACACTGATTACTCGTGCACTGTGCTGAAGCAGTTAGCCAAGACCTTCCTTAGAAGCATCATACTGAACATTATGCATTTATATATGTTTACAACAAGAAATGAAAATTAAAGTTTTCATTTAGCAGACCATTTTAAACAGCAAAACAGCCATCACTAGAAGGTCCACAATCAGATGTTTACAACACTTACACTTATTCGGCCACCGATCTACAGCTGAGCACGTAAAACTCCTCATCACAGAAAATACTGCTTCAAAGCAGTATTTACGAACCTTATTTACGAACACCTTACATACACCAGTACGTACCACAACAAAGGGATTCTACAAGAAGAGAGGTTTGTGCCTCCAACTCTCTCAGGAGGTCTCTCTAAAATAAAGGTTTTAGCTGATGTGGTTGCCGAGGGAAATTCTGCCCCCTAACCTCCTTCCCTATTTCTCCACATGTGCTCCACCTGCTCACCTAGGAGTGTCCATAAACAAAATCAAGGACGCTTCCTTTGTTACCCTCCTCTCTGGGACCCAGACAGCATTTTACTCTTCTACCAACAGCTGACACCTAGTGGCAAGACCCTCTAAGTACAGTCCACAGTTCCCGGGAAGCTCTGAGGGAAGTAGAACAAAGAATAATCAATTCTTATGGGCAAAGACAAGGGTGAGAAAAGCCTATAAAACGTGAATCCCGGGCCAAGTCTGAGCCTTGGGCCGAGACAGTCTGCCGCGCGGCAGACTGCAGAGGGCAGCGAACACCCTGGCTCGGGCTGTGGCTCGGGACGGGTCAGAGCGCCCGGGTCCCACCCTGGCCCCGCTCATTAGTCTCCAGCAACGTGATCGTGGACAAGTCACTCAACCTCGTTGATGTCTCATTAGTGAAAGGAAGAGAAGTCTGGCCCGAGGATTAAATCAGCAGAAACTGCTAAGACAGTAACGGTCTCCAATTACCTCCTCTTCTCACGTAACTAAGGAAGAGACAGAGAAGACCAGGCATGCTGATCTATCATTCTCAGAACTTTCAAGAATCAAACAGAAAACTCCCTCCATTACTCATCCTACTATAATTCCAACAAGAAAAAAAAAATCACATAACCTCACCCATGAGAAAAAGTACAAAGTTTCAAGAGACTAAAAAGGAGCAAGGCGCTAATTTATGATAGAGCTGAGATCAGCTCTGCTTTTCCTACTGCTCCTGAAGAGGAGGAGTGTGGCTTCCAGCACCAATGTATGATTTAACATCAATGTATGATTTATGTAAATCAACAGTCAGCGGAACTAGAGATTTTGGTACAACAGAATAAATATACTCTGTTGTGTATCTGATAAAACACTATCTTTCTTACTGTAACTCCATTTCTTAAAACATAAGAGTTCCTCCATTCACTTGTGGTTGTTTAGTCACTAAGTCATGTCCAACTCTTTGGGACCCCACGGACTGTAGCCCGCCAGGTTCCTCTGTCCATGGCATTTCCTAGGCAAGAATACTGGAGTGGGTTGCCATTTTCTTCTCCAGTGGATCTTCCCAACCCAGGGACTGAACCCTGCCTCCTGTTCTGGCAGGTGGACTCTTTTCCGCTGAGCCACCAGGGAAGCCCTCCCTCTCACTTGGCGCTTTCTAAATTAACTTTATCATCTAATTGTCATACTCCGTAAAGTAGGCACTTTATTCCCCCACCCCCCAGTTATACAGATGAAAGACTAGAGAATATGCTCAACTATACTCACAGACAGGATCCCACTAGTGGAAAAGCATGTGACTGGAGGCAAGGAGACCACATAAAGAATTCAAGGCAGCAAAGAGGAGCAATAGATGGGAAGAGAGGAAAGGTTTCATGTTTCAAAAGCAAGCTGGGCAAGACTTAAGTGACAAATCAAATACAGGTGCTGAGGGACAGAAAGGAACTCAAGTCAGAAGTCTCTAGTTGGGACACAAGTTTTAGCTGGGGAGACTGCAAGATGGCCATTAATTGCATTAGGGACTGAAGAAGGAACACACCTGCAGGAAAGATGAGAAACTCTGGATTTGCTAAATCTGAGGAAGGGGCACTACCCAGTGTTCTAAGATGTTAAAGCTCAGGAGAGAAGTGACTGTGAATAGGGTCATAAATGGCAACCCACTCCAGTTTCCTGGCCTGAAAAAAATCCCATGGACAGAGGAGCCTGGTGGGCTATAGTCCAGAGCGCCGCAAAGAGTTGGACACAACCGAGCAGCAGCACTACAACGGGAGTTTACGGTTCAGCAAGCAATTCAACACTGTCTTAATTCATAGACTTGTCACCTCTTGACAAGAAAATATGCTACCAGCACATGACACCAAAAAGACTTTCTGAGCTTTATCGTGGCCACTGAAATGAAAACGGAGTGACGAGAAAAGAAGCCAGGAACATACACTGGCCTCCTGAGAGCCAGACAGGCCTTGCAAAGGAGCGCCCCAACGCATAGGGTCTGGGCACATGGGCTCCTGCCCAACAACAGCCAAGCGAGTGTCCACTGAGATGTCACTGGAGAGCTGAATGCCACAGGGGCCACCTGGCTGCCTGTATTAGATCCAATAATTGTGCCAATAACTTCATATATACCATATAATTGACCCATATCACAGTGCCTTAAACATACAATAGATTTGTGATATTCATAAACATACAATAAAATAGCAAATTATACATAACTTGTATCATAGAACATTAAAAATATACAACTTACATGACTATTATCACCCTCATTTCACAAATAAGAGGAAGCCTTAAGAGAATGAGAAAAAACAAAAGGCCACGTTGAAAGACTATACACATGCATGCCCAAACAAGAAAGCCATCTAAGCCTGACTGAAGCACAATGCAAAACATATTTTGCCTCATATTTGAAGAGCAAGACCCTAAAACAAAACAGACACGGCTCCGGATTTCACAGAGCTCGGAGTATAGTATGAGGGCAGAGACAAACAAGTGTGAAACAGTGAGCTCTGCAAAGAGCCGTCAAGGAAACAGGCCGGATACAAGGAGAGACTAACGTGGGGACAAGCTTTCAATTGGATAATCAAGAAGAATAAACCAAGCAGCATAAATACAGACACCCAATCACCTTTTTGGATCAAAAACACTCCTGGTATCTATTTACACCCACCAAATCAATATCTTCTGAGGCAACTGGCTTGGTCTGAATCCTTCTCTGAATGAGGTGTCTTTTCGTCTCTTTTTTGAGGGGCAGGGAGGAGCAGGTTTGTGTCTGGACTCTCGCCCCAGCCTCTACTGGCTCACTGGCTGGAGGGTCAGCCCCCTTCACTCTCCAGCAGGTGGCTAGAAATGCAGATCCCTTCACAACATGCAACATAAGGGCTTTTCTTGAAAACGAAAATACTCGTCAGAGGTTAAACTGTATCAGACATTTCAACCTTAAAAACCAAGACAGACAAAATGAATCATTCTGCAGACTGAGCATCAACTCAATCCAATATTCGTCAAGAAACTTCTGGGAGCCACTCGGCACTGTTCGTGGTGCTGGAATACGGCTTGCACCCAGGGAACACTAGAGGGCGCACGAGAGTTTCGGCTTTCAGGACACTGCGCTAGGCAACTAAGGAGTGGGCGGCCTTTGCAAAACCAAAGGGAAACCTGTGAAAGCCAGGTATCTGATGAGCAGGGCAGGAGAGTGCAGAACAGAAGCGGAATGACCTTCACTTGAAGGGCTCTCCTGCCTTAGACCTGAGAGGCAACCCTAGTGTCACAATAGATCTATGGACCTGGCGCTCCTATAAAGACGCCCAAGTCAGGTGCTTGTTTCATCCTAACACGAATGTCAAGGGTTTTCCAGACCGGCAACACTATGAGCTAGGTGAGACAGGTATTAGTACTACAGACGAGACGGCTGAAGCGCAGAATGACGTTGCCTTCCTGAAGTCAAAACTGCCTTAAACAGTTAGCCTGGGTCTGAACTCAAGCGTCCTGGCTTAAGTCTGGGAGGACTACTTCAAGACTGGAGTCACATGTGCATCACCCACAGAGAGGCTTATCCCTTACTCTTTTCTTTGTGTGCTCTCATAATACAGAAAATAAGACAACCTGCAGAAATGCAACTGACAAATAGGAGCCACAGCGAGGTGGGAGCCATACAGACCTTAAGAATCAAACTTCTGGGATCCCTGTCTTCAAATTCTAAAACCCAGCTGACTGGAGGCTGTGCGTGTGTCCTCACTCAGCCATGTCCGACTCTCTGCAACCCCATAAACTGTAGCCCACCAGGCTCCTCATGGGATTTTCCTGGCAAGAATACTGGAATGGGTTGCCACTTCCTTGTCCAGAGGATCTTCCTGACCCAGGAATTGAACCTGTACCTCCTGCATTGCAGGAGGGTTCTTTACCACTGGGCCACAGGGAAGCCTTATTGTAAGCTGTACCATCAACTTAATAATATTTCAAAACCAGGAGAAAAGACTATGTGAAATACACAGATGAACTACGTAAACCAATTGGAGAGATGGTAAAGTGATTAAGTTAGTTCTTAAGAGAAAATGGGTGGTGATTAAGTGTAAAAGACAGAGTATACGTTAGAATTCCAAGTGATGTCAGAGATTAATGTTTAGCTATTTTACAGATGAAGAAACTAAGGCTTGGCCCCATCAATGCTTTAAACAAATAAGGAGGAGCAGACTGGGACACAGGTATTGATTCTTACTCCAGTGGTCCTTCATCCAGCCCCAGAAGTGTATGTATTAATTATACTATACAATTATGTATAAAATTATACATATTATACAATTATGTATCTCCTTAGAAAAGACTGTGCAGTGTTTAAGTTTGAATCTGTCTCACACAGATACTAGCCAACCCCCAATCAGGCTGGCACAGGAGACAGAGGCAGTGAGTGATCAAAGCGCTCCAGTGGTCCTAGGAACCCTTTAACCTAAAGGAAGGAAAATCATGAAGCACAACATAATTCAGGGCATCGAAGACTATGGAAATCAGTGACTTTTTTTCCCCATTCTGTGAGAATATTTTAGACTTAATGCAAACAGTTCTGCTTCCATCACCAGCTATATAAAGACAATATATCCAACTGCCTCTGAGCAACATGGGGATCAAAAGAAAAGTGTTTGTTTTTTTTAAAAACTAGACATTAATGTGGGTTTAGAAAAAGTGATGAGTCTTTCCTGCACAGATGGATTCTCTCTATTCCACACCTTTAAAATAGTAAAGTCCTGTAAAGCAAGATGTGCATGACTAAAATTTGAGACTGTGTCTGTTGAATAAAACAAGATACATTTGTAAGTGAAAAGTTACTCAGACTTTCTGAAATCTGATTTGGACAAAGACAAACTCCAGTCCCATTAGTAGAAAAACAGAGTTAAGATATTGGTTAAATGTGACATTTCCTCTCCACCAACACTTCTAATCTTCTAGGAGACACCAAATTACAGGCAAAGAAAGGGCTTATAGTAAGAACTAAACTAAAACCAGATTTGTAAAGGGTTTTTCTTTGGGTGTGTGTGTCGGGGGGGACAGAATGTAGAGTTGATAGAATTTAAAGAAAAGTCGTGAAACTTCCCTCAGCCCAGTGCAGCTCCTGATTTGTTCACTAGAACCTGTCCTTGTACAGCTTGTTCCATGGAGCTCGGTCATTAAAACCACAGGGTTCAATTCACATTTCATACTTAAGAGCTTCAAACAGAGTATGTTTTTCAAGTTTTCAAAGTTGACAGTCTATCCAAGAAAAAAATTACTTTTGAAATCACTGTGTTTTAATGGTTAGAGCTCCTAATACTTGCAATTTAAAGTGCACTGGCTGGTTTAACCCAGTAGTAAATTTAAGTGTATGTTTTATATTGCAATTAAAATCATTTCCTACACCAAGATACATCAGCAAATACATTTTCCCTCCAAATAAAAAGTAACTAAAAATCAGGCCGAAAAACTGAGTTACATCTTTACACATAAAACTTCTACTGCACCAAGCTTCACCTGAGACACAGCTACCCACGCTCTTTCCCTTCATTTCCTCAGTGTGTGTGAGGAACAAAGACACCTGGTCCCCATCTTTAACACTGTGTGGAAAACCTGGGCTGACACAGACCTGTAACTCCTGCCCACCGAAGAAGGATTTTATGAGAGGAGCGAAAGTAAAGCTCATACATGGCAGGCAGGAGTACAGGATAATGAATCGACACCATTTGTCTGAAAGGATTTGCTTTCCTAAGCCCTGTGGACAGGGAGCTGCTACCATGCTACACACACAGATAAATGACTTTGCGATAGATGACTTGAGGACTCATGTCCTCAAGGCCACAAACTGATACTCAAACTAAGAGAAACCAGATTCAATCCCAGATATATAGGACCCAAGGGACAATTTGTAAACCAACATGCCGCACCCACAAAACTCTAAGCTCAAAGACACAAACCACCCGCAGACACAAACCACCCGCAGCGACTTCCTTCACAGGCACAGTCCACTAGACCCTCTCACTGCCCACTGGTACTTGCTTCCGGTATGGAGAGTTCAAAACATAAGCACTTCAGCGTGCACAAGAAAGCAAATGAAAACAAAGGCAAGACAGCACTTAGAAATTACTTTGAGTTTAGTTTCAAAGTTCACGGATAAAAAATTAAGCCCTACTCTCCTCTCCCCTTGAAGAGTAAATATCCCCATCACTCCTCTCTCTCTCAAACTAAGTGGTTTTGTTAATGACAACAATGTTGCAATACAGTAGAACGCAGGTATTTTGAAGAACTACATCTAAATCACCAAGCTCTATTAATAATTTAGTATTTTTCATCAAGTGTCTATTGAGCACCTGCTCCGAGCAGAGGAGATAACTCAATAAGCTATTAAGAAGACCAAGGGGAAGGGCAGGTAAATAACCAAATACAATGTAACAACTGCTCAGGGAACACACAGGTGTGCCTTCTCCTGAGGGCCCGGTCTCTGCACGTGTGTAGGAGTTCTGTGCGGTGTGGAAGTTACCCAGAAGGTCACACTCTCATGAAGCCCTTCTGAGGAGTGTCATTCCGGGGTCTGGAGCGCAGAAGTGCTGGGCAAGACATGACCAAAAGACAGCAGACGGGGAAATTGCTGGGAACCGAACTCGGACGTTAGAAGAGAATGCTGAGTGATTCAAAACTGGAAAAGGGGCCCGAGTTCCCACACATGCTGGGATCTAAGCGTTTGTGGACTTTAATCTTGGAATCTAGCGAGCCCCACGGTGACAGGACCACACCTGTGGTGAAGGCGCTCAACATGTAAACTTGTGTCTATACTAAGTAACTCTTCCATTTCCTGGGAGGTACAAATTATCTGCGATGATTTCAGGCAAAACTGATTTCCCCTTCCTTCTTCAAAATACTTATACTTGGACAATAAACCACCAAAAGTTATATGTGTGTTCTTACTATTAAAGACCAAAGGGGTAAGAAAAAAAAAAGCTTCAGCTGGCAACCGTTTCCACTGATGATCTTAAGCCATCAGTCCTTTATATCAAAACGCTTTAAATCTAAAAAAACGTCCTGATTAAAAGCAGCACAGTCACAACCAATCAATTCTACTGCTCCTACTCTAAATAAAGACCCCCGGCCCTCCCCGCGGGAGACTTTCGTTTGGCAAGTTTTGAGAAACTTGATTTCAAAGAACACACGTTCGCATTCTCAGGATTCTTTAAAAAAAGTTTCCCCCATTCAATGGGTCGGAAGCCAGGGATCCGAAACCCGGCCAAACGAACCCAAACAGACAAAGAGTGACTTTCTCTGGGTCCCAAGTGCCTCTCCACCACGCCAGCAAGCCGGGTCCAGGGGTCACCTTCTCCGTTCCCCCCACTCTCACAGTTGGGGGTGACGCGGGTCGCCACCTCGGGGGTCTGGAGGGGGGGCCGCGTCACTCCGGGAGGACCGGCGCGTGTCCTCGGGGCCCGAGACGCCGGCACCCCGAGCGGGAGCGGGCCGAGGCGCCGGGCGGGCCGCGGCCAGGGAGCCCAGCCAGGGCCAGGGCGCCGGGGCCGCCGCCGGGAGAGGCGCGGAGGACGGGCCCGCGGGAGACCCGGAGTGAGCTCGAGCCCAAACAAAAACAACCCGCGGCGGAGCGCGCAGATTGGGCGAGACCGTTCACGGCTGCCCATTGGAGAAGAGGGAAAACAGAGTCCCCCAATCGCGAGCGCGGGGCCGCTCCCCTCGTGCGGCCGCGGGCCGGCCCGGCGCGGCCCGCCGGCCGCTACCGCTCCCTTCCGGCCGCGGCGCCCACT
>ML664188.1:1282140-1362275 GCA_007570785.1 Antilocapra americana | reverse complement strand
ACCTCAGAGCCCCGGAGCCTCGCCGTCCGCGCCGCAGACGCGTCGCCGCCCCCGGCGAGCCGCTCGGACGCCGCCCGGGCGCGGTGGAAGGACACGAAAAGGAGTGCGCAGCCGGGCGGAGGGACACCGCGCCGAAGCGCGCCTCCCCGGCCGCCGCCGTGGCTTGGACGGGGCTGGGGGGCGGAGGGGGCGGGGAGGCGGAGAAACGCGAGCGAGGAGCGAGTCCGCCGGCGGCTGCGCCCCGCGGCGGAGGGACCACACGGCGGCTCCGGCGGACGCGGCGGCCGTCGCCTCGCTGCGCTCGCGGCGGAGGGATCCGCGCCGCGCGGTCGGAGGGATCCCTCCGCCCCTCGCTGCCCTTTAAATCGCGGCTGGAGGCGGCGTCTCCGCGCGCCCGCGGGCGCTACCGGGGCGCCGGGCCCTTCCGCGCGCGGGGCCTCGCGAGGCTGCCTCCCGCCCCGCGGTCCCTGGCGCGGCGGCGCCCACCGGGGGCCGCCCCGAGGCGGGACGGGGCTCGGCCGTGGGCGACGGGCGGGCTGCGCCCCCCGGGTGCGCCGCGGCGAGGTGGCCCCGCGGAGGCGAGCCTCTTTGTTGTGGAGTGGGGGTCGCTGCGAGCAGCGGACACCCTTCGGGCCCGCGTGGGCAGCCTGGGGCGGGACGGGGCGGGACGCGAGCCTGCCTCACCCCGGCCGCTGGCGGCCCCGCGTCAGCCGGCCGTTCCTTGAGCACCTCCTGTGCGTCGGGTTTTCGGAGGACCGGGTTCCGCCGATTCACTCCCTCGTTGGGCAGTGCCGGTACCCGCGGATGCGGGCCCCCGCCTCGGTCTCGGGCTGGTCGGGAAGTCGTTGAGAGGCTCCCACGGGCCGGGCGCTCGGCCTCGCCCTCTGTGATCCTCCCTGCGAGGTGGACGATAATGGCTGAGAGGAACAGCCTTTCCCGGATATCAGGCACCGTCCTCAAGCTTTGGTGCCCTACCTCGTTTACAACGACTCCCAGGAGGTGGGGACCGTTTTCTCCCACTCTATACGTAGGGAGACTGAGGCTTCGAGAGGTGAGGCGACCTCCATGATCGGGCAGGGCTCGAAGCAGAGCCCTTATCCTGGCAGAAAGCGCAGAGACCAAGAAGTGGAGGTTGCCATAAGCGGGCAGATGGCACGGCATCGGTGCCTAAATGTCTCCGCCACCCGAACAGTGGATGTGGGCATGGAAGGAAAAGGGAGTGGTTGAGAAAGGTGAGCCTGCGAAATGCAGAAGCCCTGGGGCCGGAGTAGGGGAGGTGGTAAAGAGCCCAGCTCGGTCCTGCAGAGAGGAGGCTGGCTGGACCAGTCGGGCCCTTCTATTCCAGGAAGAGCCGCGGGCCTTCCTTGGTTTCCTCCCATTCCCAGGGCCTGGCACAGAATAGGCATGCCAGAAAGGCAGCTTCAGTGGACAGTGTGGATGACCTCAAGGTTTGTGGTCCACCAAACCACCACCAACACGACTGCTTACCTGATTCTCTCTTGACCTTGAGTGGCAGACATAGCGCTTATTATCCCCTTTCACAGATGTGAAATTGAGGCACAGTGATTGGCTGAGGACGTGATCTAAAAGAGGTGGAGGCGGGACTAGGTCTTAAACACCAGAGCTCCTCCCACCGCCCTCACCTTGCCTCCCGGGGAAGCCCACTTGGCGGGGATGGGGCCGTGCGGGCCTCACCACCCCTCAGGTGAAGCCAATTGGCTCAGGACCCTGCGCGCTCTGCTCTTTGACTCTGAAAGCCCCCGGGCGTCTCAGACATCAGAAGCTGTCTTGCCATGTTCCTCTCTGCTAGGACAACTAATGAATGATTGCTTCAGTTTCATTAGCCTCTGATTTATGGCTAAACTTTCCAATATTTTCATAGTGCTTGTCTCCACATCCTCAAATCGCACCCCACTGAGATGCCGTTGCCTCCCTGTTTCCTCGCTGGGTGCCCAGGGAGGAAGAAGCCCAATGGGCACCCCACCCCCTGGGTCTCAGTGCCCAAGGCCTAAGTCCAGCCATGGCCGGGCAGCCCTTCACAGCCCCAAACAACGCTGTCTTCCCCACACGAAGCTTTCCAGAGTCCATCCCTACAGCGCCCCCTGCGGCTGACACCCAAATCCGGACCCTGACAAGTCCCCAGACTCCCAAGACGCTGGCTCCATTCGCTCCCGGCCCAGCGCCAGCCCAAATATTCCGGGCAGTGACTTGCAGGGAGCAGGGGAGGCAGATGGGTGGCCACAGACACAAGTCCCTCCAGCTCCCCACTTCTGAGCCTGTCTCCACCCCCCACCCCCACCCCATCCCCGCTCTGCTGCTGGCTGCTCTTCCAGCCTCTGCTGAGAGGCCCTCAGGGTGGGCCGGAGCTCTGAGCTGGCCAGAGGCCACAGCCCAGAGCAGCTTTGCTGGGGGAGACTGGAAATTCGACTTCCCCACAGTGAGCGTGGCCAGCTGGAGGCCGCCTCCTGCCAGCTGGCAGAGGAGGCGGGTGGGGGACAGGAAGTAGTGTGGCCAGGCACCTGCCCAGCCCCCCACGTGACGGGAGCCACCGGCATTTACACCGTGAAGCCGCTGGATGCCCCGGAGTGGAGGTGCTAAGCCACAGAGGCGGTGGGGCCCCACCAGTCCTGGATAGACGGAAAGATATTAACAACTCTAAAGAAAGACTGAGTTGGCGGAAGGAGCCTGGGCCAGCCCCGGAAGCCCAGGAGTGCCAGCCCAGCTTGCAACTGACCTGGGCACCGCACGCTTGCTATGGTGAGGGCTGGAGCCACGGGATCCATTCTAGTCCCCCCCAGCAGGGCCCAGGGTCACTGCAGAGACCCAGCTGGGTCCCACCAAACCTGCATCCCTCTCCTATGCCCCTTCTTCAAATACCAGGCTCACCCAGCCACTGGCTGGCAGGGATTTGCTTGCTGGGATCCTGTGCCCAAAGGGAGGGCCCACAGGTCCTGCTGAGCCCAGAATACCAGGCTGGGTGGCAGGGCTTCTCAATGTAAAGCGATAAACCTTGGCTTTGAGACTCTGCTCTCCAGTCTGCCCCTTACCCCTCCCGACCCCACCCCTGCCCGGAAGGCAGGGCCGCTCTGTTGGGAGCAGGTGCCCGAGTGGGCTGTGGGAAGAGGGTGGGGGACATAGCCAGGGTGATTCCGATGACCCGTCTGGGCGGCTGCTGGCTCCTCGGCCACACCTGAGCATCGCAGCGCTGCCTACATCGTGCTTGCCCCTCCACTGCCCAGTCCTGCTTTGGTGGAGGAGGAAAGGTCAGGTCAACAGTGGCAGGACTCTAGGGCAGCTGTGATCGGGGCCTTGGCATGAGTCTGACCTGGGTTTCAATCTCAGTTCCACAACCTGCCAGCCATGTGATTTGGGCCCAGTGAGGCAGCCTGTCTATACGCCTCTTCTCTCACCTGTGCAAAGGTGCCAGTCCTGATCCTGCCCAAGGAGTCCCCTCTGTAGCGTCAAAACCAAGTACGTACCGAAGATGCCCACCTTCCCATCCCCACCTGCATGTCTCTAAATTTCTGACACCACCACTGAAGTGTTTCATAGGCATTTCAAATAAAGCGAGGTTAAAATCGAAAACACACAGGCACACAAAATTCCACTTCCCAGAGAGAGACCTTTCCCATTTGCTCAGGTCCAGTACCTAGCTTTTACTTTCCCTCAATGGCCTTTGTGCTTGGTTGGTTTTCTTCTTAGCAGACATCACCATCTAGCATCCTGTGTGGGTTAGTTGCTCTGTCGTGTCTGACTCTTAATGACCCTATGGATTGTAGCCCATCCATGGAATTCTCCAGGCAAGAATACTGGAGTGGGTTGCCATTTAACCTCCAAGGGGATCTTCCTGACCCAGGGATTGAACCCAAGTTTCCTGCATTGCAGGCAGATTCCTTACCATCTGAGCTACCAGGGAAGCCCCTTGGCGTCCTGTATCTTCACCTATTCATTGCATCTCCTGACCGCATCTCTCTTCCAGGCTGTAAGTTATTTAAGAACGTGGGTGGAGGGGGGGTGGTGGCTTTGTCTGCCTTGTTCACTGCTCTGTCCTCAACATCTGGAACAGCGCCTGGGGCCCTGGTGCAGAGGCTTAATTTCACGAAAGATAATGCTAACCTTCCAGGGTTGCTACAGGGATAAAAGGAGTTGTGAGTTTCAAACCACTCTCCTGTTTCCGAGGCTCAAGCTCCAGTCGAGGAGGTTTCTCCACAACCCCCCTTCACATGCACAGGCTTCCCTGCCTTTCAAGCTCAGGAGTGTCCTGGGCTTCATGTCTGCCTAGGACAACCCAGAGGGTCCCAGAAACAGCCCCATGCTGAGGACTGGTACTTTTTCTGGTTCCCACCTGCACCAGAAAGGAACCCAGATCTAAAATAGCCACCCTTGTCTTCTCAGACACACCTGGATAAACAGAGAGAGGATCAGTGGCTGCTGAAAAACAGGTTTCCTCAAGGGCAAGGAAAGCATCCTTTTATTATTAGTCAGTAACTTCAAACTTAAAAGAAGGTTTCAAGCATAGCACAAAAACTTCACTTTCCTAAACTATAAGTTGCTGCCGCGATGCTCCAAGACTTCTGAGCAGAGTTGGGTGGGTTTTCCGGCAGCTTGAGATCCCCCTACAAAACCAGGTGATAACGATTGAGACATTTACACAGGTGGGTGGATGCTGTTTGATCACCACACTGGACTCAAGTTTTCCCAATGACCCTAGTAATGTCCTTTATAGCAGGAGAACTTGCCCAGAGCCCCCAGCTACCTTGGTTGATGGTGCTTCAGCTTCCTCCACGTGGAGCAGTTCCTCACCTTTCCCTTTAACTGCATGATTTGAGCAACCGTGAAGGTTAGATTATTGTGCAGTCTGTTCCTCACTGTAGCTTTTTTCTGCTAGCTCTCCGTGATTAGATTAAGGTCAAATACCTCTGCCGGGAATGTCGAAGTGACGCTGAGCTTTTTGTCACTGCATCTTCTCATGTGGCAAAGCTTTTCAATTTGACCCGTCACTGATGATGCTCACTTGGGTCCCTTGATTAAGGGGTGTGTGCCAGGCTTCTCCATGGGAAAGGCACTTGTGGAGAGCCTAAAGATTCTTTGTAATAAGTACTCTGTGAAGATGAACTTTGGGAGGATATAAACATCTAATTCTCATCAAACTTTCAATGTATTAATATATATTGTATCAGTATGGATTGATGGGCTCCTATTTAGTTCAGTTCAGTTGCTCAGTCATATCTGACTCTGCGACCCCATGGACTGCTTCATGCCAGGCCTCCCTGTCCATCACCAACTCCTGGAGTTTACCCAGACTCATGTCCATCGAGTCGGTGATGCCATCCAGCCATCTCATCCTCTGTCGTCCCCTTCTCCTCCTGCCCTCAATGTTACCCAGCATCAGGATCTTTTCAAATGAGTCAGCTCTTCTCATCGGGTGGCCAACATATTGGAGTTTCAGCTTCAACATCAGTCCTTCCAATGAACACCAGGACTGATCTCCTTTAGGATGGACTGGTTGGATCTCCTTGCAGTCCAAGGGACTCTCAAGAGTCTTCTCCAACACATAGTTATAATCTATGTTCCTGTTTCTCCCCCCCCCCCTCACCTCTCTCTCTCCAGAGATATTTATGGCAGCTTTATTTATAAAAGCCCCAACTGGAAACAATGCAAGTGCTAACCAACAAAAGAATGGATGAAGTGTGGTCTAGCTACGTGATTAAATACTAATCAGAAATAATAATGAATGAGCCACAACAAGGATGAATTTCAAAGCCATTATGTTGAGATAAAAGAAGCCAGAAACTATAGAGTACACATTGCTTAGTTTCAAACATGTGAGTCCTAGAAGAGAAAGAAACTCATCTATGGGGATGGAAATCTGAAGCATCATTTGCCTCCCAGCAGGTGGTATTAACTAGCAAGGGACACAGAGAACTTTCTGGTGTCATGGAAACATCCTATATCTGAGGCTGGCTACCTGGGTATGTACAGTCTAAGTGTGAGTTCTGTATAAGTTACAGAATGTCAGTTATTGCCTCAAACAAGAGAGGAACAATCTGTGAAAAGAGTGAACTGAACTGGCCTACTGCTCAGTGAAGACCTCTCCAGTTTTTCCAAGACTGTGGTTGAGCAAAGTTTGCAAAAGAGTTGTTCCTTGGCCCTTCTACAAGCATTGCTTCTAGGAATGACCCAGGTTCAAGGTGCAGGTGAGGAACCTGAAGATTCTTGCTCTGCCATTGGGCCTGTTAGAGCTGGCTCTTGCCGAGTGGTGCTTAAAGGGGTGGGGGGTGCGGGGTGGGCCTGCTCTTTCTTCTGCCACCATGAGTTTCCAGGCTGCAGGCCCTCAGGCCATCCCCAGATGCTGTCAGACCTGCACAGAACTGGGAACTCCAGCCAGTTTTAAGTCGACCCTGGTCTTCCCTGGCCAGGACATATCAGCTGCACATGGAGTCAGTTCTCTGCTCCATCACAACATCGGAGATTCCCTTGTCATATCCCATATGTCCACTTTGGGCTGTTGGCTTGTCCCCTGGGAATCCCTGGGGGTGGTATTTCCTTAGTCAAAGGTAGGGCTGATTTCCAGCCTGGGTGGTCAGGCAGGCAAGGAGACTGGGACCCCAGCCCTGGCATTCGGAATAGAAACCTTGGCTTCAGAGTTGGGGGCCCTAAGGGGTTCAAGAAATCCTTAGGATGGTGGAGGGAGCACTCACCAAGGGGGAAATGAGGGGCTTCGACTGTCTCTGTGGGGTCGTTCCCACTCTTTAATCAAAGAGTAGAAAACATGACAATCTACCCCCCACACCTCTGTGAGCAACTTAAAGGTGGGCCACAAAGACACAGAATCTTCATTTCCTTTGTCTCTATTTTCCACAGATACACAGTCCGAATGTAAGACCCCAGGCCTTGCCCCTGCATCCCCAGGCCTCATGGGGAACCTTCAGGAGACTGGACATTCTGGCAATCTTGGGCTATGGTGGAGCCCACTTTGGGACAATGGGTTTCAGAGACTGGTGAGAATTTGCTGGAGAGATGGAAATTTCCAGGAGAAGGGCCAGTGTACCTTTAGATGCATCCAAGGGTGGAGAAGGCAAAGGAGTCCCCGGATTGCAGGATCAGGACAGGCACGGTCCCTCCCACCCATGGGAGACCACAGCCACACCCCCGCCGGTCCAAGCCCCCTGAACCCTGCATCCCGGCCTCTGGAGGGAGACCTGGCTGTGAGGATCTAGCCTGACCCCAGCTCAGGCTCTTCACAGGATTCGTCTCTTTACAAAGGGCTTTAAATCAAGCAGGGAAGAGTCATTCAACCCAGAAAGGGCTCTGCCCAGAGGCAGGGGACCATCTTCTTGTTTGTGTAAGTTTCCTATGGCTTGAAAAAACAGAAAATTATTCTCTCACAGTTTGGAGGTCAAAAGTCCCAAATCAAGGTGTGGCCAGGGCTGCGATCCCTTTGGTGGTTCCAGGGAGGATCCTTCCTGCCTCTTCCAACTCTAGGGGCTCCAGGTGTCCCTGGGCTTGTGGCCTTCTCCCTCCAGCCTCTGCCATTGTCTTCCCGTGGCCCCTCCTCTGGGTCAAATCCTCCTGTCCTTTCTCTTAAGATACTTTTCACTGGATTTAGACCCATTCAGGTAATCCATTGGAAAAGACCCTGATGCTGAGAAAGATGGAGGGCAGGAAGAGAAGGGGGAAACAGAGGAGATAGTTGGATGGCATCACCGACTCAACAGCCATGAGTTTGAGCAAGCTCTGAAAGATAGTGAAGGACAGGGAAACCTGGCGTGCTGCAGTCCATGGGTCTGCAAGCAGTTGGACACAACTTAGCGACTGAACCCCCGTGAAGTCAGGCCAGGACCAAGCTCTGATCCTTGCTGGCTGTTCCGGAGCCTGCCAGGCTTCGCTTGCCCGGTTCTAACTTGGGCAGGGGAGGCGGCGCCCTGCACCTGCCCTCCCTGCGCAGGACGTGGGGCTCCCAGCTCACCCCAGTCCTCGGCTCCTCCAGGCATGAAGCAAGCCTGGCAAGTCTTCTGGTTTCTCCACCCCCTTGCTGGGGGCAGGCGGCCAAACTGGAGTTCCTCCCTTTGGCAAACGAAATGGATTCTCACACCCAGCACAAGAGCAGCCCCAGCAGAGGGCTGATGGTGGCGGGAGTGGGGGCCCCTCCCCTGAATCCTACGATAGGCACCCAAAGCTACGAGGCCGACCCTAGCATCTGATCCAGTGTTCCCTGGGCATCCCTTTACACACCAAAACCTGAGCCCTTGTCTACGGCCAGGTACCAATGGGAGGCAAACCACAGAAGTCTGAACTGGGGAGGTTTAAAACAGGCACACCTCACTGACGGTGCTTTGCAGATATGGCGCTTTTATACAAATTGAAGATTTCTGGCAACCCTGGATCCAGCAACCCTGCTGGTGCCATTCTTCCAACAGCTTTTGCTCACTCTCACATTTTTGCATTTATGGTCGTACATCAAAACTTTTGGTACATTTGTTAACGATAATCTGTGATCAGTGGCCTTTGATATTACTACGGTCGTCATTTCAGCATTGTTTAGCAATAAAGCATTTTTTAATCCAGGTATGTACGCTGTCTTTTAAGATAATGGTATCTCGTACTTAGAAGAGTACAGAATCATGTAAACATAAATTTTATATGCACCAGGAAGCCAAAAACTCATGTGACTTGCCTTGTTGTGGTACCGTAAGTCCCCTATATAGGAGCCTTTAAGTTGCGGACTTTGAAAGACGCGAACATGCGACCCATCGGCGTCGGGTTTGACTGACACCGCAGCTGCCCTCCGTCTCCTCTGGCTGACCACCCTTCAGCTCTGCCATCTCCTGCCTCCTCTCCGTCCCCCAGTCAGTAGGTCTTCAGGCCACTTCACTCGATGCCAGCTGTTGTACTACTATGTTTTCAAGGTACTATACTGTAAGATTAGAAATGTTTTGTTTTTAGTGTTTGTTTTTTATATATGAATTATTTGTGTGTTAGAAGCTTATTATAGCACAGTGCTCTATGAACTTCCCTGGTGGCTCAGACGGTAAAGAACCCGCCTGCCATGCAAGAGACCCAGGTTCAATCTCTGGGTCAGGAAGACCCCCTGGAGGAGGGTATGTATTCTTGCCTGGAGAATACCATGGACAGCGGAGCCTGGTGGGCTACAGTCCATGGGGTCACACAGTGTCGAACATGACTGAGCGACTAAGCAGCCGCAGCAGTAGCACTATATGGACAATTGTGTTAGCTGAGTCCCCAGGCTAACTCTGTTGGACTTAATGAAAAACTTGGAACATGAAAACATGTTCTTGGAATGGAACTCATTCGTATATAGGGGACTTACTCAAATTGGTCAACCTCCGTGTATGGAACGACCTTGCATAGCCATAGCCAGCTGCCCCCGGCACCACGTGAATGATCTCCCCTGCCCGCTCAGGCCCCGCTACTCTGTGCTGGACCACCCCCTATGTGGACGCCCACCTCGCTCAATTCTGACCCCTTGTGCTGGGGCTCCTTCCCCTCCCCTGGCATGGGAGCCCCCTCACCCCGCTCAGGCTCAACCCCCCATGTTGGACCCCTGTTGACACAGGCACCCTCCTCCCACGCTGGGCCCACTGCCCTCCTGTGCGGACACCCTCTGCTCATGCAGGGGGGCGCCCACCGCAACTCTACTAATGGCTTCTTGACTAGAACTTTCAGGAAGGGAAGGAAAGGGGAGGGGGAGAAGAAGAGGAGAACTGAATCTTTAAACCCCTCCCAGAAGTGAGAAAGAGTGATCGCCGCCAAGGAAAGAAGGGCAGAGATTTTTCTGAATGAAAACCAGCTTTCACAGGGATGGGGCTTACCAGGGGGCACTCATGGTAAACAACCCATCTGCCTACATAAGGGGCGCAGGTTTGATCCCCGTGTTGGCAAGATCCTCTGGAGGAGCGCGGGGCAACCCACTCCAGTAGCCTTGCCTGGAGAATCCCATGGACAGAAGAGCCTGGCGGGCTGCAGTCCAGGGGGTCGCAAAGAGTGGGACACGACTGAAGTGACTCAGAACACATGCACACGTCCCAGGGATGATGCAGGTAAAACCGTGGGCACAGGGCAGTGACTGGGACACTGGTGGTTACCCCATCCTGTCTGGGCACTGAGGCAGCGAGCAGCAGTCACAGCTGGGGTCAGGTGAGGCAGGAGCCCCCGGCTCCCACCACGCCTCCTGACCCCTGCCTCTCCATTCCACCCGGAAACAATTTCTTCTAACGATAGAATATAACTTAAGGGCAAGGGCACTCCATCAGGAGAGACACCAGTATTTGGTCCAGGTCTTCATTCAGCAAATGCTTGCTTGTTTAATTAAAATAATAAAGCCATTCATCCGTGTACATAGCAGTATTATTCACAACATCCAAAACATGGAAGCAACCCAAATGTCCACGGATGGACGAATCAATGGGGAAAACGTGGTCCCTCCATGCAGTGGCATATTCTCCGGCCTTGGCAAGGAAGGGAATTCTTTTTTTTAGAGCTAATATTTTATTATAACTCTAAATGACTGTACAGTACATCATGAGAAACGCTGGGCTGGATGAAGCAGAAGCTGGAATCAAGATTGCCGGGAGAAATATCAGTAACCTCAGATATGCAGATGACACCACCCTTATGGCAGAAAGTGAAGAAGAACTAAAGACCCTGTTGATGAAAGTGAAGGAGGAGAGTGAACAAGTTGGCTTAAAGCTCAACATTCAGAAAACAAAGATCACGGCATCTGGTCCCATCACTTCATGGCAAATAGATGGGGAAACAGTGGAAACAGTGGCAGACTTTATTTTGGGAGCTCCAAAATCACTGCAGATGGTGACTGCAGCCATGAAATAAAAAGATGCTTACTCCTTGGAAGAAAAGCTATGACCAACTAGACAGCATATTAAAAAGCAGAGACGTTACTTTACCAACAAAGGTCCATCTAGTCAAGACTATGGTTTTTCCAGTAGTCATGTGTGGATGTGAGAATTGGACAAGAAAGCTGAGCACCAAAGAATAGATGTTTTTGAACTGTGGTGTTGGAGAAGACTCTTAAGAGTCCCTTGGACTGCAAGAAGATCCAACCAATCTATCCTAAAGGGAATCAGTCCTAAATGTTCATTGGAAAGACTGATGTTGAAGCTGAAACTCCAATACGTTGGCCACCTGATGAGAAGAGCTGATTCATTTGAAAAGACCCTGATGCTGGGAAAGATTGAGGGCAGGAGGAGAAGGGGACGACAGAGAATGAGATGGTTGGATGGCATCACAAATGTGATGGACATGAGTTTGAGTAGGCTCCAGAAGTTGGTGAAGGACAGGGAAGCCTGGCGTGCTGCAGTCCACGGGGTCGCAAAGAGTCGGACACGACTGAGTGACTGAACTGAACTGAACTGAAATGACTGTAAGCTTTAAAAACTGTGGATCACTACATTGTACCCCCGTAACTTAAATAATATGGTACATGAACTATACTTCGATAAAAATAATTAAAAAGATGACAAGCGGAACACCATCCTCTCAGATACAGTGGAGATTGTCTGACTTTCCCAGAAAACACTCCCAGGTACCCGACTCGTGTTCAGTTGGAGTTAGGAGGAAGGCACAGTACGAGGCCTACACTGAGCTCATGTAATCTCATGGTGACTGCTGAAGAAAACTGCTGGCAGCACACTCCTTATAAGACCAGGTTTTGATTAATTCAACTATGTATTGTATACCTTGCTTTTGTTTAGCTGCCAAGTCCTGTCTGACTCTTCTGCAACCCCATGGACCCCTGCCAGGCTCCTCTGTCCATAGTTTTCCCAGACAAGAATACTGGAGTGGGTTGCCACTTCCTTCTCCTACCAAAGGGAAGTCTGACACTGGATACAATGTGGATGAACCTTGAGTTATGCTAAGTAAAATAAGCCAGTCACAGGAGGACAAAAATTGCGTGATTCCGCTTACTTGAGGCACCTAGATGCCGAGGTCCAGCCCCGGCGGGTCCAGAGTGGGGGTCTTGAGGGATGAGTGGCGTCCACGGAAGAACTGAGCTGAGTCGATGTGTGGTGATGAAGCAGTCTCTCTTTATTGCTGTTAGTTTTGTGGGGTGATGGAGAAGTCTCTCTTTATTTTTGTTAGTTTACAGTTTTATAGCCAAAAAACATCCCCATTACATCACAATTATTCTATACAATCTTTTGTTTTCTGCCTACCATCAACAACTTTAACATTAAGCTCATTTTCCTTGCAAAAGATCAGATTTCTGCATAATTAGACTTAACAATAGTATGTTTACCATTTGCAAGTCTCCAGCATACTTCGGATAAGTACATCAATTTAAGTAGAAAGGTTACTCTTACTAGGTGCAACTATGTAGAAGCTAGAAAGAAGGGCTTAAGCTTGAAACTTTTATTCTATTAACCTATTTTGGGTCTTACAAGGAAAGAGAAAAGAGGACAAAGAGACAGTTTAGCAGCACTGCTTTAACAGTGAAACCCTATTAACCTTACAACTACTAAAATGAATTCCTATGTCTAGATTATCCTAAAGCAATCAATATCTCCAACTATGCTGGCCACAGTTACGAGCATTCCTAAGTCCCATTCCAGCCCGGTTTCTTCAAGGAAGGGAGCCTCCTCCGTGGAGTGGTCAGGGGAGTGGGAGGTGGAAAGGTGACCCAAGTGCGAGCCTCTCTGGTGGTGGCCTTGCCATGACCCCCAGAGAACTCTTGGTAAACTCCCCAGTAAGGAGTAGTCATCTATTTAAATGTCCCTTTCATTCCTCCTTAGCCCCCGGGGAAGGCGATCCACCTTCCCAGATCCTCTGGTCGATAAGGTCTGGGGGGATTATCTCAGGACGGATTCTTTCCAACTGGGACTGACCTACTGAGATGAGCCAATGTTCCGAGCATGGACAGAACTCCCAAGAAAAATACCAGGGGGTGCCTAGCCCCGGATGCCCCGATAAAGAAAGTCAGCTTTGCAATTTCTTTCTTAGTCTCGTGACCTTGTCATCCGAGCACGGGGGCATCCTGATGGCTCCCAGCACCTAGAGTACAGACAGGAAGTCTTAACAGGATGGTGGTTACCAGAGGTTGGGAGAGGGGGAGTGGGGAGTGAGTGTTTAGTGGGGACCGAGTTCCAGCTTGGGAGGATGAAAAGAGCTTTGACGATGGATGGTGGTGATGGTGGCATAACAGTGTGAATGCCCTTGGTGCCAGCGAACCGTGCCCTGCGTTCTGTTTCCTGTATTTCACTTTGGTTAAAGAAACACCGCCACCCACAGTGAACTCTGCTCAATGTTGTGTGGCAGCGCCTGGGAGGGGAGTTTGGCAGAGAATGGATACATGCGTATGTGCAGCTGAGTCCCTTCATTGCCTGCTTGAAACTGTCACGGCATTGTTAATTGGTTATACTCTGATATAAAATATAAAGCTCTGTTCAGTTCAGTTGTTCAGTCTTGTCCGATTCTTTGCGACCCCATGGACTGCAGCCTGCCAGGCTTCCCTGTCCATCACCAACTCCCGGAGTGTACTCAAACCCATGTCCATCGAGTCAGTGATGCCATCCAACCATCTCATTCCTGCCTTCAATCTTCCCCAGCATCAGGGTCTTTTCCAATGAGCTGGCTCTTCACATCAGGTGGCCAAAGTATTGGAGCCTCAGCTTCAACATCAGTCCTTCCAATGAATATTCAGGGCTGATTTCCTCTAGGATAGAGTGGTTGGATCTCCTTGCAGTCCAAGGGACTCTCAAGAGTCTTCTCCAATACCACAGTTCAAAAGCATCAATTCTTCGGCACTCAGCTTTCTTTATAGTCCAACTCTCACATCCGTACACGACTACTGGAAAAACCATAGCTTTGACGAGACGGACATTTGTTGGTAATGTCTCTGCTTTTTAATATGCTCTCTAGGCTGGTCATAGCTTTTCTTCCGAGGAGCAATTAATTTAATTATTTAAATTTTTTTAAAAAAGCACCAGAGTGCTGTTAACTGAATTTCTGTTTTGTGCTACGTGCTGGGCAGGGCTCTAACGGTGACCACTGTGATCCTAGCTTACAGATGAGAAAACTGAGGGGCTCAGAGCAACCCGCTCAAGGTCACATAGTCTTAGCGGCAAGGCTGTGACCCCAGGTGCACCCTGATCCAGAGCGGGGCGCTGTGCAGGGTCGTGCGGGTCATTCCAAGTCCTGGTGCTGCAGTCAGTGTAGGGTCTGTGCATTCCACTTCGTCTGGCAGGAGGTCACTCTGACCACCAGATCTGGAGCCTGAGTTTTTGGCACATTCTGCCCGCTGGCTGTAGAAGACGGGGTGCTATACAGCTTGTGCGGGACCTCCTGGCTCACGTGTACCCTGGGCTCGGCCCTTGGCTGCAGGGCCGATGGTCCCCTCCTCCTGGACTCTGCCCTGGTCCAGTCCCACCGATCGCTTCTGCTGTCCTGGAAGTTCTTTTGGCATCCGTGTCACTCAGCTGCTCAGGCCGGTGCCCCCTTCCTCCTGGGCCCGGTCCTCCCACCATACAAGTCTCAGCCTGAGGGCTGACAGTGGACCCGAGACACCACCAGCCCGCGCCCCTCAGCAGTGCACACCTGGTGACTCTGGTTGGCAAATGATCCCATCCTGAGGGGCCACTTTCTAGGACTGTGCCTGGTACCAACTGTCTCAGGCTTGGTCCCCACAACCTCAGAGAAAAACTCATGAGAACATGCAGTTCACTGGTTGTTGTTCAGCTGCTGAGTCGTGTCAGACTCTTTGCGACCCCAGGGACTGCAGCACGCCAGTCTTCCCTGTCCTTCCCCATCTCCTGGAGCTTGCTCAGACTCATGCCTATCGAGTCGGTGATGCCATCCAGCCATCTCATCCTCTGTCATCCCCTTCTCCTCCTGGCCTCAATCTCTCCCAGCATCAGGGTCTTTACCAATGAGGTGGCTCTTTGCTTCAGGTGGCCAAAGTATTGGAGCTTCAGCTTCAGCATCAGTCCTTCTAATGTATATTCAGGGCTGATTTCTGCTTAAAGACATCTTATTTAATAGATATGGTTAATTCACTAACACCAACCCCACGGCCAAGAGCATGACAGTGCACACGTGAAGGAAGCTCATGTAACACACGTGATTTCTCTGTGACGCACAGACAGTTCTTCAGCACTATGCCTGGCGGTCATTTTAAACAGCAAAATCACCAATAAAAAGCACAAAAATGACAAAATCAGGCACTGAATAGACTGTGAAAAGGACGAATATTTACAGTATGAGAGCAGGAATGAGGAAGTGCATCACCAAGATTGACTTCAGTTCTAGCGACTCAATATTGTCACCTCTCTGCATGTGTGTGTGTCCATGAATGACCACAAAGCACCCTGAGTATCAGTTTTAGGGTTGCAAATACATTTTATTTTATTTTTTTTTTGGCATTTTATTTTATTTTTCTTTCTTTTTTTTTCTTAATTGTTTTTGCCATACATTGTCATGATATCACCATGGGTTTACATATGCTTCCCCTCCGGAACCCTCCTCCCTCTTCCCTCCCCCCTGCAAATACATTTTAGCTTGAGGTGAATTTGCAAATACAGAATCCACTAATAGTGAATATCAACTGCATGAACATATTGTGGCCCTTTCAAAATAAGAAATTATTTTCAAATTATTCTGGAGAACAAAGGAGAGGAACATTACTTTGCAGAGAAAAATGAGGAAAGTGGGAGGGCCTTCTATGAATGAAAGATCCATTGGAGGAGAGCAGGAGTCTGGGTGGGGACAGTTTCTTATTGGCTGAGTGGTGGTGGCTTCTCCTTAGCTAGACTGTGGCTGGGCAAGAAGGAAATCTTCCTGCCTCCTGCTGAGGTAGTCAAGAAGCTTCTTCCTACCCAGAATTAAGCTGCAGCTGGTGTCCTGTGGGTGAGAGGTCCCCCTTGTGGCTCCCCATTTTGAATGCGATTTCCTTTGTTTGGGCTTCCCTGTTAGCTCATAGGGTAAAGAACCCGCTTGCAATGCAGGAGACCCAGGTTCATTCCCTGGGTCAAGAAGATCCCCTGGAGAAGGGAATGGCTACCCACTCCAGTATTCTTCCCTGGAGAATCCCACGCAACAAGGAGATTGGCAGGCTACAGTCCATGGGGTCACAAAGAGGCACAAATGAGCAACTAACACTTTCACTTTTGCTTTATTTTTGCAATATATACAAGTAAATATTATTTTTGAACTCTTTGATCATCTGTTGGAAACAGGGCTCTCAGGAGCCCTGAGTAATTCAGTGTGTTTCTATGAGGGTCATTCTCTTGGATGATCACAATACAATTATCAAAATCAAGAAATTCACCAGTGGCACTGGAGAGGGGCTCCATTCATGGTAAATCAGACAATCAGATTATATTTCTCTAAGAAGAGAAACTTACCAGTGATATAATACTATTATATAACAGCTTCTCCCCCCAGTCCAGCATCAGGCCAAAATCACATATTCCATGACCTCTGTTGTCACGTCATATCTTTTAGTTCTTCAGTCTTTCTTTTTGTCTTTTTGATCTTTCTTTATATAATATCCTTCAATTTGGATTTTCTGCTGTTTGCTCGGGCTTCGCAGGTGGTGTTAATGGTAAAGAACCCACCTGCCAATGCAAGAGACATAAGAAACGCAGGTTCAATCCTTGGGTCAGGAAGATCCCCTGGAGGAGGAAATGGTAACCCACTCCAGTATTCTTGTCTGGAGAATCTCATGGACAGAGGAGCCTGATGGGCTACTGTCCATAGGGTCGCAGAGTTGGACACAGCTAAAGCTACTTAGCACATAAGCTTGTGGTTTCCTCATGATTAGGTTGAAGTTGTGCATTTTTGGCAAGAATATACAGAAGTGATGCTGTTTTCTTCTTGGTGCATCAGATCAACAAAATGAAAGGACAGCCTACTGAGTGGGAGAAGATGTTTGTAAATGATACATCCAGTAAGGTGTTAATGACCAAGGTATACAAAGAGCTCATATAGCTCAACATCAAAACAAAATACACAACCTGGTTAAAAAAGGAGCAGAGGACCTGAAAAGACACTTTTCCAAAGAAGACCTACAGACGACCGACAGACACGTGAAAAGATACTCAGCATCACTGATAATCAAAGAAACACATGTTGAAAGCACGTGATAGCACCTCACACCTGTCAGAATGATCATCATCAAAGAGACAGCAGACACGTGCTGGGCGAGGCTTTGGAGAAAACGGACCCCTGGCGCACCGTTGGTGGGACTGCACATTGGGGCAGCCACTATGGAAAACAGTGTGGGATTTCCTCCCCAAATGAAAAATACAGAAACCACATCAGCCAGAAATTTCACTTCTGAGTATTTTTCTGGAGAAAACAAAAACAGTAACTCAAACAGATATATGTACACCGATGTTCATGGCAACATTATTTAACAAAGCCAAGAAATGGAAGCAATCTAAGTGTCCACTGATAGATGAATGGATAAAGAAGATGTGGTAGATATATGTGCAATGAGCATTATTCAGCCATTAAAAAAAAATCTGGCTATTTGTGACAACACGAATAGATCTAAAGGTTATCATCATACTAAGTGACATAAGCCAGAAAACTGGAAGTGAAAGTCACTCAGCCGTGTCTGGCTCTTTGCGACTCCATGGATGGACTGCAGTCCTCTGGGCTCCTCTGTCCATGGGATTCTCCAGGCAAAAATATTGGAATGGGTTGCCATTTCCTTCTCCAGAGGATCTTCCCCACCCAGGGACCGAACCCATGTCTGCTTTGTTGTCTGCATTGCAGGCGGATTCTTTACCATCTGAACCACCAGGGAAGCCTCATAGAACTGATAGATCGTTTCAAGTTTTGGGTTATTATGAATGGGACTACTATGAACATTTGTGGATAAGTCTTTTTGTGGACAAATATTTTCATATCTTCTGGGTGAATCCCTGGGAGTAGGCTTGGTGGGGTCAAGGGGAGGTGTATGTTTAACGACAAGACCCTGACAGATGAATCTTTTCCAAAGTGGCTACACCATTTCACATTTCCACTAGCAAAGCGTGACGGTTCTGTTTGCTCCACATCACCAACATTTGTCCTGCGGGTCTTCTTCAGTTTGGGCATTCCAAGGAGTGTGTACTAGTACCCCACTGTGGCTGTAATTTGCATTTCTTTGATGACTGATGATGCTGAGCGGTTTTTTTTCACATGCTGATCATCCACTTGTGTATCTTCCTTTAGCAAAGTGCCTTTTCCAATCTTTTGCCAGTTTTTAAATTGATATTTTTTGTCTTAGTATTGAATTATAAGCATTTTAAGTTTATTTGGGATGCAAATCATATACATATATATTATGAACAACTTTATTTTAATAGATTCGATAAGTGATGGAAAATGGGCATATTTCTTTTTTCTTTATTATTATTTTTAAAATGTATTTATTTTCAATTGAAGGATAATTGCTTTACAATATTGTGTTGGTCTCTGCCAGACATCACCATGAATGAGCCATAGGTATACATAGGTCCCCTCCCTCTTAAGCCTCCCTCCCACCTCCCACTCCATAAAATGAGCATATCTCTTGAAAAAACAAAAACACCACCACTGATTAAAGAAGAAATTACATTTTTGATCGGCCCACTATCTGAGTAAAAGAATTCATTATGAAAACCCTTCACAGACACGCAAACACATGCAAACAAACCTCCAGGTCTGGATGGTTTCACTGGACAATTCTAGTGTGCATTTAAGGAAGAAACCGTACGAGTCCTACATGGCTTACTCAGAAAATAGAAGTTCCCAACATCATTAGGGAATTCCCAACGTCATTAGGGAATTGCAGGATGAAACAATTAACAAGATCTCACCTACACTGACCAGAACGGCTGAAGTCCAGAACATCGGTGATGCCAAAGTCTGATACGAATACCGAGCAGCAGGGCCTCTGAGTCATTGCTGCTGGGAACGCAAAGCAGTGCAGCCCCTTCATAAGACGGGTCGGTGGTTTCTGACAAAACTAAACACGATCTCACCACATGATCCAGCATCTGTGCTCCTTGGTTTTTACCCAAGTCGAGAATGTTGGTCCACATGAAAATCTGCACGTAAGTGTTCATAGAAGCATTATTCATAATCGCCGCAAGGGGAAGTGACCGAGATGTCCCTCCTGAGATGAAAGGCCAAGGAAACTACGGGGCATCCACACAATGGAGTATTCTTCAGTCATAAAAATGAGCCATGATGGACCCAGAATTATTATACTAAGTGAAATAAGTCAGGCAGAGAGAGACAAACATCCTATGACATTGCTTGTATGTGAAATCTAAAATATGATACAAATGAACTTATTAACAAAACAGAAATAGACCCACAGACATAGAAAACAAACAAATACACGTATGGTTATCAAGGGGATAAACTAGGACTTCAGGATTAGCAGATACAAACTACTATCTATAAAATAGACAAACAACAAGGTCCTATTATACAGTACAGGGAACTATACTCAGTATCTTATAATAAGCTGTAATGGAAAAGTATATGACAAAGAATATATATATATATATATATATATACACACATATATGAATATCACTTTGCTGTGTGCCAGAAACTAACACAACATTGTAAATCAACTATACTTCAATAAAAAAAAATTTTAAGTACAAAAAATGAGCTATCCAGCCATAGAAAGATATGGAAGAAACTTAAATGCGTATTACTAAGTGAAAGAAGCCAATGAGAAAAGGCCACATACCAAATGACTCCAACTCTGTGACACTCTATATGATGAGATGGTTGGATGGCATCATCAACTCAATGGCCATGAGTTTGAGCAAGCTCTGGGAGCTACTGAAGGACAGGGAAGCCTGGCGTGCTGCAGTCCATGGGGTGGCAAAGATTCAGACATGAGTGACTGAACCACCACATATGACTCTCTAGAAAAGATAAAATTATAACCACAGTGAAAAGATCAGTGCGGACAGAGATAACGGCTGGGGTGGAGAAGGATGAATAGGTAGAACCCAGGGGACTTCCAGGGCAGTGAAACTGCTGGGTGTTACACCGTCTTGGTGGCTACATGGAACCATGCAACATAACAAGTGAAACTGGTTGTAAATGATGCGCTTCAATTACTAATGTATCAATACTGGCTCATGGAGTGGGACAACTGTATGGCAGTAACATGTGATGCTAACAACAGAGGAAACTAGAGAGGAAGGGGTAGAGGGCATGCATGGGGACCCTACACATATGCTTAACTTTTCCGTAGACCTAAATCTGTCCTAAAAAATTCAGATTTAATTTAAAAAGACAACTGAACAGAGGACAGGAATCTGCCAACTGGAAACGTCATTTGAACTCTGCTGGTCTCCTGGAGTTAGGCTCATGTAAGTTTGGCAGTCCCTGGCTGGCTGTCCAGTGCCATGTTACAGGGCAAATGGAACAAGCTGGTTTACAGAGAAGCAAGCAACTCTTCAGAGAGAGATGGAGGGGCCAAGACAAGAGGCAGAGCTGGGAGAACAGCCGCTAGTGTTGAGTGTCTTCCTGGCTTCCTGTTCCAAGCTCTGGGGTGGCCAAGCACCCCTTCCCCCCGGTGGGTTTCATCTGGCCTCTGTGAAATGGGAGAGTGCAGCACCCACCTCCAAGGGGGACAGTGAAGGCTTGGAGATCATCCATGTAAGTGCTCAGCGAATGTTAGTTCTTATTCATCGCTTTACCTTTCCACCCTGCCGCCTCACACACACACACCCCCCACGGCACGTGGGATCCTAGTTCCCTGACCAGGCATCCAACTCGCGCTCCGTGCATTGGAAGGACAGAGTCTTAACTGCTGGACTGCCAGGGAAGTTCCTCATCCTTTTACCTGTGAGTTGTTCAGTAAAGCCCCCTCTAGGCCCTACCTGTTTTGATTTGTCTCGTATTCTCTTTGTAAATAATGCTATTATTTATTTGTTTTTGGCAGTTCTGGGTCTTTGTCGCTGAGCGGGCTTTTCCCTGCTTGTGAGCCGGGGCTGCTGTCTGGCCGTGGTGTGCAGGCTTCTCACTGCGGTGGCTTCTCTGGTGGAGCTCGGTCGCTAGGGCGTGCGGGCTTCCGTTCGTGTGGCTCCCGGGCTCTAGAGCACAGGCCCAGCAGTGGGGGCACACAGGCTTAGCTGTTCCACGGAGTGTGGGATCTTCCCAGGCCAGGGCTCCTGGGCCACCGGGGAAGCCCAGCCTTGTATTCGGATACTAGAAGAGTCTTGACTAAGATGAGAATATTCCCCACTGGAGACGAGAGGTGGGTGGTCTGGGCGGGCTGGAGTGCAGATGAGGGAGGGAAGGACAGCTTTGGGCAGGGGGTCCGTCTTGGCTCTCACGACATCCGCAGCCAGACAATTCTCGGTCGTAGGGACCATCCTGAGTATTGTAGGGTGTTGAGCCTTCCCGCCCCACCCTCAGTCCTCATGAACAAAAATGTCTCCAGATACTGCTCTGGGGGCAGAGGGGGAAACATCACCCCTGTTGAAGAACTACTGGCTTAGAGAGGGATTTGTTTGACTTATGGCATATTTCGGAGGAAGAGTGGTTCCTGGTAGCAGTAAGATCCAGGCTATGGACACGGGAGTGGACAGCTGGACTGGAGAGGAGGAGGCCCAGGAGATAAAGAGGCCAAACCTTCAGGAACAGCTCTGGCAAGAAGGTGGCATTCGATAATCTGAAAACCTCACTGCTTACTAGCACCTGGAAATGCTGGATAAAATGTATCAAAGATCATTTCTAATGTATAGCAGGGGTTTTGTAAAATTAGAAGCAGTCTTGTTTTGTGTTGGTAAACAGGTCAACGAGATGTAACCTATGCATAGTTTGGGTAACCCCCACCACAGAAGACTACTGTACAGTCCACGTCCCCCAGACTCCGTCACACTGCCTCTCTGTAGCCAAAGCATCCTCTGGCCATCACTGATGTGTTCTCCATCCCTTTCTAGAATGCCATGGAAATGGGAATTCTTCACTAAGTAACCTTCTGAGACTGGCTTCTCTCACGGGTGTAATCCTTTGGGGAGCCTTGCAAGTTGCTAGTGCGTCGTTAACTGGTTTCTTTAGGTCGCCGAGTACTCGCCCATTGTCGATGTACTTCAGTCTGCCCACTCTCCCATTGATGGCTATTTGGGTTGTTTCCAGTTTTTCACCACTATGCTGCCATAAACATTCATGTACAGGTTTTGGTGTGATAAATCACTGGAAGTGGGATTGCTGGACCATGTGGTATATGTTTATGTTTGTAAGAAGCTGCCAAACCACTTTCCAGATGCTGTGACATTCTACATCCCCACCAGCAGCCTGTGATCTTTGTCTGAAGCTGGTACCGTCAGTCTTCTTTTATTTTAGTCACTCAATAGGTCTACAAGGTGGATCATGTACTTTTAGCTTGCACTTCCTTACTGACTAACGATGTTGAACATTTTTTTTCATGGGCTTATTTGCCATGCTTACATCTTCTCTGTTGAAGTGTCTGTCCAGACTTTTTGCCCATTTTGCTTTTCTTATTGTTTAGTTTTGAAGGTTCTTTATGTATTCTGAATACATACGTAGGTTATTTGTACATTTTTTCCAGTCTATGTCATATGTCATATCTCATTCTCTTAACAGTGTCATTAGCAGAACAAGTTTTTTATTTTTGATAAAGTCCAATTTATCAGTTTTTTTAAGGATCATGATTTTGATGTTATAATGAAGAATTCTTTGCCTAACTTAAGATCATTAAGATTTTCTCCGATATTTTCTTTTAAGAATTTTATAGTTGTGTGTTTTACATTGAACTCTCCAGACAGCATTTGCTTAACTTTCGTATAAGGTGTGACATACAGTTTGGGGAATTTTTTTCTCTTCCTTCTCTCTCTCTGTCTCTCTTTTTAATATGGATGTCCAATTGTTCTGGTGCCATTTGTTGAAAGACCATTCTTTAATTAACTCACTTTTTCATCTTTGTTAAAAATCCAGAACTATTGTGAATTTTTCAACTTTGTTCTTTTTCAAATTAGTTTTGATGATTCTAATTCCTTTGTCTTTCCATATAAATTTTAAAATCAGAATTTGATTGTGATTGAATGAAATCTGTAGATCAATTTGCAGAGAACTGCCATCTTAACTACATATATGTCTGTTTGGTCAGTCAGCTCAGTCGCTCAGTCGTGTGTCCGACTCTTTGTGACCCCGTGCTCTGCAGCACGCCAGGCTTCCCTGTCCATCACCAACTCCTGGAGCTTGCTCAAACTTATGTCCATCGAGTCAGTGATGCCATCCAACCATCTCATCCTCTGTCATCCCTGTCTCCTGCTGCCCCAAATCCTTCCCAGCATCAGGGTCTTTTCCAGTGAGTCAGCTTTTCGCATCAGGTAGCCAAAGTATTGGAGCTTCAGCTTCAGCATCAGTCCTTGCAATGAATATTCAGGACTGATTTCCTTTAGGATAGACTGATTTCATCTCCTTGTAGTCCAAGGGACTCTCAAGAGTCTTCTTCAACACCACAGTTCAAAAGCATCAATTCTTCACCTCTCAGCTTTCTTTATAGTCCAACTCTCACATCTATACATGACTACTGGAAAAACCATAGCTTTGACTAGATGGACCTTTGTTGGCAAAGTAATGTCTCTGCTTTTTAATATGCTGTCTAAATTGGTCATAGATTTTCTTTCAAGGAGCAAGAGCCTTTTAATTTCATGGCTGCACTCACCATCTGCAGCGATTTTGGAGCCCCGCAAGATAAACTCTGTCACTTTTTCCATTGTTTTCCCATCTATTTGCCATGAAGTGACAGGACCGGATGCCATGATCTTAATTTTTTGAATGTTGAGTTTTAAGCCAGCTTCTTCACTCTCCTCTTTCACTTTCATCAAGAGGATCTTTAGATCCTCTTCACTTTCTGCCATAATGATGGTGTCGTCTGCGTATCTGAGTTTATTGATATTTCTCCCAGCAATCTTGATTCCAGCTTCTGCGCCATCCAGCCTGGCATTATTCATGATGCACACTGCATATAAGTTAAATAAACAGGGTGACAATATACAGCTTTGACGTACTCCTTTCCCAATTTGGAACCAGTCTGTTGTTCCATGTCTGGAACATGTCTGTTGCTTCTTGACCTGCATACAGATTTCTCAGGAGGCAGGTAAGGTGGGCCGTATTCCCATCTCTTAACAAATTTCCACAGTTTGTTGTGGGAATTTGTTTACACAGTCCAAGCTTTGGTGTAATCAATAAAGCAGAAATAGATGTTTTTCTGGAACTCTCTTGCTTTCTCTATGATCCAACAGATGTTGGTAATTTGATCTCTGGTTCCTCTGTTTTTCTAAATCCAGCTTGAACATCTGGAAGTTCACAGTTCACGTACTGTTGAAGCCTGGCTTGCAGAATTTTGAGCATTATTTTGCTAGTGTATGAGATGAGTGCAATTGTGCGGTAGTTTGAACATTATTTGGCATTGCCCTTCTTTGGGGTTGGAATGATAACTGACCTTTTCCAGTCCTGTGGCCACTGCTGAGTTTTCCAAATTTGCTGGCATATTGAGTATAGCACTTTCACAGCATCGTCTTTTAGAATTTGAAATAGTTCAAGTGGAATTCCATCACCTCCACTCTCTTTGTTCATAGTGATGCTTCCTAAGGCCCACTTGACTTTACATTCCAGGATGTCTGGTCTAGGTGAGTGATCACACCATCATGGTTATCTGGGTCATGAAGATCTTTTTTTTTTGTATAGTTCTTTTGTGTATTTTTGCCACCTCTTCTTAATATCTTCTGCTTCTGTTACGTCCATACCATTTCTGTCCTTTATTGTGCCCATCTTTGCAATTCAGAGGCAGATATAGAAGGATGTGCGTGCATCTTCTCCTGTGAGAACTCCAAAATTACAACTCTCTGCTAAACAACCATTGAAAGGAGAATATTGGATCCCACCAGAAAGATACCCCCCACCGCCAAGGGCAAAGGAGAAGCCCCAGCAAGATGGTAGGAGGGGCAAAATCACGTTTAGCATCAAACCCCATACCTGCCAGCGACGCTCAGAGGGCTCAAACCAAACGTGTGCACACCAGGACCCAGAGGCCCCGCAGAGGCTGAGCCAGCCCTGCGTTTGAGTCTCCTGCAGAGGTCTGGGTCAGCAGTGGCCTGCTGCAGGGGCAGGGGCTCTGGGTGCAGCTACCTGGGTCACATAGCCTGTGGCGTAAGCCTTCTTTGAGGAGGTCGCCATTAACCCCACCAAAGGGCTGCCGAGCAGATGACCCACACGCTGCCGAACAATTACACCAAAGAAATTCTCGCACTGTTAAGAAAGTTCTAGGACCCATAGCAGATTTCCCAACCTGGGAATCTGGCAAAGGGGCTGAGAACCCCCAGGGAATTTGACTTTGGAGCCAAGTGGGATTTGAATACAGAACTTCCACAGGATTGGGGAAACAGAAGGGCATAAACAAAACCTTGTATGCACTGGAAGCCAGGAGAAAGCAGCAGTGACCCCACGAGGGACTGACGAGACTTGCCCGCGAGTGTCCCAGAGTCTCTGGCGGAGCCGTGGGTCAGTGGCGGCCTGCTGCAGGGTCGGGGGCACTGAGTGTAGCAGTGTCTGCAAGGGACCGTTTGAAGGAGGTCGCCATTATCGTCCTCACCTCCACCATAGTTTGGCCTCAGGCCAAACAGCAGGGAATTGAACACAGCCCCACCCATCAACAGAAAATTGGATTAAAGATTTACTGAGCATGGCCCTGCCCATCAGAACAAGACCCAGTATCCCATCTATCTGTTACTTAGGTCTTCTTCGATCTCCTTCATCAGTATTTTGTAGTTTGCAGCTTATAGATTCTATGCATCGTTAAATTTACATTTGAGTATTTAAGGGACTTCCCTGGTGGTCCGGTGGCTAAAATTCTGTGCTTCCAGTGCAGAGACCAAGGGTTCGATCCCTGGTTGAAAATCTAAGATCCCACATGTGGTGTGGCCAAAAAAGAAGAAAAGCAAAACTTAAGTACTTAAGACTTTACGGAGCTGTTTTAAGTGGCCGAGTTTCATTGTTCTTACTCGTTAGTCTTGACCCCGGAGGGAGAATAAACAAAGACGGCGAGCCCTGAAGACGACCCCCTCGTTGCCGGAAGAGAGCATCCGTGTGTGGCGTAAAGGAGGACAGGGGCCTGGGCTGGCAGTCCTGAGTTGAGATGGAGCTGGCTACAGTTCACGGGCAGATGCTGGAAAGGAAGGGACAGACAGGCTGACTGTGCTCTGGAGGTCTGCTAAGTCCTTGACACACCACTACGCTGAGCACCGGTCAATGCTGGCCTGGGCCCAAGATGCCAAGGCCAGAGGAAGAAACACCCAAAGGATCAGAGGGGACAGCCAGGAAGGTGGTCCATGCTCCCACTGGCCAGATCGGAAATGTCATGGAACTTCAGACCAAGTACTTGCAAGGGTCCCATCTCACTGTGGGGAAAACTAGCCCCAGCAAAACCCTGCTCTGGTCCTGCCTAACAAAGCAAGGCTTGTTGTTCAGTACTAAGTCCCGTCTGATGCTTTATGACCCCGTGGACTGCAGCACACCAGGCGTCTCTGTCCTCCACTGTCTCCTGGAGTTCGCTCAGATTCACGTGAGTTGGTGATGCCATCCAACCATCTCATCCTTGGTCGCCTCCTTCTCCTCCTGCCCTCAGTCTTTCCCAGGATCTTTCCCAGTGAGTCAGTTCTTCCCATCGGGTGGCCAAAGTATTGGAGTTTCAGCTTCAGCATCAGTCCTTCCAATGAATATTCAGGACTAATTTCCTTTAGGATTGACTGGTTTGATCTTGCTGTCCAAGGGGCAAGTCTCGGAGTCTTCTTCAACACCACAGTTCGAAAGCACCAAGTTTTCAGGGCTCAACTCTCACATCGGTGCATGACTACTTGGAAAACCACAGGACGAACCTTTGTCAGTAGGGTCACGCCTCTGCTTTGTAACATGCTGTCTAGGTTGGTCATAGCTTTCCTTCAAGCAGCAAGGCTTCGGCCACTGTCTGCAGTGATTTTAGAGCCTAAAAAAACAAAATCTGCCCCTGCTTCCACTTTTCCCTCTTCTATTTGCCATGAGGTGATGGGACTGGATGCCATGATCTTAGTTTGTTTTTTTTTTTTAATATTGAGTTTAAAGCAAGAGTAGAAATAATCAAACTATTTCCATGGAGGGACTTCCCTGGCAGTCTAGCAGTTAGGACTTGGGGCTTCCAATGCAGGTGACGCAAGTTTGGTCCCTGGTTGGGGAACTGAGATCCTGCGTGCTCCGGGGCAACTAAGCCCACTTGTCATAACAAAGGACCTGTGGAACGAAGACCTGGTGCAGCCAAAATGAAAACCAAACAAGAAAACCTAAACCGTCTCCAGGGAACTTCACTAAGTCCCAGAACAAAGTTCAAGAATACACGTGTGAATACAAAAATAGCACCTGACAAAGTAACACTATTCTTAAAGATGGCAAAAATCATATGTGGCATGTAAAAGAGGTTGCCAAGTATGCTAAGAAACAAGAAACTATGAGCCATAATGGGGAGAAAATGCAATCAACTGAAACTAACCCAGAAATAATACAGATAATAGAATTCATAGACAAAGACATTAAAATAGTTTTGACACTAATATTTGTATTCCATATGCTGAGAAAACCAAAGGGAAGATTAAGCAAATTCATGGAAGGTATTTGTTAAAATACCCAAACTGAACTTCAAGATATTAAAAGTACAATGTCTGAGATGAAACATGCAATTCTGAGCATTAACATCAGATTAGACAGAGAAATAGAGGAAAACAACAGAATGGGAAAGACTAGAGATCTCATCAAGAAAATTAGAGATACCAAGGGAACATTTCATGCAAAGATGGACACAATAAAGGACAGAAAGGTATGGGCCTAACAGAAGCAGAAAATATTAAGACGAGGTGGCAAGAACACACAGAAAAACTGTACAAAAAAGATCTTCATGACCCAGATAACCACAATGGTGTGATCACTCCCCTAGAACCAGGCATCCTGGAAGTCAAGTGGGCCTTAGGTAGCATCACTATGAACAAAGCTAGTGGAGGTGATGGAATTCCAGTTGAGCTATTTCAAATCCTGAAAGATGATGTTGTGAAAGTGCTGCACTCAATATGCCAGCACATTTGGAAAACTCAGCACTGGCCACAGGGCTGGGAAAGGTCAGTGTTCATTCCAAACCCAAAGAAAGGCAATACCAAAGAATGCTCAAACTACCGCACAATTGCACTCATCTCATACACTAGCTAAATAATGCTCAAAATTCTGCAAGCCAGGCTTCAACAGTACATGAACCGTGAACTTCCAGATGTTCAAGCTGGTTTTAGAAAAGGCAGAGGAGCCAGAGATCAAATTGCAAACATCCATTGGATCATAGAAAAAGCAAGTTTCAGAAAAACATCTACTTCTGCTTTATTGACTATGCCAAAGCCCTTGACTGTGTGGATCACAACAAACTGTGGAAAATTGTTCAAGGGATGGGAATACCAGACCACCTTACCTGCCTCCTGAGAAATCTGTATGCAGGTCAGGAAACAACAGTTAGAAATGGACATGGAACAGACTGGCTCCAAATCAGGAAAGGAGTATGTCAAGGCCACATATTGTCACCCTGCTTATTCAACTTCTAAGCAGAGTACATCATGAAAAACGCTGGGCTGGATGAAGCACAAGCTGGAATCAAGATTGCTGGGAGAAATATCAATAACCTCAGATATGCAGATGATACCACCCTTATGGCAGAAAGCAAAGAAGAACTAAAGAGTCTCTTGATGAAGGTGAAAGAGGAGAGTGAAAGAGCTGACGTAAAACTCAACATTCAGAAAACTAAGATCATGGCATCTGGTCCCATCACTTTGTGGCAAATAGATGGGGAAGCAATGGAAACAGTGACTGACTTTATTTTGGGGGGCTCCAAAATCACTGCAGATGGTCACTGCAGCCATGAAATTAAAAGACATTTGCTCTTTGGAAGAAAAGCTATGACCATCCTAGACAGCATATTAAAAATCAGAGACATTACTTTGCCAACAAAGTTCCATCTAGTCAAAGCTATGGTTTTCCAGTAGTCATGTACAGATGTGAGAGTTGGAGTATAAAGAAAGCTGAGAGCTGAAGAATTGATGCTTTTGTACTGCGGCGTTGGAGAAGACTCTTGAGAGTCCCTTAAATTGCAAGGAGATCCAACCAGTTTATCCTAAAGGAGATCAATCCTAAATATTCATTGGAAGGACTGAAGCTGAAGGTAAAACTCCAATAGTTTGGCCACCGGATTTGAAGAACTGACTCATTTGAAAAGTCCGTGATGTTGGGAAAGATTGAAGGCAGGAGGAGAAGGGGATGAGATGGTTGGATGGTATCACTGTCTCAATGGCCATGAGTTTGAGTAAACTCTGGGAGTTGGTGATGGACAGGGAAGCCTGGGGTGCCGCACTCCATGGGGTCACAAAGAGTTGGACATGACTGAGTAACTGAACTGAGTGACTGACTGAGACAGAGCAGAAGAAAAAATTAGGAAAGTACCATGTCAAAGGAAGTTCTAGGCAGAAGGAAATCAGAAGGTATCAGAGAGAAACTGTGCAACGAATGAAGAATGTTGGAAACGGTAAGTATGAGGGGTTTCTTCTTATTACTTGAATTTCTCTTAAAGGTAATTAAATGTTTAAACAAAAATATTAAACATTTAGAAACACACTGTTGTAAGTTTCTTACAGGGGAACTGGTAAAATAGCACTTGAAGTTAGACTGTGATAAATTAAAGATATATACTACAAAGCAACCATTAAAATATAAAGCCAGAGTTTTAGCTAATAAGCCAACAGAGGAGATAAACAGAATCCTAAAAATTATCAATTATATGAAAGAAGACAAAAGTAAAAAAGGAACAAAGAAGAAATGGAACAAATAGAATATAATAACAAGATGATAGATTTATACCTAACCATATCATGTTGTTACTGTTCAGTTAAGTCATGTCCGACTCTTTGCAACCCCTTGGACTGCAGCAGACCAGGTTTCCCTGTCCTTCATTACCTCCCGGAGTTTGCTGAAACTCATGTCCATTAAGTTGGTGATGCCATCCAACTATTTCATTCTCTTATTACCCCTTCTCCTCCTGCCCTCAATCTTTCCCAGCATCAGGGTCTTTTCCAATAAGTTCTTTGCATCAGGTGGCCAAAGTACTGGAGCCTCAGCTTCTGCATTGGTCCTTCCAATGAATATTCAAGGTCGATTGCCTTTAGGATTGACGGGTTTAATCTCCCTATAGTCCAGGGGACTCTCAAAAGTGTTCTCCAACACCACAGTTCAAAAGCATCAATTCTTTGGCATTCAGCCTTCTTTATAGTCCAACTTTCACATCCATACATGACTGCTGGAGAAACCATAGCTTTGACCAGACAGACCTTTGTCAGCAGAGTGATATCTCTGCTTTTTAATATGCTGCCTAGGTTTGTCATAGCTTTTCTTTTAAGGAGCAAGCATCTTTTGATTTCATGACTGCAGTCACCATGCACCATGATTTTGGAGCCCAAGAAAATAAAGTCTGTTACTGTTTCCTTTTTTTCTCCATCTATTTGTCATGAAGTGATGGGACTGGATGCCCTTTTAGTTTTCTTCTTTTTTCAAATGTGTACCTCCCTGCTGCAACTGTGAGAACCATATCTCCCTGAATCCTCGATCTATTTACTTATGTGACCAATTCCCTTCAATGTAACCAGCTCTGTCCCTGCTGCTCCCCACAAGTGTCCTCCTCAGACTGATGATGTACCCTGGGAGGCACACAGCCACGTGGAAGCCCTTCTCAGCCCGTGTTGGCTCTGGCTATCCGCGGCAGTCTTCCTTCCTGCATGAACACCCTCCTTGCCTCTCCTGGAGTCCAGTCTCTACGCCTGGCCCCTACCATGTGAGTGTCCTTTGCCCCTTCCTGGGGCTCTGGCCGTCTACACCAGATGCCTCCTGTGTGAACAGGCTCCTCACTCAGGCTCTGCAACCCACGCTGAGCACCTCTTGGACCCCTAGTCAGGTTCTGACACCCCACATCAGTCCATACACCCACATGAAGGACAAGTAAGAGTCCCACGGTGAGTCATATGGAGCTTGAGGCAAAAGGAAAAAAGATCAGTTGAACATTTTGGTATTTTGCTCACTATAGATTTTTTTGCATTCTTTCTGATTTAAAAAAATGTATCAAAATGTTATTTATCTTAATTACTAGTTTTTGGGAACCGTGTCACATTTCCTCCCTAAGGTACGTGCCTCACCTGCCTTACCCTAATCCTTGCCCTGTATCTTCACTTTGCTGTAAGGTATTATGTGCTTAGTTGCTCAGTCATGTCTGACTCTTTGCAACCCCGTGGACTGTAACCCGCCAGGCTTCTCTGCCCATGGGGATTCTCCAGGGAAGAATACTGGAGTGGGTTGCCATTTCCTCCTCCAAGGTATTATGTAGCTCTTCTTGAACATCTACTTGAACATCTTCTATTTTGTGCCCTACCTAACGCCTTTTGGACCACATTGTCTATAATGGGAATGGAAAGAACAGGAAATTAAAGAGATTTCTAATTGTCCACGGAATTCTCCAGGCAAGAATGCTGGAGTGGGTAGCCATTCCCTTCTCCAACCATCTTCCCAACCCAGGGATTGAACCTGGGTCTCCTGCATTTCAGGTAGACTCTTTACCATCAGAGCCACCAGGGAAGCCCCAAGTGTTTACTGGTTTACCCATATGTTTTCTGTGCCTCCATTTGTACTCTTGGGATTGGGCTCTGTAAAGGTTTGGGAATCACTAAAAGTTCTTAGGGCTTTCCTTGTGGCTTAGCTGGTAAAGAATCCTCCTGTAATGTGAGAGACCTGGGTTCGATTCCTGGGTTGGGCAGATCCCCTGGAGAAGGGAAAGGCTACCCACTCCAGTATCCTGGCCTGGGGAAACTCTTCAGCTAATGGATGTTTCCGTCCTCCTGAGGAACTCTAGACTCAGCTCAAACATTAATCTATACTGCCTCTCTGAAGGAGATGCTTACAGTTCTTTGTTACTATTTGAATGTGTTTTCTTTCCAAAACTTAAAGCTTTACCTCCTTACTTCTCTCCATCCCCTGTAAACAATCTTGTCCCTCTCCTATTATTAAAAGTTCAGTGCATCTTCTTCCAGAGCTTTTCCCATTATTTTCATATATATATGTGTGTGTGTGTGTGTGTGTTTATTTATTTAGAAATAACACATTCTGTAAGCAGTATGGTGGACAAATTAAGTCATAGCTTTTCTTTCAGGGAGCAAGAAACTTTTGATTTCATGGCTGCAGTCACCATCCACCATGATTTTGGAGCCCAAGAAGATAAAGTCTGTCATTGATTTCATTTTTCTGCCATCTATCTGCCCCATGTTCTCAGCCACCCTGGTTTTCATAACCTTGTGTATTCCCCTCCCCTTGAGGATGGACAGGACCCAGGACCTGCTTCCTGTAACCAGCAGGATGCAGCAAAGGTGGCGGGATATAAGTGATTATGTGTACGTGGTTATATTTCGCACAGTTGTGATGTCACACAAAATCGCAGAGGAGAAAGCTTTGTGAGTTGGCCCTCCACTGAAGCATAGGTCGGTTCAGTTCAGTCGCTCGGTCGTGTTCGACTCTTTGTGAACCCTTGGACTACAGCACGCCAGGCCTCCCTGTCCATCACCAACTCCCGGAGTCCACCCAAACCCATGTCCGTCACGTCGGCGATGTCATCCAACCATCTCATACTCTGTCGTCCCCTTCTCCTCCCGCCTTTGGTCTTCCCCCAAGGAGCAGGAAACAGTGACTTGAACCAACCATTTTAGAACTCTGGAACCTGATTGGACACTCATCAATCAGTGAAACTGATTAATCAGAGGATTGAGTCAGAGGAAAGTTTAACAGAGAAAGAAGCTGCTCCTCTTTGGTAAGAGAAAAGCGTGTGCTAACCAGCTACCACTTCCTGTTCCTTGGTCCTGCCACAGCTCTGGGGGCAGGGGCTCGTGTTTCTGGAGTGGCTGGTTGGTGGCAGAGTGGGCAGTAGGGTTCGTGTTCTCTGAAAACGTGAGGCTGTGCATTTCAGTTGGTCTGCCAGTGCTCTGAGGGGCCAGTGCAGGTACCTGCCTTGGTTTCAGCCCATTCAGCTGCAGCAGCTTCCCCTGGCAGGGTCTATGGAGAGATTCAGAGAGACAGAACCTTTATTTATTTTGGAGGAAGCCAAACATTTAAGGAAAGCTTTGTCAGGTCACTTGCTGACCACCAATTTAATGGAACAGAATATGACCATGCATAAGGAACATACACTTTGCAATCATAGTCAGCAAAGTCACAAATGGATTGTTCCAGCCTCACCAAATAAAACCCAGCAATTCCTGAGGAGTAGAAGAATCAGAAGGCTTCCCAGGTTGTGCTAGTGGTAAAGAACCTGCTTGACAATGCAGGAGATGTGAGAGATGTGGGTTCGATCCCTGGGTTGGGACGATCCCCTGGAGGAGGGCATGAAGATCCACTCCAGTGTTCTTACCTGGAAAATTCCATGGACAGAGGAGCCTTGTGGGCTACAGTCCATAAGGTCACAAAGAGTCAGACATGACTGAAGCGACTTAGCACACACATGCACACAGGAGAATCAGATGTATAGTTACTACAATAAAACATCCCTAGTGTCTAGTTCCCATCTAAAACTACAGAACATAAAAATAAACAGCAAAGTATGGTCCGTTCACAGGAAAATATTTTTGATTCAATACAATCCTTAGGAAGCCTTGGAACTGACAGCCAAGAACATTAAATCACTTGTCCCAAGTATGCTCAATGAACTAAAGGGAACCGTGGACAAAGAACCAAAGGAAATCAGGAAAATGATCTCTGAGGAAAAGGAGAATATCAATAAAGAGATGGAAAATATAAATAAAGAGAACTAAACAGAAATTCTAAGGCTGAAAATTTTAATAATTGAAAGACTCGCTAGATTGGTCCTATAGCGTACTTGAGAGGCAAAGAGAAGTGTCAATGAGACAACTGAAATTATCCAGGCTGAGGGGCCCAGAAAGAAAAAAGAGTGAACAAAAATGAGCAGAACTTAAAAGATGTATAGGACACCATCAAACATACTAACATATGTATTATAGGAGTCTGAGAAGGAGGAGAGAGAAAGAGGCAGGAAAATACTTGAAAATAAAATGGCTGAAAAAATCTCAAGTCTAAAGAAAGTATGAATATGCATATCCAAAAAGCTCAACAAACGCCAAGTAGGATAAATTCAAAGAGATACACACCAAGGCATATTATAGTGAAATTGTCAAAAGCCAAGGACAAGGACAGAATTTTGAAAGCAGCAAGATCAAAGCAATTCATCACATACCAGGGTCCTCAATGAGATTAACATCTGGTTTATCCTCAGTAACCATGGAGGCCAGGAGGTAGTGGAATAATATAAATATATATACAGTTCTGAAAGAAAAAAAAAAACCTGTTAACCAAGAATTCTATATCAGCAAAACTCTCCTTCAAGAATGAAGGAGAAATTAAGATATTTCCCAGGTGGCACTAGTGGTAAAGAACCCATCTGCCAAAGCAGACGATGTAAGAGAAGTATGTTCGATCCCTGGGTCGGGAAGATCTCCTGGAGAAGGAAATGGCAACCCACTCCGGTATTCTCACCTGAAGAATCCCAGTGGCAGAGTAGCCTTACTGGCTATGGTTCACAGGGTCACCGAGTTGAACACAACTGAAGAGACTTAGCGTGCCAATGGAAGCTGAGGGAATTTACTCCCAGAAATGCTGAAAAGAGTCCTCCAAGGTGAAATGCAATGATACGAGACCATAACCCAAAGCCACTGTTGTTGTTCCGCCGCTAAATCGTGTCGGATTCTCTGCGACCCCACGGACTGTAGCACGCCAGGCTTCCCTGTCCTTCACCATCTCCCGAAATTTGCTCAAACTCATGTGCATTGATTCAGAGATGCCATCCAACCATCTCGTCCTCTGCCATCCCTTCTCCTCCTGCCCTCAATCTTTCCCAGCATCAGGGTCGTTTCCAATGAGTCGCCCTCCCCACTTGGAAATGGGCGTAAGATGAGCTCCTACGGTGTGGGGAGGCGGGGAAGCCTGTTGTGGGTGTTAAATCCCTTCTCGTCTCTCTTTAAAGGGCTCAGCTCCTCCATTCTCCCCCTTTTACCTTTTCATCATCTCCTCTCACACAGGGATTCTCATCAACAAATGAATACGCTCTAGATTGCTAGCATAAAAAGGATCCCTCCTGGTCCCCTACCCACCTGCGCCCACTGCCTGGCCTGACCCATTCCCCAGCAAACCTCCTGAGAAGGCAGCCATTGTCTCTGCCCACCTTGCTCACCTGCCTGCCTTCCTCCGCCCCCCTCATGAGGCCAATGGGGAGGTCCTGGGAGGAGCGGCCACTCCTTCACCCCTTCCTTGCCTGGCCAACAGGGCTGTGCACGGCCTCCTTCTGGGACTCTGCTGGTGGAGGAAGACGCGCTTTCTCTCTCCTCCCCATGGCCAGGTAGGTCTCCTCCTCCCCTCCCGACCCTGACCCTAACCGGAACTGTGACCCTAATCCTGGACCGCCTCTGCTCTGCAGGCTCCTGAGTTCTCTCTCCTACTGGGGACCTTCCGGAACTTCAGACTTGTATCCTGTGTCCTCCTGACACCTGACAGACCTCTCAGCCTCAACCCAGCCACAGACCTCTCGGTGGGGTACCCACCCCACCCCCCAAGTCCTCCCACGAGGAGCTGGGGGGGGCCTCTGGAAAGTGTGTGGAAACCAGGGTGGCATCCTTGGGTGTGAATCAGGCTCTGTCGCCCCCACCCAGTGACATGGGGAAGGTTCACCAGTCCCCCAGGCCTCAGCATCCCCTCTGTGAGGGGAGGGGAGGATACCCAGGAGTCAGGGCATGAAACAAACTAACATAATATAAGCTCAGGAAACGACACCGCCAGCGCCCCAGGTCATTGAGCCAAAGCCATCGAGGTCAACCCAGCTTCTGCTTTGTGCGCGTGGGACATGTGTAAAGAAACAGCAGCAGTCCCGCTGACTCAGCTTCCAAAACACGTGCCAAGTTCACGGGCATCTCTCCATCTGTGAGCACACCCTAGTCCATCTCCCCCAGGGGGCAGTGGAGCAACGTTTCCAGCCAAGCCACCCTTCCCCACCACGGGGTACACCCAGAAGGATCTTTCACTTAAGAGAGTTAAATTGAACTCTGTCCCCCTCCTTTCTCTTCTAACTTTTTATTATGGAAACTGCCAGACATACACACACAGAGCAAGTGGGATGACCAGTGACAAGCCCACCAACTATCTTCCATGTTCAGCACGATCATGTGTCCCTCCAGCACACCATCACACTCCTGTCCTGCACCCCAGACAGCACATCACCTCACCTGTAAGAAGTACTACACTCAACAAAGTAATTTTTTCAACCTACCCTGGCTGGTTTGTGGGAATTAAGTTCCCCCACCAAGGACTGAACCAGGGCTGTGTCAGTAAAAGTGCCAAGTCCTAACCCCTGGGTCACTAGGGAATTCCCCACAAAGTAACTTTTGGGATTTTGGACATCCTCCAAGTTGGATGACATTATTCCTCTGCTGAAAACCCTCCTGGGACCCTACCTCCTCACCCTGGCCTTGACCCTAACTTGCCTGTCCCCTCCCTTCTCCGGCTGGCCAGTCTGTTCCCTGTCCTGGGGCTCTGCGTTCACAGCCTCTCTGCCTGGGTCCCCCATTTCCCTTGCTTTCCATGAATGCCCCCTGTCCCGGCCCCGGCCACCTGTGTCCTCAGTTCCTTGTTTGGATTTTTGTCCTAACGGCAGTGAGAAGTCAGCGGCGTAGCAATCGGGGTTCTGGGTGGAGGAGGTCGTGGGTGGGGTAGGGGGACAGGCCGCTGGGGTCTGAGATGATTCAGTGAGATGAGAGCTGGAAGGCACTCCAGCCTGAGACATAGTGAGTGCGAAAAAAAATACCAGCTGTTGTCAGTACCTACTGGATAAACCTCGGCCTCCCTTTTTAAGCAGAGTTGCAGGAATAAAAAGTGGCTGAGTGTGAACAGTCTGCCCCAAGTAACCCAGCTGGTGGGGCTAAGGGACAGGAGTCCCCGCCCAAGTGTGAGTTACTGCCCGTTCCTGCACCCTGGCCTGGCTTCGCCCCGCGGGGAGACAGTTACAGGCACAAATGACGCAACGCCACCAAGGGCACTGCGTCCAGCACACGGGAGGCCCGGTCTAGCAGTGAGTGGGCGAGTCCTTCCGGTGTGGGGTCCGCAGGGCCAGGCTGGAGGGACTCCCCCACCCGCAGCGAGGCTGGGCGGCGGGTGGGGGCGGTCGGGTGGAGGGCGACCCCGCGCCTCCGGCCGGGCCAGCAGCCGGGGCGAAGGAGGGCGGCGTGGCCACCAGGGGGAGCCCGGGGACTTCGCCGGTTTAGGACCGCGACGGCCGCCGCGCGCGGGCCGGGGTTTGCAGACGGACAGACCGACCCGGGGTGAGCCCTGTCCCGCCACTGCGTGGAGGGTGACCGTGGGCAAGCCACTTGGCCTTCATGTGCCTCGCTTTCCGCACTGTGAAGGGAAGAAATCGCCTTCGGGGGCCAAGCCCCGAATCTGACGCATCTCACCTTGACCTTCCGGTACCTTGCTCTCGGCCTCTCATTCACGGCGGTTACCGGGAGCCCGCTCCTCCCCAAGGCAGCCACGGCCGCTGCCGCCGGGGCAAAGAGCCGGGGAAGAGGCTCCGAGCCCCTCTGCCAGGCAGCCCCCGCCCCAGCATCCCCGGCGGGTCGGGCGCCCCGTGTGTCTCCTCTTTCCTTCTCATGATCCCCCTTCAGATCTCAAGCTGGGGGGATGGGTGTATGGCAGCTGCACGCCTGAACCCTCAGTTGGCTGGCAAACAGTGGGCACTGAATAGGTCTGAAGGGACTTTCCACCTGGCCTCCTCCAGGCCGGTGGCCTCCAGGCAGGCGACAGTCTGGGCTCAGACGCGCAGCCTCTGGAGTGGAAGGCCTGCGTGGAGGGGTGCCGTGTGCTCTCCATCTCCTGCGAGCCTTCCTGAGACTCACTCCTCCCCTCAGGGTCTGCTGGGGGCCAGGACCCCCTGGAAGGTTCGCTCTGGCCTGGAAGGCCCAGCCTGGCAGTTTGGCCTTCATCCTGGGAAAGACTGTTGGCAGGGACAGCTGTGGTCAGGCTTGTATTTTGAGGGTGCCCTGGCTGCAAGGTGGAGGACGGCTGGGGAGGAGCGGGCAGGTGGGGGAGGGGGCGGGTAGGGCAGGAAGAAGGACTCAGGCTGGGAGAAGCCCGCTCACAGGAAAGCTCGGGGTGGCCAGCTGGACTCGAGGCTGAAGCCCGGGTACCCAGCTCAGGTAAGTGGCAATGCTGTTGGCTTTAGGAAGAACCCTGGGGGCCAGTCACGTTCCTGGGGGCTGCTGCTGAGCTTGGCCTTGCATGTTACGGATTTACGGTCTGCCAGCAGGAGCCCCAGACTCAATGGACGTGAATCTTAACAAACTCCGGGAGATGGCGAAGGCCAGGGAAGGCTGGCGTGCTGCAGTCCATGGAGTCGCAGAGTCAGACACGACTTAGTGACCAAACAACAGAAAACAAGAGCCAAAATGATGGGAACGGGACCCTAGGATGGAGGAGTAGAGAGCATAGTGGATTCTTGGGGCAAAAAGTCTTGGAGTCCCGGCTGGGACAGGGGGACTGGCGAGCCCTGTGACACTCCACACCCCCATTCCTCGGAGGCAGAGGCCCCTGGTCATAAGCTAAGGACAAAAGCCAGCCCTGCGGGTTGCCCCTTGTCCTACATCCCTGCAAAGGAACACGGCACTCAGTGTGCCGTGGGTCACATGGGGTTCTGGGCTCTGTCCGTTGAGTGACTCAACCAGACAGGGTGTGGAGCCTGCCCTTGATGGGCCAGTACCGTCATGCCACTGGGGTGATGCTGGCAGACAAAGGTCATCCCCTAAATCCCCTGATTGTCCTCCCTGACGGGCAGAGGTGACTTCTCAGACCTGAGGATGGAGCTGCAGGTTGGCCTGGAGCTCCAGTCAGTGAGGCTGGCACCTTCTCAGCCCCAGTTGGAGCACCAGCACCTGGGATCAAAGAGCAGATGGGCTCAAGCATATGATGGGTCTGCTGGGGCAGGGAGAAACAGAGGCCCGTAGGCTGGTGGGGGGCTTCGCAGGTGGCTCAGTGGTAAAGAATCTGCCTGCCAAGGCAGGAGATACAGGATTGATCCCTGGGTCGGGAAGATTCCCTGGAACAGGAAATGGCAACCCACTCCAGTCTTCTTGCCTGGAGAAGCCCATGGACACAGGAGTCTGGAGGGCTACAGCCCATGGGATTGCACAGAGTCAGACATGACTGAGCATGTACGCACGGCAGAGGCTGGTGGGACCTCAGCTGTCGGGAGGCGCAGCTTGGCTGTTGGGGAAGGAAAGTGGGCTACGGAGCCCACTGGACCAACCAGGGAGAGGGGCTGGGGAAACCCCGGGTGGAGCTGGAAGACCCGGAGGACTGTTTGGATCCCCCCTCCTTGCTCTGTATATTCCTCCACCCATGGCTCGTTATTTCAGATGGTGTGGGAGTTCACTGGCTTTGTGTTTTGTGTGTGTTAAGTCATTCAGTCGTGTCCAACTCTTTGCGACCCCATGGACTGTACCCTGCCAGGCTCTTCTGTCTGTGGGATTCTCCAGGCAAGAACACTGGAGTGGGTTGCCATTTCCTCTTCCAGGGGATCTTCTCAACCCATAGATGGAACCCACATCTCCTGCCTTGGCAGGTGGATTCTTGGCCCACTGAGCTATCAGGGAAGCCCCTGTCATTGCCTTTTAATATGCACCATTTGAAATTCTTTTTGGAAGCAAAACTTAACTAGGAGGATCCAGACACGCAGGTCTGGGCTCAGGAGACCCCTGTGATGGGGAAACCGGCATCTCCTCCTCAGGGCTCAGAGTAGCTGAGAAGCAAGAGTCAACCCCACTCCTGGAATCTTGCCAGGCAGCATGGCCCCGGGGCCATGACAGATGTGACTGTCTTCCCATTTCACAGGACGCTGCGTCCCCACCAGTCCCCCTTTGCTACAAGTCACAAGCTTACAGACGTCGCTTGGAAACCCAGTCTCACGGGCTGCAGGCCAGCTCTCGCTGCCTTGGGCAGGTACGCGGTGAGGCCCAAAAGCCCAGCGCGGTCTGGGCAGCTGTAAAACAAAGCTGTTAAGCAAAGAGCCGGCCTCTGGAACCGGTGGAACTCTGACTCTGGCCCTCAGCCGGTGAGTGAGGTTTCCTCGGTGTCTCAGTGGCCCCACCTTTAAAACGGGGCTCAGAGCGCTGGCGTCCTGGGGTGTGGGTGGGAGCCAAGTTACACGCGCTGAGCACTAGACAGTGTGGGGCAGGTGACAAGCGCAGTGTGGGCTTGGAGGGCTGCTGGGGATGCGGGGCCTGGCCGCGGGCTCGCATGGCCCTGGGGCTCCCCTGGGCTCTGGGGCTCCTCTGGGGTCTGGAGTGGCCTGGGGCGCAGTGCTGGTAAATGACAGCCCACGGCACCCCCTGACTGGGCTCCCACGGGGCCGGAGCACACTGTGAGCTGTGTTGGGTCCCTGAGAGCCGGTCCGGGCAGATCCCGCGCACCAGGTTATGCCGTGTAGCTCACACGTGGTTTATACGCCGCACTTGGCTCTCGTATCCAAACCAGACTCCACGCGTCCACGGCGCCATGGTCCCGAGAGAGGATTTGAGAAAAGACCTCATATCCATGTGGTGCCAGGGACCCTCAGGGGCGGGGGCTCCTCCCGCCCAGCCTCGGGCAGGGTCAGGTCTAAGAGCAAAGCCCAGGAGAGCAGCAGACATGACCCATGTCCAGGGCCTCGTGATACATCCAATGTCGACAACATCGCGCATTGCACGCCATTGCACCATCTCGAAAGGATCCCCTGGGGTGCAACAGGAGCTGGGTGTGGGGGGCAGGACGCAGCCCACACAAATGGAGGGACGCAGTCTGAGTGGAAAGGGGTCATTGCTTTAATTCGGGTCAGGACCCACCCTGGGTGGGGGGCCACCCGCCCCATCCCAAGGCAGAATCACCGGCCCCATGTCAACATGATCGTTACAAAAATAAATATGAAAAAAGCAGCCGCTCTTTAGTGATTGTGGAATTAATCTTGACAGCAATTAAATGTGTTTAAGCATCTGGCATGTCTCCTAAATTGCACCAAAAGAATCTGGAAGCACTTGGTTTGGCCTCAGAGGCAACCCGTAAGGAGGACGGGGGTGCCCAGCCCCAGGCCCAGGCCACAGGTCACATCTCGGAGTCGGCGTACATGCCGTTGATGAGATAGTCCACCTGCGTGTAGTCCTTCTTCCTGTAGCTCTCGTAGGCCTGCAGGGCGAACAGGATCAGGACTGTGATGAAGAGGGTGACCCCCAGCAAGAGCACCGCCAGGAGGAAACTTCTGTTCACTGAGGACAGGACCAGGGGCTCACTGGAGACCACCAGGTACCAGCCCTGGGTGCTGGGCTGGCACGAGTCTGTGGGTGACACCTTGGAGTCCCCGGGGGTTGACCTCAGGGAAGTAGTACCATGCGTGGCTGCAGGCTCGGCCTGCTCCGGCGTCTGAGTCGTGCCCAACCCTGCGGCCCCCTGCGTGGATGTGGCAGGGCCAGGCCGTGTCGTGGGGGTCGTGGCCTCCACCGCGGGGGCCGGGCTGGCGTGAGGTGTGGGGGCTGCCACTGTGCTGACGGTCGACTCGGGGGCCTTGGCCATGGTGCCCGCGGTTGTGGACACGGAGGCTGCAGGGGCAGAGGCGGGCTCCGGGGTTGTATTTAAGAGGGTGGGTGTGGGCCTCTGTGCCGTGTCATCCACAGTCCGGGGTGTCGGCGTCAGCACCTGGACGGTGGGGCCCTCCGAGGACACAGTGAGGGCTCGGGGACTCGAGGGTGTCAGGCTGGCTGTGGAGGGGCCGGCGGTGGGCCCAGGAGGACCGTGTGAGCCTGCGGGGCTGCCGACACTCACAGGGGCCGTGGGAGCGGCCTGGGCACTCGTGGCCGGTGTGGCCGGTGTAGGTGTGGTGGGCGGCATGACCGTCGCTGGCTTAGACGATGTGCTGTTGCCGGGTGCCTGCATGCCGGGGGAGGACGGGGTCCTCCAGGCAGACGCCGGGGCGGGCGGCGTGGGCACCCTGGAGGCGGCTCCAGCCCGGGTCCCCCCGGCCGTCACGGAAGTGCCCACGTCTGTCCTGTGTGTTGGCCCTACTGTGACTGCAGGAGAGGTGCGGCCGCCTGCCCAAGTCCCTCTGGTCCGTGTGACGAGAGACGGTGTTGCCGGGGTCATTCTTTCAGCGGTTCTGTTCAAGACTCCGGCCACTGTTTCCAAGGATAAGTTTTTCTCCAAATGGTCCCACGTCCGGTTGAGGGCTGCGTACCGTTAAAGAGTCAGAAAAGGAGAAAGACAAATGATCGTTTTCTCATTAGAGAAGTGGGTTACTCAGGTGGGTTATTCAGAGCTGGTCTCCGTTTCCTGCCCGTGGGGCTGGCCAGGGAGGGCAACGGTGACATGGGGCCAGGGTTCCCTCTTAGCTCACTGCGCACCGCTGGCCCGCAGCCCGTCACATGGGTGCTTGGTGCTGTGGTTTAAAAACTCCCTTGCTCTCTGAACCCCAAATGCACGGAAGACTTCAGAGTTTCACCCTTTGATCCAATTCCCAAAATCTCAAAGTTTCACATCACAGGTATGATTCACCGTTAAAAAAAAAACAATCTATCCAACACACACCCAGATGCCCAGATATTCACACTATGCCACAACTCTCAGCTTCATGGAAGGTTTCTGGGGATGGACAGTGCCTGGCAGAGAAGAAAGGCAACTAAACGTGTGATGTTTGGGTCGACCAACTCCCCAGTGAAGACTGGGTTATGGAACAAATGAACTTTGACAGGCCCAGTGAGTAACCCTCGCGGGGCTCAGAGGCTGGATCCCACGTCGGCCGGACGAGCCTTCCCAGCCCAGCCCCTGGGGCCCCGACAGGCCTGTCCGGCAGATGCATGGCTTGCTCACTTACATGGATGCTCAGATGTGTGCAGGCTTTCGGATAAGGACCAGGAGGAAACCCAAACGAGCACGAGGGCTGTCCACATCTTGCAGGTGGGCTGGGAGCGAGGCTGGGCGGTCCCCGAGGCTCCCAGCTGGCCACACCTCAGGCTGCTAAGGGCTTCCTGCTGCTTGGCCGAGGGACCTACGGTCAAGACAGCAGGCGTCTGGTCAGGAACGCGGGGGCAGGGGCTCCCATCAAGGGGGAGAGAGGGCTCTGGCGGGCTGCAGGCTGCAAACCCAGCCAGATGTCCCCCGGGGGCCTGGCCTGCGGGAAGAGCGTGCTGATTCTCAGCCACGTGTCCAGGGATCGGCCTGGTGCCTGCCTTCATGGGCTTAGAGCACTTCTTGACTCACTTTCACCACGAGTCCCACCGTCCCACCCCAGAGTTCAGAATATGAAAGAGCAGGAGAGAGAAGGTATAGACTCTTCCAGGTACCAGGATCACCCAAGTCCTCCTCAATGTCTCCTGCGGTTTGTAGGACCTGTGATGGCTGACCATATGGGGAGATGCCACAAGCAGCCAGCCCTCACCCATCCGTCATCCAGTCACCCATCCATCCATCCAGCATGCCCCAGTGAGTGCCTGCTCACGTGCCAGGCGGCGCACTCGGGACAGAAAGATGACAGCCGCACGACTCTCTCCTCCAGAGGCAGGCACAGAAGAGCGGTCACCGCAGGCTGGTGCCAGCACAGAGCAGAGCGTGCCTCAGGGTTGGGAAACCGCGAGGGGATAGCACCTGGGCAGGCCGTGAAGTGGGGGAGGAGGCTGGCCCTCCGTGCAGAGGTCCCAGAGGTGGGTGGGAGGGGACTGCGTGCTGCAGGGCCCAGAGGAGGCATGGAATTCAGCTGGTGGGGGCTGGGACGGGGTGCCGGGCTGGTTTCCTGGGAGCCACCCAGGCCATGTCCTGAAAGATGGATGGGATCCACCTGTTGGGAAAGGGGTGGGGGAGGTGGGCAGGAGGGAGCGGCCAGTGATGACAGCAGGGACCAGGGGATGGCGCAGTGAGACCTGGGGCTAAACTAGAGAGGGACAGGCACGGTTTGAATTTGGTGGTAGGGGGATGGGAGTCCCTGCAGGTCCGACAGAGGCAGGGGTGTGGCAAGTACACACAGGGGTTTCAGGCGACGGGCATCGGGTGGAGTTACAGGCGGGAGGGGGTGAGGCCCGAGGAGGCCAAGAGACTCAGTCCGGGGGTTCTACGGTGAGAGAAAGAGGGAGGGCTGAGTGAGCCTGCTTGCAGAAGCCCTGGTCTCCGAGGTTGATGGTGCAGCTGCAGGGACTCAGAGTCCTCACCGCAGCTGAGCATCAGCAGAACGAGGGCTGGGTGCAGCCAAGACTGGCTTCCTGGGTACACGGGGTCTCCCCACGCTCACCCCAGTCTCTCCCATGTGCCAGCACTCTCCCGTCCCTTGCTGCAGGGCAACCGAGGGGCCTGGTAGACTTGAGGGGCCTGTCACCTCATGCCCTGCTGGTCCCGGATGGGCCCTGAGCCTGTCCTCGGCCCTGCCCAACCACTGGAATCCCACGTGGAGGCCCGGGCCCACCCTGGACAGGGGCCCAGCTGTGTGCACGCTGGGTTAGTCCCGCAGCCCTGCACGCCACGAAGGCCCAGGGTAGGCGGAGCACAGGCTGCTGGGGTCTGGGGGCAAGTGAGGGGACTCAGGCCCCTGAGGGCACCCCAACAAGCAGTCCTGCCTACAGGCACCCTAGGCAATCAGCGCGAAGCTCTGGAGTTCCATGGAACATCTTGGAAGGGAGCCTTCAGGTTGCCCTGAAAGAAAGCTGCTGACGGACTCCTCGCCCGGCGTGATACCAAGTGTTGCTCTGCACGGTCCGGTGGCCGGGCTAGCTCCCTGGCCTCGCAGCAGCCCTGAGAGCCACCTTCAAGTGTCCCCCTCCTGGCCCCGCGCCATCTGTCACTCCACAGCTGCCAGGGAAGATTTCTGTAACCCACAAAGCCCACCCTGCCTCCGCGGCTTAAACCCCTACTCTCCCAGGATAATTCCAAAGCTTACTGACCAGGGATTTGGGCAGGAACTAACGCCCATGGCTGGCGATTTGTCAGGTAAGTGAATACTGAAATGTAACCCTGAATATTCATTGGAAGGACTGATGCTGAAACTGAAGCCCCAATACTTTGGCCACCTGATGCAAAGAGCCGACTCACTGGAAAAGACCCTGAAGCTGGGAAAGATTGAAGGCAGAAGGAGAAGGGGACGACAGAGGATGAGATGGGTGGATGGCATCACCAACTCAACTGATATGAGTTTTAAGCAACCTCCAGGAGATGGTGAAGGACAGGGCAGCCTGGCGTGCTGCAGTCCACGGGATCACAAAGAGTCAGAGACGACTGAGCAACCGCACAGCAACGTCCAGGTAACAGAAGACGCATTAGCACGTCTCCGGTCAGCAAGCTGTCAGCATGGCGAGGCAGCCTTCCATGTCTGACCCTCGGTCCCTCCTGGATGAACCCACTTTCACCAGGCGCATGGAAGCCCTGCAGTTCCCCGCCCGCCCCGAGGCAGCATAAAGGGGCACCTTGGGGTGGCCTTCCGCCTCCTGTGAGCAGCGGGGACATGGCAGAGTGGCCCGAGGATCAGAAAAAAATCCCCTCAGAGCACAGACTCTGCTGGAAGGCTGCGCTCCGCCCCCCGCCCCCCACGCCCGGCCTCTAAACTGACTGTCACTAACTTCAGTTTAGCCTCATGGTGCACTTTCCCGCCAAAACTGTCCCGTCAGGGTTCCTGGGGTCTCACAGGTGTCAGAGGGTCCCTCGGCCCTACCAACCACAGAGTTGCAGCTGCTTTCTCCAGTACGAAAGGCATCCTTTGTTCTGACAGAAACACATGGGGGTGGGGTGGGCAGAGAAGAAATAGACCAATGTCCTGAGCGAGGACTGAAGCAGGGAGGCTTGAGGCACCAAGCGTCCACACACCACCCCCACCCCCACCCGTGCGCGACTGAGGCAGACGCAGCTGGACTCGCCATAAATAAGTGTATTGAAATGGCTCTCTCTCCAGCCAGTCACACCCAGCGAGCCCCACGTGGTCCCCGTCTGAACCCTGGATCTCAGCACTTCCAGAATGCACCCCGGGCCTCAGGGCCTTCCGCTGCCCCCTCACTACAAATCTCAAGAGCAGGGTCAGCAAGCTTTTTCCTGTGAGGCGTCAATTGCAAGTATTTCAGACTCCGTGGGCCATATGATCTCTCTTGGCTACTCAAGTCTGCAAAAGCAGACACGGACCCTAGGCAAGTGATGGGTATGGCTGTGTCCCAATAAAACTTTATTTACAAAAACAGGCAGTGGGCAGGACATGGCCACCCCCGGCTCTGGGACTTCACTGAGCTTCAGAGATGATGTTCCAGCTAAAGCAGGAGGAACCGATTCAGGGGGCTGAGCGGATTTTCTCCATCCGTCCAGCTCCTCACCCTGGAACAGACATGGACCATCCCATGCTTGGTGCAGGGACAGCCTCCAGGCTATCTCTTCCCGGGGCCCCTGCAGCTATGAGAGGCCCCCTTTGCCCCCCACTTCGCTGAGATGCAGCACCCCAAGGGGCTTCCACAGTTCTGCGGTGTCACATGAGGCCTAGAGGGTACGTCCCAGAAACAGAAGATGGCCAGAGGACCACATGGTTCCCATCCCACCTGGGGAGCCCTGTCCGGGGCCACCAGAGAAGGCAGAGGCTCTGACGGTGCAGGACCACCAGCCAGGCCTCCTGGATGGCTTGGCCCTCTGACATTCACTCTTTCTTTTGCCCACCCTGACCCTGCAAAGCCCCCACAGGGCCATTTCTGGGCTCCCTGTCCTGTCACCGAGCAGGTGGCCCTGCCGCGGGCCATGAACACTCACGAGAGGCAGCTGCTCAGGGCGCCCTCCCAGGCTGAGCCATCTTCCTTGGAGAGCTGAGGGCTTGGCACTGAGGGCTCACAGGGTGAGGTCTGGCTTTGTGGGAGGCGAGGGCAGCTTTGCGGGCACTCCCAGGCCATGGCACGCTCTATGGCACAGGTGGGATCCAGGCAGATGCTCCACTCTGGCAAAAGATGCATCTAGGGTTTGAAAAAGAGTAAGTGTTCCTTAGGAAAAGCACGGGGTAATATCCAGCGAGGAGGGAGGCATTTTCCTAGGAGTCAACCAAAACTTCAGAGGAGTCCAGAATACAGTTGTAAAGGTATGAACCAGCAAGCATGATTCTGTCATTGATGAATATCTGATACACACTCAGGAAGAGATGCGAGAAACTCACCACTTTCAAGAGGGGCAGACAGGAGTAGGTGGTGATGCCTGAGGACCACCACTGGCTGGCTCACTATCACAGACAACCATGTGCGCATGTGCCAACCAGGACCCTGTGGGGCTCCTGGGCACACAGATCTTTTTGTCCCCCATTTCTTATAGGCAAGATTCCAGGCTCCATGACCTTCTCTCAGTTCCAAATGGCCTAACAGCTGCTAATCCCAGGAGAACAGAAGATGAAACCCAAGGCAAGACTAAAGGATTAGGCCCACCCTGCACACACCCTAATCTTGTCAGCAACCTCACCCTTTTGAAACTTTGCAGAAGTTACTGCCTTGTTCCTTATCACATCCCCATGCCTGACTGTAACCTCTCCCTACTCACCAGGGAAGGGGGCACGGTTCTTGCGGCACTAGCCTACTGGGTTCCCCCTTTGCATGGCAAGGTAAGAAAGCCACTCTTTCCTTCTCCATGATTCTGTCCCACACCTCTGTTTGGCCTTGGTGCACAGAGCGCCAAGGTTCTGGCAACACACGCACACACACGCACAGCGAGTCACACTCATGCACACGGCTACACATGCACTCGTATCCATGTGCACAAGGCAATACATGCAGGCACACTGCCCTGCGTGTACACGCGCAGTCACACCTACACATGCGTGCCGCCACAGAGTCACACATACGAGGTGAGCGTGCTCACGGAGCATCTCTCAAGCTATCTCAGGGAACTTCACGGGTCTCTCCGGAAACCTCTGAAGGCTCCCATCACCGCCCCTTCCCCCGGCCAGTGCGGCTGGTGATCACTGCTACAGAGACAGGAACTGGCCGCTGTGTAGAGTCAAGAGCACGCCCTTGGGCCATGACTTCATCCCTCCGGTATGGTACAGCCCCCACCTCCCAATCCCATATTCTAAATATCCAGATTCCCCTGTGGGGACCTCTGCTAATCAAAGTTGACTCACAATGGAAAGTCAAAGTGAAGTCGCTCAGTAGTGTCCAACTCTTTGTGACCCCCCCATGGACTGTAGTCCATGAGGCACCTCTATCCAAGGGATTTTCTAGGCAAGAATACTGGAGTGGGTTGCCATTTCCTTTTCCAGGGGATCTTCCCAACTCAGGGATCGAACCCAGGTCTCCCGCATTGCAGGTAGACGCTTTACCATCTAAGCCACCAGGGAAGCCCAATGGAGAAACCATCACCAAGACTTAGTATCTGGTTTCCCCTGCAGAGGCTTTTGGTATTGTTCAGTCACTCAGTCGTGTCCGACTCTTTGTGATCCCATGGACTGCAGCACAGGCTTCCCTGTCTTTCACCATCTCCCAGGGTTTGCTCAAACTCATGTCCACTGGGTCAATGATGCTTTAGTGAGCCTTAAAGGAGAGTCTGGCCAATTATCCTCATTATCTGGTGTAGGAAGCCTGGGCAGGTCAAGGTCAGAAAGAGACCCCTGGCAGGAAGGAAATGGTGTTAAGTAGGAGAGCAGGCCAGGAGAAAAGACAGGAGGTTAGGCTGGTGCTGAGAGTTCCCATTTTCAGGGCTCAGCTCCTCACGAGCTGTGCAGGGAAGGGACAGGAGCCAGGCAACACTCCATTAGAAAGGCACCCTCAGACATGGCCCTGGGCGCCAACTTCATGATCCTTCTCTGGTCCTGGACTTTGTGCTGCCTCTCAGCATCTCCCATTTCCGATTTCTGTGCTCTCAATCTTGGCTTGATTTTACACTTTTTTGAGACTGTGATATACAGGGTGCTACATGCAAGTTATCTGAAATCAGACTCCAAATTGCTTAATTCCTTTTTCTGGTTTACACAGGTTCCTGAGCCCAACACAAGTGTTACCTGCCACATTCCATCAGTCTAATAACTTATTTATCAGCGGCAGCGGCAATGTGACTCCAAGCTGGAGAAACACACATCAAGGAATAGGGACTGCGGAAACACAGGGCAAACTACAGACATCTGTCCTGACACGTCACCTGGCTGAACTTTGGTATCAGAACGCAAGGAACACAGGCGTGTGGTTTTGTGTCTTTAGACACTGTCCTGGGTTCCAAAGGATGTGTGTCTGTGGCAGATGGGAACCTGGAGCGCTGGAGAGCATCTTAATTATATTGCTTCCTTCCAGGCTTCTGGAGTTTTGGGTATGATGCTAATTGCTGATCAAGAGCCTCATTTTTGCTGGCCACGTGGGTAAATTCCACATTCCTTTGTCCATCAGGCAAGTCTGGCCAATAAGCTGAACATCTGTATTGAAATTTTAGAGATGATTCCTCCAGGGAGGGGAAAAAAAACAATATTATTAAAGGCAGATTTCTAAGTAGGTATTCATGTCTTATGGCAAACCATGTGGATGCTGGCTCCTCATTCTAGCTTAACAGCTAATGGCAGAGACTAAGAGGCTACCCAGACTCAACTCGGGGAGGCAGAAAGGTTAAGTGGAAATGCATAAGCCCCTCCCAGGTAGAGAGGGCTTGGAGGAGGCCTGGGTCGCCAGAAAGGGCCAACTCTGTCGTTGAGGGCAACACTTCCTGGGGCCCAGCCTTGGGCAGGGCAGGACCTTTTAAGCTCCCCACCCATCCGGGTGTGTCCCAACTTTCCCTCCTTCGCTCCCAAACTGGACCGACCGCGTCTCTTCTTCTCGGGGTCCTCTTAAGGCCCCCTTTGCGTCCTGCCTCTTGGGCTCCCCCATCCCCGCTCCCTCCCCCAGCTGACTCCTGCTTCCGATCCTTCCTCTCCTCCTTCCTCACCTCCAATCGGCACCAGTGTGCACCCCGGATCCCCATTCATCTTGTCGCTGCCTCCCTCCTCTGCCCCTCGAGCCCCCCATGCACCCCACCTCCCCCTCTCCGCCCCCAAGCCGGTACAGGCAGCAGTGACAACAGCTCCCCGGGACCCCAGGGAGGCCCGCTTACCCGGGCGCGGCAGGCCTTGCGGCGGCCCGGCGGCCCTCGGACGGCAGGGAAGCGCCCGCGGTCCGGCGTGAGGACGTGGCCGGCAGCGGAGCCGCGAGACCCACTGCCAAGACGGCTCAGGGCAGCCGCCCCAGCTCGGCCCCGCCCCGCCGGAGGTGACGTCACGGGAGGGCGGGCCGGTGGGCGGGGCAGCCTTGGACGACCCCGGAGCCCGACCCCCGAAACGAGAGGCGCTGCCGGAGGAGAGCCGGAAGTGAGGGGCGTGACCGCTCCCTGGCCACGCCCACCGAGGAGCGGCTCAGGTTACCCCTCGAGCGCGGCCGGAAGTGGCTATTTTGGACCGGTCTCTGCCGGAAGTGGTGGTTCTCGGGACTCTGCCACCTGGCCGGGGACACCGCCCTGTCCGACCGAGGGTCTCGGAGAGGGTCATCCCAGCGCTTCCTCGGCGGCGTGGCTGTGCCACGTGCCCGCCCCCATCCCCCAGACTATACCCAGGCGCAGGGGCCAGCGCTGGGACTAAGTGATGGTAGAGATGGCCACCCGCCTATCTTGAGCGCCTGCACGCGCCGAGCCCCGAGCTCGGTTCAGTGATCTCACTCTGCACTAACCCTGTGACACGCTTCGCACCCGTTTTACGGACGCTGAAACTGAGGCTCGCCGAATGTTCTTTCATTGTGAGCCGTGAATAACAGTGGGGCAGAATGAAGTACAGAGAGAGCGGAAGGAACTTGACCTTCATTAGGAATAGGCTTTGAGGGGTGAGACAGAGGCTCAAGAGGTGGTGTTGGTGGTGGTGGTTTAGTCGCCAAGTCATGTCCGACTCTTGCGACCCCATGGACTGTAGCCTGCCAGGCTTCTCTGTCCATGGGATTCTCCAGGCAAGAATACTGGAGTTAAGTTGCTCTGCCCTCCTCAGGGGTTCTTCCTTACCCAGGGATCGAACCGGGGTCACCTGCATTGCAGGCGGATGATTTACCAACTGAGCTATGAGGGAAGAGGTTTTGGATGTATGTATATACTTATGGCTGATGTATGTATATACTTGGGCTTCCCTGGTGGCTCAGGTAGTAAAGAATCTGCCCGCAATGCAGGAGACCTGGGTTCAATCTCTGTGTCAGGAAGATCTCCTGATGTAGAAAATGGCAACCCGGTCCAGTGTTCTTGCCTGGAGAATCCCATGGACAGAGGAGCCTGGTGGACTACAGTCCATAGGATCTCAAAGAGTCGAACATGACTGAGCGACTAAGCTCAGCACATGAATACATGGAAAATCACTGAATTGTTGACTTGAGAGGTCTATTTTCGTTAACAGTAATCTTTTGATGTTCCAACTCCTTGGTTTTTGTTGCTGAAACTCCTGTATCTCCTGGCTCCTTCCTTGCCTCTTTGGGGCAGTATCTCAGACTTTTCTCAGATGCTGTGTCCTTGGCTGAAGCCTTCAGTTTTGTCCATCAAATAAAACATAATTCTCAACTTGTAGGTTGTATGTTTTTTTCTTTTTCAGTCAGCAGGGCCCTGGGCTGAGAAACTAAATGTGACACAGAAAACTGGGGGTGTGTGACGACAAGGTCAGCTAGCCAGCTGTAAGCCCTGGGAGCACCTGAAACTCAGTTTAGTGGTAACATCGCCCATTACCCCGTGGATTCAAGTCATGTCGAACTTACTCTGAAAGACATAGGTTTGCTGAGATGTAGACCAGATGAGAGGGTTCATGAAGACAAGATCCTTTGGTTTGCGTTTGCTTTAATTTCCCCAACTAGCTCCGACCTAACATGAAAAGTGAAGCATCTCTGTTCAGTTCACAAGTGAAAATACACTCAAGCAACCAGTTAAAGTTCTGTGCTTGCCTTCCTCAAAGTCAGCTTCTGTGATCCTGTGTTTTATTTCCTCTTTGGCAAAACTGGAACAATTTTTACCACTAGGGCTGAAATTACAAAGATAAGACACAGCCTTCCTTCTTAAGGAGCTCACGGTCTACAGCAGTGTCTGCTGGCCCTCGGATCAGGAGTTGAATCTGTGTATCCTGCATTGGCAGGCGGGTTCTTTAGCACTGAGCCACCAGGGAAGCCCAGTGTTTGCTTTTGTAATAAACTTTAATTGGAATATCATTACACCACTTTGTTATGTATTATCTGGCTGCTTTTGCACTGCGAGGGCAGAGTTGAGTTGTTGCAGCAGAGAATGTATGGCCCACCAAAACCTAACATATTTACTGCCTGGCCCTTCAGAATATGCTTGCAAACCCCCAGTCTAGAATGTTGCAAGGAAATGGTTTCAGATAGCAGTGGAAATACCTGGTTGAGGTGGTCCAGAATACAGGGAAACTCATTCTCTCATAGGGGAATTTGGCAACTTGCAGTGGATTGGGGTCCACCTCGAGCCCACTGAGCACAGCTCTGGGAACCACGTCACTGCTTGTGCAGAGTATTATGAGCAATAACGCAGGCCAGGTGAGCTGATTCTGATGGCAGCGGACGAATTAAAGACAGAGAAGGCAGGATAAGCTTAAGCCCTCACGCTGTGACTCAGGGCACAGATGCCCTCAGGTTCTTTCTATGCAGAAATGGCTTAATAACTCAGCTTGGTCCTTTTAGCTGTTGATTTATAATGTCATTTGAATGTAAGGCCATGAGAGATCCCCCACATAAATGTTCGGACTATGGAGTAGCACTACCAGGCTTCAAATCCTGGCTCCTTCACTTTTTAGCCGAGTGACCTGAGCAGGCAAGAGGCTTAGCCGCTCTGTGCCTCAGTGTATCCTACAGTCGATTCTCGTGATTTGTGGTTGTTACGCTTAATAAAGTTGCCGTGAATGCTGACTTAGTGAATGCCAGACCACTGCTCCTAGGGAAGAAAACAAGACCAATACTTCCCCTCATACGCTACACTTTACAGTCATTTTTACACTCCAAACACAAAATTGAGGACATTGAAATTGTGAGAATTTTTAGAATAAAAATAGATAATTCCTGAGGATAGGAATATAATTAAATATACATTATTGGATTGATCCTGCTGACCTGTCACTTGCAATGTTCAGAAGTATTAATTTGCCTTTCAAATATTTACTATAGATAGCTGGAAAAATTTTTTTAGAGATTACGAAAGCAGGTTGCTATGGATTTACATTGACTTTTTCAATTTTTAAAAAAGCACATTTTAAATTTCGACACATCACTACTTCAGCAAAATTATTCAAAGGTGTTTCGTATAGTTTAACAATGTTTTTACTGAGGATTATTATACATACAGAACAGAATATGTGCAGATCTACAGTTTGATGAATTTTCACAAACAGCCCCCTGTGTAGCCGCCCAGATAAGAAAGTCAGTATCAGCACCCTGGGGACTCTCTTGCCCTCCTTCCCAGTCCCTCCAAAAATACCAAGTATCTACAAAGATTCAGAGCAATTTGAATTCTTACACATTGGTGATAGAAATGCCGAATGGTAGCGCCTTTTGGAAGACAGACTGACAGTCCCTCAAAAAGTCAAAGACAGACTTGCTGCACGACCCAGCAACCCCAGTCACCTTGGCATTCACCCAAGGGAAATGAAAACACATGTTCACACAGAGACCTGCATGAAAAAGTCCATAGCAACCTTATTCATAATTGTCAAAGGCTGGAAGCACCCAAATGAGTCGGGGGCGAAGGGCTACCCAAGATGTGCTGCGTCTGTCCAGGGGACTGCTGCCTTCCCCAGCACCGGTGAGTCACAGACGCACTGCGCCAGGAGAGGGAAACCAGATGTGGGAGGCTACAGTGGGGCCCCATTCACAGCGTTTTCATGAGAAGACTGAAGTACAGAGACACAAACCAGAGGTCGCCAGGGAATGGGGTGAGGAGAAGGACTGGCTCAGGGTCGCCAGATAAAATGCACGTTGACCGGCTGAAGCTGCTGAAACTGACTGCCCCAGCGAAAAACATGCGGGGACTTCTTGATGGAAACGCTCTATATCTTGCTTATGGTGACGGCTACACAACCAACTCTGTACATTTGTCCCAACTCATGGAATTGTGGATTTCACTGGATGTAAACTCTGCCTTAACGAATTTCACTAAAACACTAAACACGGGGTTGGGAAAAAAGGCAAAAGTGAAGACAGGATTGTGATGATAGTTACGAGTGTGTGTATGTATGTGCATGCGTGTGTGGGTAAGTGGAAACAGACGCAAAATGAGTGCATTCTGTCATGTGTAAATCCATTAAGACTGATTTTTTTTTTTTTTTTTTTACTGGGGATAAAGAGACCCACTTCCTTGGGAATTCCCTGGCTGTTCTGTGGTTACGACTTTGCACTTCCACTGCAGGGCTTCCATCCCAGGATCCCTGGCCGGGCGGGGAACTAAGATCCTACATGACTTGCAGCACAGCAAAGCAAACAAAAAGAGACACATTTCCTAGTTATACAAAATTCAACACACCAGGAAGATGGATAATTCCTAATATTCAAAATTGGAATAGCCCCAATTACAAGACCTCAAAATATGTAGAGCAAAACTGGCAGAGAAGAAATAGAAAAATCCCCAATATAGGGAGAGATTTTAATATGCTTCTTTTAGTAGTGTGTAGAATAAGCAGCACTTGCCTCCCCCCCCCAAAAAAAAACAGTAAGATTGTTAAAGACTTCAATGCCATTGCTAAGAAATCCTGGCTTCATGAACACGCGTAGATCATTCCATCTAATAACTGAATAACTGACAGCTTAATTGCATGTCCTGGGGAAGAGGATGAGGAGTGTGCTTATCAAGTTTGCAGATAACACTAGCATTTCAACCTTTGGCCCTGGGCTGGCCGCACAGGGCCACCTTGTCCAGGGCTCTGTGGAGAGCGTCAGCACAGGGGAATGTCTGGTGGCCAACCCTGGGGACCCCGGCAGCAGTCGCGGAGCCAGTCATCCCTTCATCGGGAAGGGTGGCGGAGCAGCCAGAGGTGTTCATGCTCCAGGCGATCAGGGAACAGGGCTCAGAGTCCAAGAAGTGGAAAATCGAAGGTGGAGAGGGACTTTGGGACAGAGCAGGAACTCTGGTCAGAAACAGTTGCTGAAAAAAAAAAATGAAATGTTTGAAATGTTTATCTCATACTTACACAAAGAACATATCTTGTATATCGTGATTTCCAGAGAAGAGAGAGAAAAATCTTGATGAGGAATTCTGTGTGGTCATCACAAGCATATATTCGCTACATATGATGTGGGTTAGGAGGAAGTGATAGGAACTTATATTACAAATTTATCTTTTAAGTTTTAGTTTTTTATTTGGCCCTGAATCATGCCCGTGTCCCCTTTGTTGGACGCACAGAGTCTTAACCACTGGACCGCCAAGGAAGTCCCTAGTTTTTAAAAGGGCTAATGTAGCTGCATTAAAAACTCAGTTAACCAGAAATAGAAGAATATTGACTTGATATGATAAAGAATAATTATTATGAGATGGTTGGATGGCATCACCGACTTGATGGACATGAGTTTGGGTAAACTTCGGGAGTTGGTGATGGACAGGGAGGCCTGGTGTGTTGCGATTCATGGGGTCGCAGAGTCAGACACGACTGAGCGACTGAACTGAACTGATTATCCTACATCACGCACTGTGCGTGTGTACTAAGTCGCTTCAGTCGTGTCCAACTCTTTTCGACCCTATGGACTGTACCCAGGGACCCCAGGTTCCTCTGTCCAAGGGGATTCTCCAGGCAAGAATACCGAGTGGGTTGCCATGCGCTTCTCCAGGTGATCTTCCTGAACCAAGGATTGAACCCAAGTTCCTTACATCTTTTGCATTGGCAGGCGGGTTCTTTGCCACTAACGCCACCTGGGAAACCCCATCCTATATCATACATAATGATTTTTTAAAAATTAGAGGTGTCCCTAGAGAGATCATGGATGAGGTCTTAACAAACACTGTTCTAGATGAAGGAAAGAGAGAAGACCAATAAATAGAGTGTATTTTTTAAAGACAAATTTTCATTATTTGCATAAGGTATGATCAGTTACCTAGAACGTCTCAGAGAGTCACCTTAAAGTCAACTAAAATGTGTAAGTTAATAATCTGCCCCAGTGCAAAATAAGTTTATGTCAGTAGATTTCTTGTATACCAACAATGAAAAACAGGATTTCCCTGCTGGTCCTGTGGTTAAGACTCCGTGTTGCCGCTGCAGGGGACTCGGGTTCTATCCCTGCTCTGGGAACTAAAATCCCAATATGGCATGGTGCCATCGAAAAGGGGAAAAAAAAGCTTAAAAAATGTCAGTTACTCTGGTGACAATAATATAAAATAGCCAGTTATACACTAGTGAGAAATATTCAGGACTGTCAAGTTTTAGAAAGTTCTTTCTATGGAGGAATCAAAAATATACTTGAGGACTTGCCTGGTGGCACAGTGGATTGGAATCCATCCATCCGTCTGCCAATGCAGGGCACATGTTCGATCCCTGGTCCAGGAAGATCCCACATACCTCGGAGCAACTAAGCCTGTGCTCCATAACTACTGCTCTGGAGCCTGAAGTCTGCAAAAGAGAAGCCACTGCTGGGAGAAGCCTGCCCGCGTATCAAAACCAGCGAGCAGCCCCTGCTCTCGGCAACTAGAGAAAGCCCATGCAGTGACTCCCAGTACAGCCAAAACTAAATATTATTTTAAAAATAAAAATGTACTTAAAAAAACGGAGAGGTGTGTTGATGGGAAGGTAAAACCTTGTAGAGAGGTATATTTCCTCAAATTAATTTATAGTTTTGTTGTTGTTCAGTCTGACCCTTCACAACCCCATGGACTGCAGCGCCCCAGGCTTCCCTGTCCTTCACTATCTCCTGGAGTTTGCTTAAACTCATGTCCACTGCGTTAGTGATGCTACCCAACCATCTCATCCTCTATCATCCCCTTCTCCCTCAACCTTTCCCAGCTTCAAATTTATGGTTTTAATACAATTCTAATCAAAACCTCATTTTGAATTTTTTTGGAACTTGAGAAAATAATTCTAACATTCATCTGTAGGACTAAATGGTAAAAAAAAAAAAATAGCAAAGAAGCTATAATGCCTTTCTGTATTTTGCAAAATTTCTATAACATGTGTATTATTTTTATAGTAAAGAAAGTCTTCCATTTTAGCAACAACAAAAGACAACTTAATCCCAGAACACATTTAAAAACAGTATACCATGTAATCACCAAGATGGAAACCTTTCTCTATTCTCTGAATCTATTCATTCCTTATTAGATTATTGTTAGACGGTCAAGTTAATGGCCTGACAAAGGAACGGAAAAATAGTTCTTTAAGAAGGTTTGATATGATTTGAAACTGTTTTGAGTAGCAGAAAAAAACAAAGAAACAAGTCAGTTACAGTCTTGCAGAACCTGAATGATTTTTCCAAGAATTATGCTGATCAGCTGTTAGTATAACAGATCAAATGAGCAACAAAACTCACTCATTTTAACAGTAGTGTATTTGGGAAATGAAGAAAGGCTGCTTTCTGGGCCTGAGATTTTCGCCATAAACCCTACTGTCATCTGTGTTCCATGCAGCCATTCTGTTTATTTCCAGCCAATGGATCGAAATGCCCAGGTACATCTGATCTGGAACACTAAACCTCACTCAGTGTTCCCGATTATGACCCGTCAAAGGGCATCGCAGGGAACCCTAAGTAAGACCCCAGAGGGCAATACCGGACTTTGCCTCTCCGTTAAATGTCTGATTTAAGTTTTGCTGCAGCACTTACGGTTTCACAGACCGTTCACACACACACACACGCACGCACACAGCCACACACACACAAACGCTCCTTTCCTCAAGGTTTTTGTATTCTGCGGATTTCATGAGTTTGGGAGATGTCTGACTGCCATAAAAGCTGGTTTAGAATTTCCATTGCATGTTTCCAGAAAGGCGACCTGGAAGGAGCTCTAGGGAAAACCTTTTCATGCCTCAGAAATTCCTCGTGGGGGTGCTCCCCTACCTCCGCTCAGAGTCTGAGCCATCCTCCGCCACTCCTGGGAGCCGCCTTCTACCACCCACACATCCCACCTCCAATGGCATCAGACCACTGTCTTCCTCACCCCTGCTTGGATGTCATCAGGGGGACTCCAGCCTTTGGGTGCTCATTCTTTGTCTCCGTCCCAGGGGCCTTTGTGGAGATCAGGTCCCAACAGGTCTCTGCTTAAGGGAGCCAAGTCTAAGCTGAAGGTACAGAGGGAGAAGAGCACAGAAAAACCGACTTTAGGTTTTCCTCACCATGAGGTGTTTGTGGCTACGCAGGTCAGCATCAAGGTTCCCTCCTTCCTGGGAGCCAAGAGGAAGTCTTTCAAAACCAGTTGGGAAAGGCGTTTTTTCCCCCTCGTCAACTCAACTTTGGAGGCATTCTATTAAATGACAGGTACCCTTCCACCCAAAAACAACAAGGAAGCATTCAGTGTGCTAACAACATAGCTTAAAAAAAAAAGTAAAACAAAATTCTGCAAGTTTATAAAACTTGATAAAAAATAGTGTTTCAGACTGGACAGTCACCGGAAGCACCCAGTTATCAGAAACGCACACTCTTGAGTTGGCACGGGCAGCCCTTCGGGCTTCTGTGCTGGGCCGGTTTCAGCACCTCCGTTTTCTGCAGGGTTACTCCCACACTTGCCATCATCAGGTTTCTCCTCCTTTTCCCTTTGGGTCCCTTCTCCCCCTTCTTTGCCGGGGGCTTATTTAGGCTTGGGCTCTGGCACTGGAGGGACCGGTTTAAGAGACAATCTTGCAGATCTTCGCTACGGTGAGTCCTTCACCTCGAATTCGTCTCCTTTCACACCCCCTTCAGCCTTTCTCTCTGCCATGGTGGCGATGGAGGCAGGACATAGGTGCTGGAAAAGGGATGCCGTGGCCCAAGGGTTTAGGTTGGCCGTGGGTTACCCTCACCTCTTCTTCATACTGCTTCTCTCCTTCACCTTTTTTTTTGGAGATCTGTGTGTGTATGTGTTTAGTATACTAAAGTTTTTATTGAATTTGTCACAATACTGCTTTTGTTTTCTGGGGGGTTTTGGGGGGTATTTTTGCCCACACAGTATGTGAAATTTTAGTTCCCCAACCGGAGATTGAAGCCACATCCCCTGCATTGAAAAGCAAAGTCTTAACCACTGGAATGCCAGATAAGTCCCTCTCCTTCACTCTTGAAACATATTTTCCTCAGGTATAAAACTCGAGTTTGACAGTTATTTTCTCTTTGTGCTCTGAGGACATCTTTCCATGTCTGTCTTCCTCCCACTGATGCTACTGCCGTGTCAGTGAGGTGCTCCTGTCCGTCCTTACTGCTCCTCTTCCGAAGGCCATGAGCCTTCCCTTGCAGGTTTTAGGAATGTTCTGTTTTTGACTGTATACTGCATCTCAGAGTGAATTTCTTTTTCTTGCTCTGCAGTTCCTTGGCCTGCCTCCTCTAATTCACAGTGGTGAAGCAGGACTAGTAAATGGTAGTGAAGAGCTCCATTCAGAGAGGAAACAATGAATGATACCCAGGAGCTGGTGGTCCATCATAGTGATGCAGTCCTGCTAGAAAGGTCACGTGAGGTCCTTCTGCCCTTGACCAGATCCTGATTATGCTCTAAAGGAGGATCCCCTTGTACAGGACCTCTTTTGAGTGACTGAATACACAAACAGACAATGAGCAAGACATTTACGAAAATAAATCTCTGACCCACAATCTGCATGAGCTGTCCAGAAAACATGGATGCCTTTATCCATGATAAACATCCTAGGAACCCAGCCTGATGTCAGGCTCACAAGAAACCACATTCATATCTCTAGCAACAATGCAGGAAGCAAAACAATCACTTCTGTAATCATCAGCCCAATATGGCTAGGATCTGATGATGAACTGCCAGCTTCCCTAATTTTTGTCCCTGTTTCCAATTTAGGGCCAATGAGAGAAAGTCAAATATGTCCCCCTAACTGATCACATGGGATGCCCCACTTTTAGTGAGCCCACTTCCAGCTCCCCAGGTCAACAGCCTCCGGCCAGGGCACACCTGAGGGGTCTCCCCCATACCCATAAAGCCTCCCCCTTCCTCTGTCTGCGTTAGAGTATCTACCAGATAGAAATGACAGTGACTGACCCCTTGCTACAGTCAGCTGTGAATCAGTAGCCTCTGCTTGCTCTCTGTTGGGAGCTCTTTATTTATTTCTTTATGTTCCATTCACCTCTAACCACAACAGAAGCAACCCTCCCTGGGAGTGGCAGCATCTTCCCACACCCAGGCTCGCACCTGAGTAAAGACGGCCCTGTCTGCACACCTGTGTGGAGGGCCTAGCTTGCTGAATGCCTTCCTGCACTCTAGAACAAAGAAGCCTTCATCTTCCACTGCCTGTGGGTTTTCTTCTGGCCAAGAGACACATCTGCAGAAGATGTGTTACGTTTTCTGGAAGTCAGACTGAGATGCTGGATTCGTGTACAGGTGGTTGTCAGGAGGGTTCCTGGGATCAACACCCATGGGGAAGTGGAGGGGGCAAAGGAGGAAGCTGCAATGAGATGCAGTCCCAGCAAGGCCTCGGCTTATTTTACAGGGGACTGAGCGACCTATTGCTGACCTTGGCTGCCCCAGGAAGGGGTCACGACCCTGAAGAGGCGGCTTTCATTGTCCAGGAGAGGACGTCCGCTGAGAGTGATCAGCCGCCTACACTCTAACCAGGGGTGGGGGTGGGGGGTGCTTATGTCCCTGAGGAAGGGTGTGGGGATCTGACCAACCTGGCAGTGTCCACCACAGAATCCCAAAGCCCAGTTTATCCAGAAGCCAAAGGAGCTACCTGTTTGTGTCAGCAGAGCAAACAGCCTCCATGGAGTGAGAGGAGGCTCCTGCCAAGTCAGAACTCAAGAGGCTTTGAAAGAGAATAAGGGGAACCCAAAGGAGGTACAGAGAGATGAAGACAGCTTCCTAAGATGAAAGAGACATAGCTTCCAAAACGGGAAGTTCAGGGACCTCCCCGGTGGTCCAGTGGTTGAGAATCTGCCTTCCACAGCAGGGGACGAGAATTCAATCCCTGGACCGGGAACTAAGATCCCACATGTGGCTACAGGGCGTCTAAGCCCTCGTGCTGCAACTAGAGAACTGAGTTGATTTCACAACTACAAAAGCCTATGTCCACCACAAAGACCCAGTGCAGCCAAGTGAATAAAGAAACTATTAAAAACAAACAAGCTGAAAAGTTCAAAAGAGGAAGTGAAAAAAGAAAGAGTCTCTTCTGAGAACCTTCTGGAAGTTCAGATGAAAAAACTGACAATGTAACACACAAAAAACTGTGGAAATGGAAATCCAGACAAGGGACAGGAGATCTGAAAGGAGGATCCAGAGGACTGAGCCCTGACAACAGGACCTCCAGAGAAGAGAGGGAGGAGGGTGCATGCTAAGTCATTTCAGTCCTGTCCGACTCTTTGCGACCCCATGGACTGTAGTCCACCGGGCTCCCCTGTCCATGGGATTCTCCAGGCAGGAATACTGGAGTGAGTTGCCTTTTCGTTCTCCAGGGGACTTTCCTGACCCAAGGACTGAACCTTCATCTCTTATATCTCCTGCATTGTCAGGGAGGTCCTTTACCACTAGCACCATCGAGAGGCGTGCAATTATTGAAGAGACAGGGAAGCGCTGCTCTGCCTCTGAGAGGTCCCCCCGCAGGGGTCCCCTGTGGCCATGTCTGAAGTGCAAATGGGGGCCACGCCGTGCTCAGGGGGTGTCCAGATCTGGTGGTTCACTTCCCACCTGTGCAAGTACAGACTGTAGCCCGCCAGGATCCCCTGTCCATGGAATTCTCCAGGCAAGAATACTGGAGTGGGTACCCATTCCCTTCTTCAGGGGATCTTTCTGACCCAGGGATGGAACCCCATACGAGCCTCCAGGGAAGTCCTCTTTCCCCTTATAGGTTATTACAAAATATTGAGTATGGTTCCCTGTGCTATACAGTAGGTGCTTGTTGGTTTTCTACTTTATATATAGTAGTATGTACATTTTCATCCCAGTCTCCTAATTTACCACTTCTCCCTTTTCCCTTTGGTAACTGTAAGTTTATTTTCTACATCACTGAGCATAGGGTTCTTTTTTGGGGGGCGGAGGGTGTAGTATACAGCTTCTTTACAATGTGGTGCTGGTTTCTGCTGTAAACAAAGTAAATCAGCTGTATATACATATATATATATATATATATATATATAATAGGGCTTGCCTCTTCTGTGACTTTCAAGGGTCTGCTTTGAAAGTCAAAAGCCAAGAATTAACTCTTTCCTTTTATTTGGCATCCAGCCACCTGTGCTAGGGTTAGTGTGGCCATTTCACAGCCCTTGGTGTCTTGTCACCATTCGCAGGACCAGCCCAGGGGCATATGGAGAGCCCTGTGGGAAAGAGCTCTTCCCTAAATAGCTGGTTGTAGGGAGCAGCGGGACAGAGCATCAGGCTTACTTGTTCTTCCTAGAATTCAGGAAACAGTTTTGTAACTGTTTCAATGAGATGGGAAAATGGCCTTGTGAGTAAATGCTCTTGGGGAAAAAAAAAAAAAAAAGCAGGCACATTCTCAACCCAGGAATGTTGCATTGACTGTACCCACTGTCTGGAATGTTCTTTCCCCAGATGACCTCTTGACCTCATCCTCCCTTGTTCCTTTGTCTCTGATCCCCCAGTTCTGTTCTACATTTCACTTTTTGTAGTAGTTCAAACATACTACAGGCTTCCCTGGTAGCTCAGCTGGTAAAGAAGCCGTTCGCAATGCAGGAGACCCTGGTTCAATTCCTAGGTTGGGAAGACCCCCTGGAAAAGGGATAGCTACCTGCTCCAGTATTCTTGGGCTTCCCTCGTGGCTCAGACAGTGAAGAATCCACCTGCAATGTGGGGGACCTGGGATCGATCCCTAGTTTGAGAAGACCCCCTGGAGGAGGGCGTGGCAACACCCTGCAGTATTCTTGCCTGGAGAATCCCATGGACAGAGGAGCCTGGCGGGCTGCAGTCCATGGGGTCGCAGAGTCGGATGGGACCGAGTGACTAAGCAGAAGCAGCAACAACATATTACACAAGTACGTTTCTTACTTAGTTTGAAAAATTTATTCTTAAATAATCTTAAAAGATTTTTTAATGTGGACCACTTTTAAAGTTTTTATTGAGTTTGTTACAATATTGCTTCTGTTCTGTCTACTGATTTTTTGGCCCCAAGCCATGTGGGATCTCAGCGACCCAATCAGAAATCGAACCCAAGCCTCCTGCTTTGTAAGCGCAGAATCTTAACCACTGGACGGCCAGGGAAATCTTGGCATTTTTAGCGTATTATCTGCTTCCCTTCCCTCTAAAGTATAAGCCCCAGGATGGCAGGGATCTTTGTTTGATATCTAAAGCACTACCAGGCACGTAGTAGGTGTGAGAGTCAGAAAGAAAGAAAATGCTTTAAGAAAAAAGTACCCACAATGATGGGTGTATGTCGGAGGGTCATGGGAGCCAACAGAAGTAACAAAATAAATAACGACAGTACCTGGCTATAACCCAGAGAATAAAGCCAAAATCCATGAGTCCGTATTGGCATAAATAACTGAAGAAAGTGAATAAACTGGGGAGAGGGCTGTTACCTGGGTTCTTCTCTCTTTTTTTAATCCACCATGCAAGTGGAAGCAGGGAGTCTTAACCACTGGACCCCAGGGAGTCCCTGTTACCTGTTGGCCTACATTGTTTCCTCCACTCACAGATGGGATGTTTCCATTATTTTGTACAGTAACTTGTTTCCATTGAATCCAACGTCTTCCATTTTCTTTGCTCACGGTTTCCTCTTGTGACCCAGACCTTGTTTCCCACTGAAGAACTCTGTCAAGTCGCTTCTCCACCCGGGGGCTTACTGGTCACCTCTCTTAGTTCCGTCTGGAAAAAAATCTTCCTTTGGCCCTTGTTCTTGAAGCTCGCGCTCCTGGCTCTGCTGGACTCCTGGCTTCCCCTCCAAGGCCGTTCTCCGCTGTGCCCTGTCTTCTGGCATTCTGTCATTTTCTCCGGCTGGTTTTCAGAGTTTTCTTTTTGTTCTGCTGCCTTCCTGATTTGACAGTTATTAATTTGCTGCCTGCCAGCCCCCACCCCATTGCCTGCTCTGCGGTAGAGGGGCTGGAGGTGCTGCAGGGACAGTGGGAGGGGGCTGCCCCCTCCCCGGGCGCTGGGGTTCCAGGGGTGGGGCTGGCACAACTCGGTGGCCTTCTCCCAGGGACCCCCTTCGAGGGGCCTCTGTCTCAGCCCTGGGGTTGTGGCCGTTCCTTATATGTACCATTCCTGCATTTCTTTTAAAAACTTTTATGTATTTACTGATTGATTTATTTGGCCGCAGCAGGTCTCAGCTGTGGTGTGTGAACTCTTCGTTGTGTATGTGGGACCTAGTTCCCCAACTGGGGGTCGAATCCAGGCCCCTCTGCATTGGGAGTGCAGAATCTCAGCCACCAGATCACCAGGGAAGTCCCACCTTTCCTGCCTTCTTTAAAGCTGTCTTTATCTCTTTTACCAACACCGCCCACCCCCTGCCCCCGCCCATGACTCCAGTCCCCTGCTATGGTTAGCAACTCTTCAGAATAAACTGTCCCTATCCACTAACTATGTGATTTCTGTCTCTGGATTGGACCCTGAACCAGACCCCTCTGACGTGTTTATATGTGGATTTCTTTCCTTTTTTTCTTTTTAAAATCCTGCTTGTGATTCATCGAGCTTTTTGAGTCCAAAGACTTGATAGCTTGCTTTATAACCTCTGTAAAACTTTCAACCATGATAACATTGAATATCGCCTCTCCCCCGTCTCTGATTTTTCCTTCTACAACATCGATTTTGTCTGTTAGATCTTCTCTGTCCATATTCTATGTGTCAACCTAAAAAAAGCCCCCAACATCCTTAATTGCGCTATACTTCACATCTATACAATTCACCCATCTGGGGTACAACTGGGTTTTTTGGTATATTCACCAAGCTGTGCACCCATCACCACGATGTTAGAACATTTTCAGCGCCCCCTCCTACTAGAAAGCTCCACGGGCATCAGCAGTCATGGTCCGCCCTCCATCCCCTGCTTCCTGGTGAGCGCACATGGACTGTCTGTCTCTGTGGATTCGCCTCTTCTGGACATTACAAATCAACGGAATCATACAACATGCGGCCTTTTGTGCCTGCCTTCCTTCACTTTTCATGATGCTTTCAGTGTTTCCATCATGTATTAGCACTGCTTTTCTCTTTGGGGATAAATACTATTCCGTTGTATAGACATACCACATTTTGTTCATCGGTTGATGGACATTCGAATTGTTCCCACCATTTAGCTCTTAGGAATAACGATGCTATGACTTTTCAGTGCAAGTTTTTGTGTGGATTTATGCCTTCGTGTCTCCTGAGTAAATGCCTCCAAGTGCAATTGCTGGGCCACATGGGAACGCCATGTTTAAGCATCTGAGACCTTCCAGACTGTTTCCAAAGTGGCTGCACCAGCTCACATTCCCCAGGACACGCGCTCCCTTCTCTCTGACTCATCCGTCTCTCTGAGCCCCTCTGCGGAGTCTGTGCATCCCTCTCCAGCACTCTCGCATCTTGTAGGGTGTTTAACCTGCTCATTGAATTTCTAATTTCAATTGTAATTTTTATTTCTGGAATCGCGTTTCAGTGGTGTTCTGCAAATCTGATGTTTTCTCCCTTCTCTGTCATACTCTGAATGTCCTCTTTCGTCTCTTCAAATGTTTGAAGGAGACTTCACACTGACAGCTGGAAAGCGTCAATTTTATGGCCCCAGGGCTGCACGGTCCACTTTTTCGCTCACGGTGGTTCATTTCCTGCCCCCAGAGAAGTTTATGGTTTTATTACTGGGGATTCTGAGGGCTGGGTCTGAAGTGCATTTTCTCCAGAGTTGCCTCTGCTTTGCCAGGCTCTGGAGGCTCCACCACCAGCTGGGCCCACTTTATTTATTTATTTTTAATTCAATTTTTATTTATTTATTTTTAACACCCTACACGTATTGGAGTATTTTAACAACGCTGTGATAGTTTCAGGTGAACACTGAAGAAACCCGTCCTAACATAAACATGGATCCATTCTCCCCCCAAATCCCCTCCCATCAGGCTGGCACACAACGCTGAGCAGAGCCCCCCCCCCCGTGCTCTACGGGGCGTCCTTGTTGGTTATCCGTTTTAAATATAGTAGTGTGTACATGACCTTCCCAAAGCCCTTAATGATCTCCCCCTGCCCCCAGCAACCATGAGTTCATTCTCTAAGTCTGTGAGTCTCTTTTGGTTCTGTAAGTTCACTTGCATCTTTTCTTTTTAGACGTCACATATAAGGGATGTCACATGATATTTCTCCTTCTCTGTCTGACTTACTTCACCCAATGTGATGCTCTCGAGGTCCATCGTGTTGCTGCAGATGGTAACTGGGTTGACTTCAGAGCACATCCTCGGGGTGAGGCTTGATGTGCATTTTGGCTTGAGACACTCATGGGGGACTTTTTTCTTCCTTTTAACTGTTTCTGTTCTACTCAGAGCCAAGGCCAACACGGGGACGTCATCCCCCTCCCACCTGCAGATACCTGGTGGGCGGATTTTTAATGTCATTTACCCAGTGGGAAGGCCCTTTTTTGGAGGATTCTCAGATTTTGGGGAGTTTCTGATCTGACTGACCTTCCTCTTTACTCAGGGAGGTTCCTGGAAGTGGAAACACCCCCAGCAAAAGGCCACCTGCAGACCACCCTGGTATACATTATCTTTTAATGTATATAAAATAAATTTTAACAGAGAATGTCAAATATATATATACACATATGAAGAATAGTATAGTGATCCCAACAAACTCATCACATATCATTAACCTCTGGCCAGTCTCAAAGCTCATTCACCTTCTGTGTGGCTCTGAAGCAAATTCTAGAAATCATACTGTTTCATCTGAAAGTTCTTCCGTATACACTTCCGAATGATAAGAACTCTTTTCAAAATAAAGCCACAATATATGTATTCACACCTAAAATTTTAAACAATAATTTCTTCATATCATCAGTGTTCAATTTTCTGCTACAATCAGTGTTCAAATGGTCAGTTGCCACGTAACTATGGCTTTCTTATTGCTGCTTTCTTATTATTTCTGGCCTTAATGAAACCCCCTCCTTTCCCACCAACTTTGCCATACATTAAAAAATGTTTAATTAGCATTGTTTCCTGTATCTGTGTGTGTTTGTAACAAATGGAGTTCTCTGGATATCTAGTCTGTTGTTGGTGGCTATTCAATTGCTCAGTTGTGTCTGATTCTGCAACCATGGACTGCAGCATGCCAGGCTTCCCTGTCCTTCACCATCTCCTGGAGCTTGCTCAAACTCATGTCCTTTGAGTTGGTGATGCCATCCAACCATCTTGTCCTCTCTCATCCTCTTCTCCTCCTGCCTTCAATCTTCCCCATCATCAGGGCCTTTTCTAATGAGACGGCTCTTCCCATCAGGTGGCCAAAGGATTGGAGCTTCAGCTTCAGCATTAGTCCTTCCAATGAATATACAGAATTGATTTCCTTTAGGATTGACTGGTTTCATCTCCTTACAGTCCAAGGGACTCTCAGGAGTCTTCTCCAACACCACAGTTCAAAAGCATCAGTTCTTCGGTGCTCAGCCTTTTTATGGTCCAACTCTCACATCATGACTACTAGAAAAACCATAGCCTTGACTAGACGGACCTTTGTTGGCAAAGTAATGTCTCTGCTTTTTAATACGCTGTCTAGGTTGATCATAACTTTTCTTCCAAGGAGCAAGCGTCTTTTAATTTCATGGCTGCAGTCACCATCTGCAGTGATTTTGGAGCCCAAGAAAATAAAGTCTGTTACTGTTTCCATTGTTTCCCCATCTGTTTGCCATGAAGCAATGGAACCAGATGCTATGATCCTAGTTTTTTGAATGTTGAGTTTTAAACCAGCTTTTCAACTCTCCTCTTTCACCTTCAACAAGAGGCTCTTTAGTTCTTTGCTTTCTGCCGTAGGGGTGATGTCATCTGTATATCTGAGGTTATTGATATTTCTCCTGGCAATCTTAATTCCAGCTTCTGCTTCATCCAGCCTGGCATTTCTCATCATGTACTTTGCATATAAGCTAAATAATCTGAGTGACAATATACAGCCTTGACATACTCCTTTCCCAATTTGGAACCAATCTGTTGTTCCATGTCCGGTTCGAACTGTTGCCTCTTGACCTGCATACAGATTTCTCAGGAGGCAGGTAGGGTGGTCTGGTATTCCCATTTCTTTAAGAATTTCCCACAGTTTGTTGTGATCCACACAGTCAGAGGTTTTGGCATAGTCAATAAAGCAGAAGTAGATGTTTTTCTGGAATTCTCTTGCTTTTTCAGTGATCCAATGGATGTTGGCAATTTGATCTCTGGTTCCTCTGCCTTTTCTAAATCCAGCTTGTACATCTGGAAGTTCTCGGGTCATGTACTGTTGAAGCCTGACTTGGAGGATTTTGAGCATTACTTTGCTAGCGTGTGAGATGAGTGCAGTTGGGCAGCACTTTGAGAGTTCTTTGGCATTGCCTTTCTTTGGGATTGGAACGAAAACTGACCTTTTCCAGTCTTGTGGCCACTGCTGAGTTTTCCAAATTTGCTGGCATATTGAGTGCAGCACTTTAACAGCATCATTTTTAGAATTTGAAATAGCTCAGCTGGAATTCTATCACGTCCATTCGCTTTGTTCATAGTGATGCTTCCTAAGGCCCACTTAACTTGGCACTCCAGGATGTCTGGCTTTAGGTGAGTGATCACACCATCTGGGTCATTAAGGTCTCTTTTATATAGTTCTTCTGTGTATTTTTGCCACCTCTTGTTAATATCTTCTGCTTCTGTTCTGTCCATACCATTTCTGTCCTTTATTGTGCCCATCTTTGCATGAAATCTTCCCTTGGGATCTCTAATTTTCTTGACAATATCTCTAGTATTTCCCATTCTATTGTTTTCCTCTATTTCTTTGCATTAATCACTTAGGAAGGCTTTCTTATCTTTCCTTGCTATTTTTTGGAACTCTGCATTCAGATGGGTATATCTTTCCTTTTTGCCTTTGCCTTTTGCTTCTCTTCTTTTCTCAGCTATTTGTAACCCCTTCTCAGACAACCATTTTGTCTTTTTGCACTTCTTTTTCTTGGGGATGATTACCGCCTCCTGTACAATGTTACAAACCTCCACCCATAGTTCAAGCACTCTATCAAATCTAGTCCCTTGAATCTATTTCTCACTTCCACTGTATAATCTTAAGGGATTTGATTTAGGTCATACCTGAATGGTCTAGTGGTTTTCTCTAGTTGCTTCAATTTAAGTCTGAATTTGGCAATAAGGAGTTCATGATCTGAGCCACAGTCAGCTCCCGGTCTTTTTTTGCTGACTGTATAGAGCTTCTCCATCTTCGGCTGCGGTGTTTACCATCTGGTGATGACCATGTGTAGAGTTTTCTCTTGTGTTGTTGGAAGAGAGTGTTTGCTATGACCAATGCGTTCTCTTGGCAAAACTCTGTTAGCCTTTGCCCTGCTTCATTCTGTACTCTACGGCCAAACCCGCCTGTTACTCCAGGTATCTTTTGACTTCCTACTTTTGCATTCCAGTCCCCTATTATGAAAAGGACATCTTTGTGTGTGTGTGTGTTAGTTCTAGAATATGAACTAGAACCTGTGTCTTGGGAGCAAGCTTTTCTGTCTGCTGCCTGTCTTGTTAATTCCCAGCTCCAACAAGCGGGGCAGCTCCTGCTATCCCCGCTGGAACAGATTAGGAGACTGAGGTCTCCAGAGGTTCCACAACTTGCCCAAGGTCATGAGTGGGGTCGAACTTGTTCCCTGATCCGAGGGCTGGCAGGTCCTCCTCCGCGCCCCTCCCTGTGACCAGCGCTTTCCTTGCAGCCCTGAGCCCCTGGAGAGCCTGGCGTGGCAGGATGCTGCTGCCCCCTCGTGGCCATTCATGTCACTGCGGGCCTGGGCTCGGAGCCCCTGGAGCTGGGTGGCGCCTGAACCCCTGACTCCAGGGGCCCTCGGTCTCTTCCTTGCTCCCCTGACTCCCCCAACCCCCCAGGGCCTGGGAGAGATGCTGCAGTGAAAAGGTGAGAAAGGAAAATAAGCTTTTCTTTTCTTTCCTAAGAACAAAGAAGACGGAACAGTGAGCAGGCCTGACCACTCCTAGCTTTTTACTCGGCGTGTGCGCCCAGTGGCTCAGTCGTGTCTGGCTCTCTGTAACCCCGTGGACTGTAGCCCGCCAGGCTCCTCTGTCCATGGGACTCTCCAGGCAGGTATGCTGGAGTGGGTCGCCATCCTTCCATTTCCTGTTCCCGCGTATCCTCCCAACCCAGGGATCAAACTTGTGTGTCCTTCGTCTCCTGAACTGGTCAGCAGATTCTTTACCACCTGAGCCACCTGGAAAGCCCCAGGTCTTATTTAACTGTTTCTCATCTGTTCTGCGCCCTAACTCTGCATAAGCTGTGTGTGTGTTAGGTCGCTTCTGTGTGACCCCATGGACTGTAGCCTGCCAGGCTCCTCTGTCCATGGGATTCTCCAGGCAAGAATACTGGAGTGGGTTCCACGCTCTCCTCAAACTAACCTGTGACTCCATGCTAATTACATCCTGTATCAGGTGCTCACCTTTACAGAACTCTCTTTGAAGACCAATCCTTGTAGTTTTTCTCTTTTTGCCTTACAGAAAGAAGGCCTCAGTACAATACACAAAAGACAATGGACCCAGCTACCGGACTGCCAGACTCAATTACTGGGCTACCTGCCACCAGCCTATGACTGTTTTGAAAGAATGCTAGAGGAAGAAGAATGCAAGATCCTGACACCTTTGTTCCTCATCACCAGCCCCTGACTTCGAGCCCTCATCTGTATAATCCCCCAGATTCCTCATGAAGAGGAGGCACAGTTCTTGAGGCACAAACCTACTGTGTCTCCCTCCCGCCATCTGAGCATTAAAGCCACCTTTCTATTTCCTCCAAATGGTCTCCATGGTTCTTTTTTTAAAACCTAGTTTTCGTTGGCAAAAAGAAAGCCAAGATTTTGGTAGCATCAGAGAGAAGAAATAACAAAAGTCTGCAGCTCCATCCTTTGTTCCCTGAGGGATCTCAATCAAGTCACCTAACCAGCCTGGCCTTAGTTTTCCCCTCTATAGAATGGGCATAAATGAGATCTTCCCTCTTCAGGTAGGAGGATTTCATGAGCAGGCAGGTGCTCCTGGAGAGCCTAGAACCTGGGAAGACTCACCGGTAGCCCCCTCATCCCCCCCTTCACCCCACCCTCACCCCAGGGAAAGCAGCGGGCAGCCCGAGGTGGGTACACCCCGTCCTTGCAGGGAGTAAACACTCTTGGTGCAAAGTCTGCAGCGTTGGTTGACTGGGTGGTGGGGGCTGCTCATCAAAGGCCCCCGCGCGCCCTGCCTGCCATTGAGGGCGGTGAGCTTTGGTCCGAGGCTCGCTGATAAGCAGGGAGGATGTGTGATTCTGGCCCGGGAGGGGCTCGGGCAGGAGGCGCCTCCCCCGCTGTCCGCGCCCCGCGCGCTGGCTGCACCTGGTGCGCCCAGGGACAAGGCCGAGAGGCCGGTTCTGCCTCCCGCTTCCTGAGGGCCTGTGTCCTCGCTGAGCCCAGCGCCCCCGCACGGGTCTCTGCGGGCTCAACTCCAGACCCGGGCATCCAGGGGATCCGCACCGGGCGGGGGCGGGGGTTGGGGAGATAACCCCGCCCACTCCCGCCAGAGCCTGGGGCTGCTGCTGCTTCTAAGGCCCCAGGGGCAGAAAGCAGAGCCTCCAGGGGACCCAGGATTCAAGACCCGCCCCCCCCCCAGGCACCCTCCTCCACCGCGGAGGTGGAAGGTGACTTCCTTCTAGAATCTGCGATCACAGCTTCTGGGGACCGTCAGATCCCCACCCCGCAAGTCTGAGCACCAGAACGTTCCTGCACAAAGTTCCCCGGTGAGGAACTCCCGTTTGCGGGCTCTCGGCGCTGCAGTCGGCCTGCCCACAGGCCACCTCCCCCTTCCACACCCCACCAGACAGCCGCTCTTGGCCCTGGCCGCGGGTCACTGCTCCCTGAACACACCGGCCTCTGTGGGAGTGCTGGCCCCTGTGGGTGCCTGTCCGAGGTGCTCAGCCCACCTCGCCACCCTGCTCTGACTGCCCCCGCCTCCCCCAGAGAAAGGGGACCCTCAGGCCTGCAGAGACCCCGTGAGAGACCCCGAGACTGCGACCAGCCCAGAGGAGCTGTGCCCGACATGAAGGAGAGGAGAGAGAGCCGTCAGGGGCAGGAGCCATGGGGCACCCGGAGCCAGAGAGTGAAGGGAGGCCCCTGCCAAGTGGGCATTTTAGGGCCATCATGCCAGCCGCACTGAGGGACAGGCCACAGTGGGGAGAGCTTGGGGCAGGGGTCGGCGCTGAGGCTACCCTGGAGATGCAGCAAAGAGAAGAAAGAAAGTGAAATCGCTCAGTCATGTTCAACTCTGTGACCCCATGGACCGTAACCTGCCTGGCTCCTCCGTCCATGGGACTCTCCAGGCAAGAATACTGGAGTGGGTTGCCATTTCCTCCTCCAGGGGATCTTCCCGACTCAGGGATCGAACCCCGGTCTCCTGCATCGCAGGCAGACTCTACCATCTGAGCCACCAGGGGCTCCTGAAGCAAAGAGGGCTGTGCCTAGTACTGGGCAGCGTGTGAGCAGGAGGGACAGTCTGGGAGGGGGAAGCGGCGCAAAGGAGGGAGGCTGGGGAGGGGGCGTTGGAGACCTGAGGAACCCTCACCAAGAGGTGAGGCCTCTGCAGCTGGTGACCGAAGGGCATGGCGGGGGCAGGACTGAATGAGCAGGAGGTGAGGCCAGGCGGCAGCCAGTGGAGACGATGGGCTGGAAGGGCTTGGCAGCTGAGGGAGCGGACAGACAGGAAGGCATGGCGGGGGATGGTGAAGTTTTGCTGCCCTTTCTTAAGAAGGGAGAATCTTGCTGGTGTTTGCAAACTGAGCGGCCTGAGCTGGCCTGTGGCCAGACCTGAGGGGTCCCTGCAGGGGGCCAGGACCTGGGGCAGGGGAGGTGGTCGCTGCAAGGAGGGGTTAGCCTGGCAGGGGCTGAGCCTGGAGGCTGGGTCCCCATCCCGGCCTGGCCACTGTCCAGCTGCCTGACCTCCCGCAAGGGCTGACCTCTCTCTCCAGTCTCCAGGGGGGCAGTTAAGATGGGACCTTCTGCCTCCATCCTGTCTGACACTGGTGTGTGCTCAGTCATTCAGTCGTGGCCAATTCTTTGCGACCCTGTGGACTGTAGTCTGCCAGGCTCCTCTGTCCATGGGGATTTTCTCAGCAAGAATACTGGAGAGGGTTGCCATGCCCTCCTCCAGGGGATCTTCCCAACCAGGGATAGAACCTGTGTCTTCTGCATTGCAGGCAGACCCTTTACCGGAAGCCCATTCTGTCTGATATTGAAGGCCTAAAACAGAACAGTAAGTGCTCTCTTGCCTGGGGCTCCAAGCTTTGGAGGGGCCCACTCTGTCCCTCCAGCTTGCCCATTCCCCACAGGAGACCCATTCCCTGGCAACCCCCACCCCCTACCTCGCCCCAGCATGGGGCCCAATCCAGGCAGTGTGGATGCCTCTCCCAGACCCCACCTCCCGCCCCAGACCTCGCCCTGGGGCAAAGGTCCAGAGAGATCCTCGGCTGGGTCTCCTGTCACCTGGCTCTAACACAGAAGAGTCCAAAGAGTCCTACCTGGCACTCCCCATCTGGTGTCACGACTGCGTATTTGTCCAGCCAACAAATAAAGAGGGAACCCACACTCTTTGTTCCACAGTTTATGGGCTGATTTATAACATTATGTTTTTATGGTTACCATCCATAATTTTACTATCTAGGTTCAAAACTCGTTAAGGTTTTGCCACATTTGCCAAAAACAAAAATATCGAAAGTATGTCACAGACAGTATGCTGTATCTCCATTAAGCAGTTTAGAAGAGGTCTAAGAACATTCTCTCACATAAACAGAAGAGTTTTGTTTCCTCTTAAAAAAACACTCGTAATTCTTAATATCATCAGAGTTATTTTTACAAGCATGAAATGATCCATCAGGATCTCTCTCTTGTCTCTTTTTATCCAAAATATTTCTCCACTTTAAAAAAAAGTGGCACTGATGCGTTGACAATGACTTTTAATTTTAAGTGGCAGGCACAGAACTGGGCCTGCCTTGGACCTGCGTCCTGGCGCCCCACATGGCTGGGGTGAAGGTCCCGCAGAGGGAAACCTGATTCCACCAATCCAAGGGCGACCGACTAGCTCCTGTTGGCCTTGACTCACCCAGTTTTAGCTCTGAAAGCTCTGTATCCTAAGAACCACTCAGTTCTAGGCAAACCGAGCTGGTTGATCACCCCAGTTAGTTTTCTGCCCACCTTGAGAGTAGGAGAGAGTGCCTTTCATCCCGAGATGGGCAAGAGGGGCTTCAAGGACCAAGGCGAGCAGGTGTCTCCTGCTGCTTGCTCCACGCCAGATGCATTAAAGGCCAAGGTCATCCCTGTTGCCGCCCAGCCAGCCGTGGAACTGGACCAGTGGCCGTATTTCCCAGAAGACTGGGCAAAGGTGTGTGCCCTGGGGGGTCAGGCACCATCCAAGAAATACCTAAGGTCCCACAAAGAGCCTGAAAGAGAGATTGGCACTTGGAGTCCCCTGGACCTGGAGGGTCCCAATCCCCTCCCGCCCTCTCTCCCGCTCTCTCTCCTGGAGGAGGATGGCAGAGGCCCAGCTAGCCCTCCCCCGCTGTGGTTCCAGCTGCTGCTCAATGCCCAGTGGAGCTGGAGGAGGGGAGAAGCTGTGACTGGGAATAAGCCTTCGTTTTGATCATTAAACCAGAACTGGAGTTGTAGTTCCCAAGCGGACGCAGCCCCCGGGGACTAGAAGGAACCTGAGGATTTACTGCCCATAAGAGCGACTGGAGAGGTATGGCAGCTGCCCAGGGCTCCATCCAGCTGCTGGGTAAGGTCTCCACCTTGCTCCATGGAGGAGTGTGTGTTTAGCTAAGGGCCTGTGGTATACGTGGCTTTCAACATAGGCTGGGTGTATGCGAACCACTTTGTGATCCCAAACAGCTCCTCAAGGTCAAGGGTGAATGGCCACCCAGGGCCCTGTGGACACGTGTCTGTGCCCGTCCCACTGTCTGGCGGCAGCGCACGGGGCCCTTCCCCGCCATTCGGCCTCCTCCTTGGTTCCGGGGAACTGCCGTCTCCCGGGGCTACTCACCTCTGAGCTTGGAGGGCCCCAAACGCTCAGCCCTTGAACCTCCTTCATCATAATGGTTCCTCCAGGATCACGGCCTCAGGTACCGAAGATTCCCACGTTTCAAAGCCCAGGAATCAAACCAGGGTCTCCTGCATTGCAGACACATTCTTTACCACTATTCAGCTTCTAAAAACTAAGATCATGGCATCATTTAACATTTAACATAAAAAATATTTAACATCTAACACACTAATATTCAAAAAATTAAGATCATGGCATCTGATCCCATCACTTCATGGCAAATAGATGGGGAAACAATAGAAACAGTGACAGACTTTATTTTGGGGGGCTCCAAAATCACTGCAGATGGTGACTGCAGCCATGAAATTAAAAGACTCTTGCTCCTTGGAAGAAAAGCTATGATCAACCTAGACAGCATATTAAAAAGCAGAGACATTACTTGGCCAACAAAAGTCTGTCTAGTCAAAGCTATGGTTTTTCCAGTAGTCATGTATGGATGTGAGAGTTGGACCATAAAAATGGCTGAGTGCCAAAGAATTGATGCTTTTGTACTGTGGTGCTGGAGACTCTTGAGAGTCCCTTGAACTATGAGGAGATCAAACCAGTCAATCCTAAAGGAAATCAATTCTGAATATTCATTGGAAGGACTGGTGCTGAAGCTGAAGCTCCAATACTTTGGCCACCTGATGGGAAGAGCTATATCATTAGAAAAGGCCCTGATGGTGGAAAAGATTAAAGGCAGGAGGAGAAGGGGATGACAGAGGATGAGATGTTTGGATGGCATCACTGACTTGATGGACATGAGTTTGAGCAAGCTCCAGGAGTTGGTGATGGACAGGGAGGCCTGGTGTGCTGCAGTCCATGGGGTTGCAGAGAGTCAGACGTGACTAAACACCACCACCACCTATTCAGCTTACTGTGGGCTCCCTAGGTGGCTCAGTGGTAAAGAATCTGCCCACCAATGCAGAAGGATGCAGATTCAGTCCCTGGGTTGTGTAAGATCCCCTGGAGGAGGAAATAGCCACCCACTACAGTGCTGGGTTGAGCAGATCCCCTGGAAAAGGGATAGGCTACCCACTCCAGTATTCTGGCCTGGAGAATCCCATGGCCTACAGTCCACAGGGGAGCAAAGCGACATACCTGACCGAGCGACTTTCACTTTGCCTTCACTTCCCAGTGGCTGATTGCAGTCAGTGAGGTCACAGAGACTTAGCGACCGAGCACTTTCAACCTACTGCAGGTGTCTTTAAAATGCTTAAAGAGGAGAATGAAAGTTGAATGTCAACTCTTTCAGCTGCAGTGAAAATACAACTGCCAAGTGGACCAGATGTTCCTGGGGCTGCCCAGGGCGTCCTTGCCAGGATGTGAGTTACAGGCAAGCCAAATCCCAGGGAGGGCTGAGGCTCAGGGCCGCAGAATCTAAGGTGTGGATGAAAACTACTGGAGGGAGAAGAGCAAGCAGGTGGTGCCCATGCCCAGCCCTCGGGGATGGGAAGGAGGGCCTGTCAGACGAGGACGTCCCCACTGCACGCCTCGGGAGAATGCTCGAGGCTCCGAGCCCGGAAATGCTGGAGCCCAGGGCACACCTCTGACCACAGCAGCCAGGCCTGCCAGGCGGGAGGGCTCGCGTGCCCAGAATAACTCTCCAGAGTCAGCATGTTCCAGCTCAGGAGGAAAACCAAAGAGGCACTTTTCCCCCAAGTGTCACGGGCTGAAATGTCATCCTCTGATGGGCCCTAAATGGACCCCAAATGAGCCCTTGTCCCCAGAAATGATTAGATCTGACAGGTGCTGAGCCCTCCCTTACTTCACTGCGATGGAACTCGCATCTGAGCAAGGAATTGGGAGTGAATGCTTGCAAACACAAGGCCTAAGACAAGCTGGGTGGCGTGATGAGCTGTGACAGGCAGCCTTCTGGGGAAGTGGAAGCTTAGCACGTTCTCTGGTTGCTTCTTACATTACTGAAGAGTCTAAAAATGACTGCCCTTGTGAGGCTGGAATCCTGCAGAATCAAACAGTGATTCGATCTCAGTGTTCTTTGCAAACAGCTTTCCTCGAAGCTCTGATCAGAGTCACGCAACCCAGGCTATCGCTCCAATGCCTTGAGACCTGGAGCACACTCCCGTCCCCCACAGGTGGTCCCTGGTGACCCCTCCACCGTGGTTATTGTGAGAGTCCCTTGGGCTGCAAGGAGATCAAACCAGTCAAGCCTAAACGAAATGCACCCTGAATATTCACTGGAAGGATTGATGCTGAAGCTCCAATAGGCTGGCCACCTGATGTGTAGAACTGACTCATTAGAAAAGACCCTAGTGCTGGGAAAGATTGGAAGCAGGAGGAGAAGGGGTGACAGAGGATGGGATGGTTGGATGGCATCACCTAATCAATGGACATGAGTTTGAGCAAACTGCAGGAGACTGTGGAGGACAGGGAAGCCTGGTGTGCTGCAGTCCATGGCATTGCAAAGGGTGGGACATGACTGAGTGACTGAACAAGGAGAGTCCCTAGGGTGGGCCACCTTTGGGCCCCTTCTCCTCCTTCCCACAGCCGGTGCCTTTGGGGAGTCCCATTAGCTCTTCCTAAAGCACCTGGAATCCAGCCCCTTGTGAGCCCCCCACCCCACCCATCCAAGCTGCCATTTCTCCTGGGTGCAACTGCTGGCCAGTTCCCAGCATCTTCTCTTTCATCCTAACAGTCCTGTCCTTATTCAGCTGCCAGAGCGATCCTTTTATAAATATAAATTGGATTTTTTCAGTTCATTCAGTCACTCACCAAACATTTGTTGAGCACCCACTGTGTCAGGCCCTGGTGTAGGCTCTGGGGATACACGTGGAATAAAACAAGTGAAAGTCTTTTCTTGTGGAGGGAAGAAAGTAAACAGTAGTCTGTCAGATGTTGGTCAGTGCAAAGAAGCAAAATGAAGCAGAGAAACGGAGCAGGAAGTGCTGCAGGGTTGGATGGTGGAGGGGGTGCGGTATGCGATTTCCAACTGGGGTCAGGGAGGGTCTGGCTGGAGCTGAAGATGTGAGGGAGTAAGCCATGTGGGTACAGGGCTAAAACCAGTTCCAGCACAGTGGCTTCCCTGGGTGTCCAGTGGTTAAGAGTCTGCACTGCAATGCAGGAGGCCTGGGTTCAATCCCTGGTCAGGGAACTCCACCCACATCCTGCAACTGAGTTCACCTAGAGCCGCTAAAGATCCCACATGTCACAAAGCAACTAAGACCCTCGCGAACTAAGTCACTTCAGTCGTCTCTGACTCTGTGCGATCTCATGGACTGTAGCCCGCTAGGCCGCTCTGTCCACAGGATTCTCCAGGCAAGCATACTGGAGTGGACTGCCATGCTCTTCTCCAGGGGTCTTCCCAACCCAGGGACTGAACCGGCTTCTCCTGCCTTGACAGGCAGATTCTTCTCCTACTGCTCCCTGGTGCTGTAGCTCAGACATCCCCACTTCCCCAGGCATTGCAGCCCAACACCCTCATTCTTCACGGCATTCCTGAGTCTGTTAGTGGTGTTTTGGTTTGTTTGTTTTGGTTTTAAATGTATCTATCTTCTTGTTTTTGTTTGTCTTCTTCCCTAGAATATAAACCCTAGGGGGTAGAGACATTCTGCCTGAGCGCCAGCTTTGTAAAGTTGTCACAAATACATGAAGGATGCCTGTATCCAAGGACGGGGCTGTTCTGGTGTACATCGTTGTCTCAGCACCTGCAAGGTAAGCGGTGTTCTCACTGTTTTATAAGGGGAGGAATTCCCCCCAGAGAGGTTACATTTGGACCTGCCCAAGGGCACACCCCTGGGCTTCCCTGATGGCTCAGAGGGTAAAGAATCTGTCAGGGATTCAGGAGACTCAGGTTTGATCCCTGGGTCAGGACGATCCTCTGGAGAAGGAAATGGCAACCCACTCCAGGATTCTTGCCTGGGAAATCCCAAGGACTGAGGAGCTTGGTGGGCTACAGTCCAAGGAGACACAAAGCGTAGGACCCGACTGAAGGACCCACTTTCAACAAGGGCACATCTAGTTCTAGGAAGCAGCAGAACCAAAGTCTGAATTTGGGCCTATAGGTTCCAGAGTTTGTGCTGCCCCTCGCCAGGGCTAACTGTGCCCGGGAAGGTTCGGTAGCCGAGCTTGAGACTCAGGTGGGCAGGGGGCGGGGGTGGGGGCCGGGGAGGGGTGGTTTAGAGCCTTCTTGTTGAATGATCAAAGGTGAGGGCTGCATCCTAGAGGCCGCCCACCAGCATATATGAAGGAACAACGCGTCTACCGCTCAGTCTTCGCGTACCCTAGTTAGTGTCCAGGGTGTGCGTCCAGTTTAAAAATAAACCTCAAACCCACCCCATTCCCCTGCCGCTCCCACCTCTCGCCATCACCCGCTTCTGTCCCTGCCCCGGCCCCGCCTGGCGGTCGCCTTCCCGGGCCGCCTCCCTGGTGAGCCCCGAGGAGGACCTGCTGGGGATGGCTGCAGCCGCCAGAAAGCGCGCGCACCTGGCTCGGGGCCCCTGGCTTCCAGCCCCGAAACTGCCTGACCGCGCGTGCCCTGGGGCGACCCCCTTCGCACACCCCGGCCCCGTGCCTCAGTTTCCCCACCGGGCGAGCTCAGTCCTGGCCGCTCTTAACAGGTGACACACCTGCTTCCGGGGCCCCACCCGGCCCCAGGCCCCGCGGGGTGCGAACCGGCCGCCCGCCCCCGCGGAGCCCCGGCGCCCGGCCCCCGGGGGCAGGGGGCGCGGGCCGAGGCGCCGG